>OX451218.1:26926401-27309481 GCA_949628195.1 Phasia obesa | reverse complement strand
AAGCCTCATAAGACGTAAAAACTTATAGACTATAATTTTTAAAGTTGAACTGAACATAGTTCGAAACCATACTTGTGTGATTCTGACTCGCATTTGGCTGATTTATTTTTATTAATTTCTTTTTATTTGGATAATACTTTTAATTACCTTTCCAATCGCAAGCATATTACCTCATTCTACCCTAAAATAGTTGTGATTTACCATACTTTACATAAAAATTTAATGGGGTCCGTAACTGCGAAACTAAGAGTACCGCCCAATTTGTTCTTGTGACATTTTTGTTTAAAATTAAATTTTTATATATACATATATATCTTAAATTATAATTTGGAAATAATTTTTTTATACAAAACAAAAATACAACTTGTCGTTTTTTCTGTAGTCAAAAAGTAGACAACACTTTAAAAAAATAAAATGAAAATAATCAAAAACAAAAAACAAAAAAATTCCTCGTCAGGCTTTGTCATGCAACTTTTCAACCCCGCTTGCCTCCCAACCCCTCTTACTAACAAGAAAAAAGTTGCATGAAAAAGTTGCGGCGTTTATTGCAAGGTGTAAAAGTGGTCTAAGTTTTCTAAGAAAAATTAAATAACAACAAAAAATAACCTCAATCCAGATATTGTCACAAATTAACTAAAGTAGTCCTAAAGAATCGGTCCTCGATGTTTGCTGCCACCACCGACAAGAAATAAATATACATTTGTAAGTAAAAGTATCACCAAGCTTTAACTACTAAACGCACGTTATTACCAGAGTAAAACATACGTTTTCTCAGAACAAAAAATGTTAACTTCTAGCTGTGATAGTTCCCTAAACTTACGACAACAATTTATCCCTTACTATGCCCACTGTTTCACCCCAGCCATATTTTGCACGACCATGAACAATGAACAATAATACAGTGGTTGCTCGTATCTGATTTCAAAACTCTGCCCGTTATAGTTTCCAAATTTCGTAATTATAAATATTTCCTTTATATGGGGTGGGGGTACCACGCCTACTGTTACAATTCAGTCAATTTTTGTTTTGCTATGAGGCGCATACTATCCGCATTAAATAAGGGCTTAGATATACGATAATATTTTTTTTGCTTTATGAGGTACCCCGCTAATTGTTCCAATCCAGTCGATTTTTGCATAGTCTAATACAGATTAATATGAGGATTACTTTTGCGAAGAGTTTTTCAGGATAATAAGAATACAAATTTTTAAGGATAATGATAATAATTTTTAACGTTGTATAGGAGGCACCACGCCCACACTTCCAATTCAACACATACAAACAAATTAAAAAATTGCCTATCGCTATAGCTTCAACAAAAAAAGTAATAAAATTAACTTAAACATTAAAGGGTGTCCCCAGAGGTTATGTAATTTGATTTTTGAACCGTTGTACACAAACACTTGCAAAGTAGGCAGAATGTGCATTAATCTGTTCGTTATAACAACAAGTGTAAATGTTTAAAATTAAATATAAGAGGGTGTACCCATAGCTGGTAAAAATTTATTTAGTAAATGTCTTATCTTTTGCACCGTTATAGACAGATATTTGAAAACAGAGTCCGTCGATTATATTCGCAATAAAAAAAAAAAATAAATAATAAAGTTAAAGGGTGTCCCCATTGGTGATTTGATTTGGTGTATATGAACTTATCTTTTGAATCATTATATGTAGATATGCAGCTATAACATTTAAAATTGGAAATTAAAGAGTGGCCCCTTACGAGATATTGTTTGACGTATATTGCTTTACCTTTTGGTCTGCAATAGACAGACACTAGGAATTTACAGAATTTATATTATTTTATCCGCAATAACAGAAAAAACATAATGGTAAAGGGTGTCTCTATGTGGACTTAATTTGACATGTATGACTATATCTTTTGATATTTAGATAGGAATTTCAAAAGTTACATAGTGTGTGTAGGCTTTATGCACCAGAATTGCTCTTCATATTCTGGTACATAAAGCTTATCTTTTGAACCGTAATAGGCTGACGTTTGAAATTTATACAGTCTTTCTATGCCCGCTATAGTAAAAGGTAAACAATTTAAGTAAATTTGTGTGTTTTTTTAATTAATACCTATAGATTAAATTAATTAATTAATTTTAGTTTAGATTAGAGGCCGTTTTGAAGTCGGTACTTTGCACGAATTTTTATACCCTTCACCACAGGTGGAAAGGGTATAGATAAGTTTGTCATTCCATATGTAGTTTCTACAACATGTATTTCCGACCCCATAAAGTATATATATTCTGGATCCTTATACATAGAAAAATTGCTTAAGCGATTTCCGTCTGTTCGTCTGTCCGTGTTCGGGTAGTAATGCCGTTTGCTAAGGCATCAGACGAGAGACAGATAATTAGCAGCAGTCAATAGGCATATTAGGGGGAGGTCACTATGAAGACATTTTTTGCTTTAGTCCGACCATTATAACGCCATTTAGATTGCAGGAAGTTCCTAATTTTTACAAAAAAAAAAACTTTTTTAAAATTAAAAAATTTTTTAATTTTCAAACAAAAATTTTAAAAAATCTTAAAAAATATTTTTTACAAAAAATTTCTAAAATAATTTTACAAAAATATTTTCTAAAATATTTTTACAAAAAATTTCTAACATATTTTAACAAAAAATTACTAAAAAAAAATTTTTTTCCAAAATTTATCTACAAAAAATTATCATTTTCTCTCTTTCCTGCAGCGTTGCCAAAAAAAAAATATTTTCCCACCAAAGTCATCGCTAAAATCTACCAAAACTTAAAAAAAAACTACCAAAATTTTTTTTCATTATAAATTAATTGTATCCGTTATTTTGTCAACTACACAAATTCGTGTGCTTTGCTTTCATAATATCATTTAATACTTTTTCTTTTATTCATTTCGGAGTTGTTAAACTTATAGTTACATACATATAGTATATTTTTCAATTTGTTTTAGTAAATTGTATAGAATTTTTTAAAACCTTTTTTGAGAGATAATAAAACTAATTAAAATTGACGAACAATTTGTTCTACCAAAAACGCATAAAAACTGAAACGAACCACCAAACTACCAAATCGTTCATAAAATAAAGAAAACTACTAATTTTGGCCTGATAGGACCAAAGTGGGCTGCTTACTTGTTTCTTTTTGATTTGTTAATTTAAGGCCATGTCACATTGAGTAAATAATTAATATTTTGGGGGCTTATTTTCATATTTTTTATATGACTTTTCTAAATTATTTATTCCTTTATGTTATATATCAGGTGGCTCATTTATTGTCTCCATTTCTACTGGTGATAAAGTATCCTTTATGTTTCGCTTGAAATTATTGCACCTTTTTGATTTTTTACCTTTTGTTTCTCTTTAATAACAATAATTGTGTCTGAGAGTAATAAACTTTCATACATATTTATATGAAAATTATGTAAATTTTTTTTGTAATTTATTTTGTTTTTTGCCAGTTTATGTTGACTCTCTTTCCAGCTGTGTTCTGTTATTTTGCAAGAGTGTGGGTTTAAATAAAATTTTAATAAATGAATTTATAAATAATGGCTACAGTATTGTAATATATTGTATGTCACAAGTTTTAAGTTAGCTAATGAATGTTTTAACATTGTGCCACAAACTCTGAAAATATTTAACGTCAAACGGAAGCTCGTATGAGTTAAATTTTTTACTGCATACCACGTGACGTATACGTATTATTAAATTGTATTATATTGTATTATTGGCTTAAAGGCACTGAAAATATCATTTAACCATGGTCCTGATGGTGTGCCAAGTTGCATTTTAAATCGTTGTGCTGAATACTTAGTTGCTCCTTTAACATTATTGTTTAATTCTTCTGGAGAGACTCGTATATCATCCCTTTACATAAATCCGGGAATAAGTCTGACATTACAAACTATAGAGGAATTGCCAAATTAAGTGCTATTCCGAATATGTTTGATAAACTAGTTGCTGATTCGCTTTTTAATCAAATTACAATAAATATATCACCAACAAAAATGGTTTTAAAAAGGGGTGGAACATCCCTTTTTTTTTGATTTTCGCAAATAAAACAAACTGATGCTGTATATACTGATTTTAGTAAGGCTTTTGAATAAGTCAATCATAAATTACTATTATTAAAATTGTAGAAGTTTAAACTGGCTGGCTAATGTTTTATTTAATCTGTAGAAAGCAAAATGTTCGATTCAACAGTAGTACGTCGAAGAACATTTATGTTCTATTCGGTGTTTCGCAAGGTAGTCATCTCGGACCTCTTCTTTTTTGCTGTTTATAAATGATCCAAACAAAAGTTATTAACTTTTCCCTCATTTCGATATGTGCTGATGATATAATTTTTTTTTAGTTTCAAGCTATATGTTGATCATGCTTACCTTCAAAGTGATCTTAGCAACATCTTTTAATGGTTCAAAAATAATTTAATGAAGCTAAACCTAAAAAATGCGATTTCTTAGAAATAGTAGTTAGTATAGCTCCTAACTACTCATCGGGAGGACATCAGCTGGATTTAGTCGACACTTTAATGGACCTTTAAATTTTCCTTGATTTTCTAAATTAAACCTGATTGCACACATTACTATGACTGTCAACAAGGCTAGAGGTGTTTTGGCATATATAAAGAGATGGGCTAAACATTTCTCTGAACCGTATATTACCAAGCAACTTTAATCAATGATATTTGGTAATTTTATAACTAACATTCAATGCATCTCGTGCTATCACTAGGCTTTACTCTTGATTGTAGTTATTTCAGATTGGAAACTAATAATAGCTATCGACATTATTCCTCATCACAGAGTCTTGTAAAATAGTAATTTTGTTTTTTTGATTTTGATTTTTTGATTTTTTTGATGTTACGTCGATCTTAATTGTTATTTAATTTTTGTTTTAAATTTTAAATTCTAGTAGCCCGGAGAATTTATAGCAGAGTGTGAGCCACGAAAAATAAATAAGAGACGTTAAGTCACACTTACTGCCTGTCTCACGATGTCCTACAATATCATTCATTTGCACAATTACATTAAAAAAAAAAACAAAAATTTTGACTTTGTTTTTGTTTTAAATATAAATGTGAGAAATAACGAACTTGTGTGATATCGCACAGTGGGATTTGTTCATACAATGTTTGGAAAAAAATATAAGGAGCGCCCGTAGAATGTTGAAATTTTGCTCTGAGCCTTCGGTTAGCTCAATTAAGAAAAATATAAAGTTTCATCAAAATTGGCCACGCCCAACACCCACCGCCCGTAGAACCCAAAATTTATTTTTGGCCCAAAGTTTTTGAAATTTGGCACATAGCCTTTTATTACCTCAATTAAGAATAAAATAAAGTTTCATCAATATTTGCCAAGCCCACTACCCACCGTTCATAGAACTCAAATATTATTTTTGGTCCAAAGTTTTTGAAATTTGGCATGGAGCCTTTTATTTCTTGAATTAAGAATAAAATAAAGTTTCATCAAAATTGGCCACGCCCACTACCCACCGCCTATAGAATCCAAATTTTTTTTTTGGTCCAAAGTTTTTGAAATTTGGCACAGAGCCTTTTATTATCTCAATTAAGAATAAAATAAAGTTTCATTAAAGTTGGCTACATCCACTACCCACCGCCCATATAACCCATATTATATTTTTTCTCACAACTTTTTGTTTCTTTACCAAAACTAATTATTTTATAAATAAATTTCAATACATGCATTTAAATATAGACTTTTATTCATCATCTATCATTTCATCAAGTTCCAGAACCTGTTAACGGGGTTGACATCTAATGCTACTTATAAAAGGATATGAGGATACTAGAAGTCGATGAAAAAAATCTGTATATGTTGCAACTCTGTCACGCTTTCTGGTGGTGCTTCACTACCAATAGCTTTGCTTGAAACTAATTTAAGATTATTCATTGCAATTAGTGAGTTCGTAACTTAGTTCACTATATAAAACAGAAAATAAACTCATTTTAATAATATCTTTTTCACTTCTCTATTTGTAATTTAATTTTGGAATTTTTTAAAATTAAAAATTTTATGTATTTGGAGACAAATTTTATGATTTTATAAAAGATTAATATTTCTTTTTTAATTGATAGTATGGAGTCTTACCTTTCATTTTATTATAGCGGAAGCACCGAGCAGGACCGAGCAACCTTTTTTTTCTTCCAAGGAAGTTTGTAATCACGGCACGTTATAGAACAAATTTAATTCTATCATATCTTTTAAACCATATGTGCGAACTTTATAATTTTTTTTTAAATACGCAGAAAAGGATATATTTGAAAAAAATCACTATTTGAATCAGAGCAATAAAATTATCTTACGTACAAACACTATAGAAGTGCGTAAACAGTTTTCAATATTTTGGATCAAAATATACATGTGACTTTACTTCGTTATTTCAAAGACAAATTAACGTTTTTTTGGCATACAATTTATGGATTCTTCATACTGAATCATTTTTATACAAAAGTGCATCATTACATTTTTAAATTTTAGGTGTCGAAAAAATTACTTATTGCACAAAAAATCCCTCTGTGCATCGTGGGACAGGCAGTTTACCAGCTGAAACTCAACAAAATACATGTTGTGGTTATTGGAAATCAAAAAAAAAAATTCAATTAAAATTTATATTTTTTAAAAGCATTTATTGAATTGTTTGTGCACGTATTCACTCAACTGTGACTAATTAATTGTCATTATTGAAACTGTTCATTTTCAATTGGATTTTAATAAGGCAATTAATTATTAATTACTGATGTTGACTACGTTAAATTACTTTTGCCAACATGCCAGGCATTAAATTTTACATTTAACAGAAGGAACTTCTACATTTATTCATGTTTATTTAAACATTATATATATAAAAACATACGGCCATTGTGAACGTATGGTGTGTTAACATAATCTTTATACGAGTACGATTTCAAAGGAATTAAATAAAAAATTAAGAAAAAGATAAAGAAAGTTAACTGAAGTGAAGGATATTTTTAATTATCACTTGCACTTGAAACTAAAGTAAATATAGATATATACATATATCGCACCCTGAATACAAAAGGGTCACAACTCAAAATACTAAAACTTGCAGGAGAGACAAAAAACTGTTTATGTGCAGAAACAACACACTTAAGATAAAAATAAACATAACTGTATTTTTCCTGTTAAAGGAGATAGTGATGTGAAAGAAATTTTTGCAGTAGTTAGAGATATGTACCCTGAAATAATTTATGGAAAAATGTCAGTTTTGGGAATTTTTGAGTTGTGACCCTTTTTTATTTAGGGTGCGATATGTACATATATATTTTTTATTTTCAACTATTAGAGAGTCGGGATGAAAATAGTCAGATAAAATTAGAAAATTTTTTTTAAAGACCATAAGCGCCTCTATTTTGCTTACAATTTTGTCATGTTGTTTTTTAGGGTTCCGTACCCAAAGGGTAAAAAACGTTACCCTATTGCTTTCGCTACAATGTCTCTCCGTCCGTCTGTAAGCGCATTTTATCTCTGCAACCGTAATAGGTAGACTCTTGAAATGTGCATAGAAAATGTATAACAACAAATACTAAAACTTATAGGGTCTTCAGATAGAGACGTGTTATTCACGTGTTTATTTATTGAAATGTAGGAGGCATACAATTAAAGTTTACAAACAGCAATTAAAACTTAGTTCGCTATATTAACAAGTATAAAAAATAGACCTAAAAATTAAAGGGTGTTCCGATTGTGACGTAATTTACATGTATAAGGCTTAAATTTTGAACCATAATAAATAGATAGACTGTTGAAATTTTCGCAAATGGTATATTACTATGACCTGTATAAAGAACAGTACAAATTAAAGGGTTTTCCGAGAGTGACGTCATTTGCACGTTTAACGCCTTATTTTTTGAACCTTAATAGGCAGACTGTTCCAATTTGTACAGAAGATGTGTTGTGACGGCCGCTATGACAATTACTAAAAATTAAAGGGTGTTCCGACAGTGATATGTTGTTCACGTATAGTGACTTTTTTTTAATCGTAGTAGGTAGACTCTTGATATATTTATAAAAAGAGAATTGCCAAGACCGCTATAAAAAATAACAAAATTAAAGGGTGTTCCGACAGAGAAGTGATTTGTATGTAAATAGCCTTATTTTTTCAACCGTAATAGGTAGATTCTTGAAATGTTTACAGTAACAATTACTAATACCTAAAGGGTGTTCCATCACTGACATTTTTATCCCGATTTTCTGCTGGTCGTTTTAATGATAAGCTCAAAACTATTGCTACCGCTCACGGAGGGATTTTGGTCTTCTAATTATTTACCAGATAGGTGTAATCGCAAAAATACCAGAAAAGGAGACTTATATGAACGTAGTAAATGGAGGGGTATAACTCCTTTGAATGTGCTGCTAAAAGTTATTGCCCACATCAATAAGAGAAGGCTTTGAAATCTCTTCTGGTGTGAGAAGAAAACAAGCCGGTTTCCGCCGTGAAAAATCCTGTATTGACCATGTCAACAGTCTCAGAATAATAGTCGATTTTGAAAAGGCGTTTGACACACTCAACCATACAGCAATTTGCTTGTAAGAGAGTTCCACAACAGTTGATCTCTCTCATAAAATCTATGTATGCCAATGCAACATGCAGAATATTGCATGAAAATTAAGTATCTGATAAGATAAACATCAGTAAAAGATATGTGATCTCTCCTTTAGCTATCTTGGAAGCATAAGCATAAGTCAGAGCGGCTCCACCGCAGATATTTCAGCATGTGTAAAGAAAGCAAGGCAAGCATTTGGAATGTTGATTAATGTGTGGAAAACGTCCAACATTTCACAAAGAATGAAGATCAATGTCTTTAACTCCAACGTAAAGTCAGTCCTACTATGTGGGTGTGAAACATGGAATGCCGCCAGCTGTAATGTTCAATCTATGCAAGTTTTTACCACCAACTGCCTACGCAGACTTCTAAATATATATTGGCCGTATATACCATCTATACAAGGAGAAACGCAAATGGAAGTGGTCATACATTTCGCAAAGATGATAGTAATATTGCCAAGCAGGCAATCGAAGGGAAACAGAGGCGCAGAGAAAGACCTGCTCTTGAGTTCGTAAAAGATGAAGGGAAACTAAAGCCATTGCATCTTACAGAACTAGTTATGGCCCTATGGTCCTTATAGGAACAACAGGATTTACTATATAATTGGTATCCCGTAGTTAATATTTTGTAAATGTAAGATTTTTACTTTTTGCTGACTTTGAAAGTGGTGTAAGTCGTTTTGAAGTCATTAAAAGAAAATAATTTTTGTTAATCACATTTAAAAAAAAGTAAAAGTGCTATATTCGGCCGTGCCGAATCTTCTATACCCTTCACTTTATACAGACGTGTACAGCATTATCCATATTGTTGACTCTTACATTACCACACTAACACCGACAGACGGACATCGCTTAATCAACTTCTCTATGTATAAGGATCCAGAATATATATACTTTATGGGGTCGGAAATGAATATTGTAGAAATTACACACGGAATGACAAACTTATATATACCCTTTCCACCTGTGGTATAAAAATATGTTACTCTATATACACACATACATCCATATGTTACATATGTTACACTCATAATTTTAATTTTCAGAGAAATATTGAAATTTTTGTTTTAATTTTTAATTGAGTCTAAAATTTTTTTGTATAAATATTTTTTTAAAATTATTTGGAAAATTTTTAATTTTAAATTTATTGTAATTTTTGAATTTTTTTTGTTAAATTTAGGACCTTTCTGCAATCTATATTAAGTTAGAATGGTCAGACTAAAGCAAAAAAAAAATCCTTAAAAAAAAAATTTCCTCATATTGACACATGGGGGTCCTTTTAACTGCTCCTATTTATCAGTGGGTACCCTGTGGGTCCATTGGCTACCTCTATGTGTATTGCTTTCTATTAAGGTCACTAATACAAATCAAAGCAGAAAAACCCTACCAATCTAAAAACAAACAAAAATCGCCTCTCGCAGGGGGTTATTGATCCCCCGCGATCTGTATGCACTCCTTGCGATCTACCTGTTGCAGTCTAATATTTATTTGACAAAAAAGGCAAAACAGAATCATTAAAGCCGAAAAAAATTAAAAAAAAATTTTAAAAAAATATAGGTGGGCGTGGTTTTTGGCCCGTAGCCTCCAAAGGAATGATCCGATGTTGCTGAATTGCAATACCAAAATTTTCGAAACTATGCCTGACAGATTGGTGTGCTAAAATTTTTTGTATCTCTTCTGGTGCCTTGGCAAATGACATTACAACACTAACACTGACAGACGGACATCGCTCAATCAACTTCTCTATGTATAAGGATCCAGAATATATATACTTTATGGGGTCGGAAATGAATATTGTAGAAATTACACACGGAATGACAAACTTATATATACGCTTTCCACCTGTGGTGAAGTTATACCCTTCATTACTTTATAAATTTAGATGAATTTAATATTTAAAAAATACAAAACTACTGTAATAACATGTATCCATATTTTTAAATTATTCAAATGCAAAACCTTAAATATCTTCATATTAAATAAAATACACTTACACCACATTAAAAAAAAAATGGCTCATATGAAAAATTGTTGAGATTGCCCTCGTAAATGAATACAATTGTTTATTTAATTAGATTTACATATATCGTTACATATCCAAAGAAACGTTGAAATCGTTTATCCACCAGTCGTTTTTATACGTGTCAGGTTTATTTCACTTTAAACATCTAACGGACACGAACAAACCACCGATAATTTTGCATGTGATTATGTTTGCAGTGATGACCATAACTAACAACATTATCTGATATTTCAATAATTATTTACTAAATAAATAAATTTATCGAAAGAAATTGATTGAAAAAAAAAAAAATTTGTTAGATGTTGGGTTAAATTGATTGATTGATTAATCGTTAATCAAACATAGAGATCCCCGCTGTGCTGCGCTAGTCCCACCGACAAAACTTAAAATAAAATTTTGTCTGTAAAATTATATTCAAGATTCAACCCGAAAACACACGTAACGCTCAAAGGAGCCTATGTCAAATTTAGTGAATGTCACTATTGCAGTTGTATTGTAATTGGGGTACCCTGCCTCCAGGTTATAACCACTAAACTTTAACATGAAAAAAACAAGTTAATCTTGGTAATACAAAATTTCCACATTCTAACTTTTATGGGTCGTACGACGCCTACTGTTCAAACCTAGTCAGCTTTATTCTCGGCTCTGCAGAATAATACTACCTATACGAAATCAATCCAAATGATTTTTTTCTCTGCTATGCACGTCAGATACACTTCATACACGCACAAGCTGGTTTCCACATTCGCAATTGAATTTCAAATTTTAGTAGAGTCTTGGAAGCACTTGAAGCGCCAACTGTCAGTGAAAAAGTCTTAGGAATGTGCTGGGATATAGTAACCGATAATTTTGCATAGAAAACATCTTTCTGATACAATAATAGCGATTTGCTAGGATTTTACGTGGGTTTCCCTAAAGTTTTTTTTTTTTTTTTTTTACAACACAACCTGCGAAGCTTTTTGCTTGTCTGCAGAAAACACCCAGAGTCGCTGGCAGCAATCGAGGCCGCAACCCCAGACTAAGAGACTAGACTGCTACCAATCAGTCTGTCGAGACACTCAAGTCGTATATTAAGAAACCTGTCGCACTGACTGTGCGTAAGATTAACTGATTGGTGATGGTCAGTTTGATAAGTGAATGTATTGGGTGCGGCTCATGCCTGAGGTAGAAGCTATGAAAATGTCAAGGTGCTACATTAAAACAAATTTCAAATGTGTAAAAAAAAACGTATTTCTGTCCTTTTGTGTATGCTACTAGTGAAGATGCTTACGCAACGACAAGCTATCTAAAATGCACTAATATTTACTCCGTTGATATAATTTTACTGGGTTGTAAAACAAAAGTCGCACCCTCAAAGTTGCAGTCAATACTACTTCTTAAATTACAAGCCACTTTAATTGGTGCACATTTGGTTAACAGCTTGAGTGAGTCACTTTAATTAAAAATCAATGAAATCATATTATGGTACGACTCAAGTAGTATATTGTCATGGATATTGTCAGACCATCACTGTTACAGCTGGGTGCCCCAAGATGAAAACGTGGTGGATGTTGCTATGAAATGAAAATAGACTATCGTTTTTTCATCTGATAGTCGAAGTTTGTTTAATTTTTTTACTTTTACAAAAAAACTTTATTATTGCTTACAGCTGAATTTCACAACAAGTATACGCCACAGTTTGTTAAAGTAAAACATTTTTCACTCATACAAACTTCCGCTTGATTTCATGCTGTAAATATTTAGAGGTTAATATTTACAGAGTTTGCTGAAGAATGTAAAACGATTTTAAAATTACTTTTAATTCACAACATACAGTGCATAATAACATTTTAGCCATTATTAATGCAATTAAAATTTAAAATTTTATTTAAACACAAACTTGCAACATAAAAGAACACAGCTGGAGAGCAAATATGAAATATAAACAACGCAATGTAAAAAATAAAATAATGAAAAAAAAAAATGGTTTATAAAATTTTTATTTATGGAAATTTATTGCTCCCTAGGACAACTAAACAAGAAGAAAAAATAAAATTTTATAAAAGTACAATAATTTTGAGCAAAATATAAACGACACCATCAGAATAATAGTGCAATGATACAGCCACCTGATGTTAATTACTTCATAATAAATGTCTCAAATATTTTTAAAATATAATGTCAACTAATTCTATTTGTTTATATATCAAACTAACTAAATCTATAAGGTGATGTTAGCACGAAAAAATTAGATATTGAATTATATAAACGAATTTTGTTCAACTCAATAGAATTTCTATATTAAGTCATTAAGGGTCAAGACATACAGGAAGAAAGTAACATCAGTGCACAGGCTCTGTGTATTAGGGCCATAAGTACTTTCAGGACAGTTTCGGATGAAGCAGATTGTGTCTTAGTCGGAATGATTCCAATTGACCTACTTGCGAATGAAATACAACGAGTATATGGATGACGGAGAACAGATATACAAATAATAAATACAACCGCCATAAATAAAGAAGAAAGGCACACAACAACAGTGGAATGGCAAAGAAGGTGAACACACTTAATGATACCCAATATTGTTGCATAGTTCAACTATTCCCTAGCCCAGCTTTTAACAGGACATGATATGTTTAAGAAATACCTACATAGGTTCGGACACAATTGGTTTATTGGCAGAAACTCCACCCTGAGCTTAGATTGTAAACTTCTACTGTACAAGTCGGTCCTCAAACCAATTTGGTGTTATGGAATTCAGTTATAGGGCACTGCCTCAGCTAGCAATGTAGGAAAAATTCAAAGGCGCCAAAATAAGATTTTACGTATTATCACATCTGCTCCCTGGTATATAAAAAATTCGAACATCCACAAAGACCTAAACATGCCATCACTCAAAGCAGAAATAACGAAACATGCAGTAACGTATCTAAATAAGCTTCAATCCCATCCAAACCCCTTGGAGTGAACCTGGTTACATTCGGCACAAAAGAAGAGATACTGCTTTTCTTGTCCGTACATTAGAGGGATAACCCGCAAATGATTTCAAAATCCGTGAAACAAACACTATTTTTGTCTAGCACTGGCTGGACTTAAAAAGAATATTTTATTTTAGACTTAAGATACGAGTAATTATTGTTAGTTCAAAAATATTGAAGATACAATAAATAAATTATGAAAAAAAAGGAAAGTGGAGAAAAAGCCCCGATTTTTTACCGATAAAGATACAGTATACTTTAACGCATCTTTTATATTTAAAAGCGGGATACTTTCAACACGGTTGCGCAGCAGATGACGCTGTTTTAAAATAATGACAAAATATGAAATACTTATTGCCAAACAGCCAATTGAATGAAATTTGTATTTTTATTTTGTGGAATTATATTGTTATTAAAATATTTTAAACACCTTTTACAGAGCTCTATAATAATTTTTAGAATTTTATATAAATTTTTGAATTTTATCCAGGGATGGGTAACTTTATATAAAGTAAATACGTAAGAGTCTTAAAATTTTGTGTAAATTGCTTTCAAAAAAAAAAAAAAATCGAACAAAATATTTTCAGGACGCACACAACGTGTGTGGGTACAGCTAGTATTTTAATAAAATCTATGGAATGGGAAAAAAACACACACAATAATCCAAGGCAGTTAGGTGAGAAATTTTTGTTACTTCTCACCAAGAGTCTTCAGTAAAATGTACGAATTGAACAAAATTTTAATAAAAATATAAAAAATATCTTAAAACAATCTTGACCTATTTTTAACCGAATTCAAAAAAAGAAGGAGGTTATCAATTCGCCTGAATGTTGCTTATTTTTATGTTTGTGCCCGCATAACTCAGTCATTTCTGAACCGATTTTAAAAATTTTTTCTTTATTAGAAAGGAAATGCTTACAGATTGGTCCCATTATAAAAGAAGTTCAGAACTTTGAAAATTAAAGGGTATCCCCATACAACATAAGTGTTTTTTACGTGTATTATGAACCGTAAATGGCACCCTTTTAAAATTTAAAAAACTGCTTATTACTATAGCTGCCAATAACAGAAATTAATAAAAAAAAAAATAAATTTAAAAATTAAAGGGTGTCCCCATATGTGACGTCAATTTAAATATATGAACCATTTGAACCATTGTAGACAATCACTTGAAAATTGGACAGAATGTCCAATATTTATAATCAGAAATTAAATATTTATAATTAGAAGTTAAAGGGTGTCCCAATAGTTGATTTAATTTGATGTATATTGCAAAACTTTTGAACCGTAACAGAGAGACGGTTGAAATTTACAATGAAACTGTATATCTAAGTCCTTTATAACATCAAGTATATAATTTAAATTTGGAAACTAAAGGGTGTCCCCTAATTGATATAATTTTACCTATCTAGCCCTATCTTTTGAACCGTTATAGACAAACACTTGAAAATTAGACAGAATCTCCACTACTATGTCCCGTATAATAACATTTATAAATATTTAAAGTTATAAAGGGTGTCTCAATAGTTGATGTAAATTGATGCATATGGCCAAACTTTTGAACCGTTTTAGACAGACATTTGAAATTTACAAAGAATCTGTCCTTTAAAATAAGTGTTTAATTTAAAATTGCACATTAAAATTACTGTGTCAGTAATAATAAAGGGTGTCCTCATATCTGACGTAATTTGTCGTATATGGCTTTATCTGCTTAACCGTTACGGATAGACATTTTAATGTACAGAACGTATATAACTATGTTCGTTAGAGCAACAAGTATAAAAGTATTTGATTTGAGAACTATTTCCTTACTTCCTTTTAAATTTTTAGTTTAGAATTGATACACATATATTTGTTTTGTAGTCGGTTTTTTTTTGCAAGAATTATGTTTATATTGCCTATAAATGTTACATTTTGTTTCTTAGGTCAATGAACTTGTATGGATTTCGGGTAGACATATGTACATACAACATACTGGTCTACAAATAAAAATTACCAGATGCTGTTAATTTTAGCACGCCAAAGAAATGATTTAAGCTAAGCATGCTTTTAACTATCTTCAGATCATTTAGCCATTATTGTTTTATATGAAACCCCAATAAATTGTTGTGCCCTCTTGGCCTCCAGCGACAACACAACATGAATGTGTTGAAAGATAGTAAACACTCTATAAGCAACTCAACTAACTTTTAATGCACTTTAAGCTAACTATTTTGCAACCAGTAGTAGTTGATACTTGGATTATTTTTTATTAAAAATGACTGACTTTTTTAACATTGTGATGTCCTAGGGTGTAGTCAGTTGTCTTACTGACTACTCAGAAGTTAGCTTAAAGTTAGTCTATATGTAGTTAGCTATAAACTGAATATATATATCAGTTAGCTGTAAAGCGAATTTCAAAAAATATGCAATAAATTTTTCCCTGTTTATTCTTATTTCCTGCATCTTTGATTGAAGGCTTCTTAACTAAAAATGTTAATACATGAAATGCTCGATAGTCAGTAGGATATTTCCTACCGAATAACATTAAGATCATAATTTAAGAACACAAAAGAACGATAGGCATGTGTCACAAATTTTCATTTTATAATTTTTAAATTTTTAAATCAGCGGGGCTGAGGCGTCTTTTCTAGAAGATGTTTGTGTGAAAATTTGCAATGTCCAATTCTTAGTAGTACATAGACACTGGTTTCAGTTCTGGAGCATGTTTTAGGATATATGTATTTGCTTTCTACCTTCAGTATTGTAAATTTTGTAGTAATGTTGATCTTGGGTCCAATTTTGAACGTGTATTGTTTCAAAATGGTTTATTACCTTTAAAAAGTCTTGATGTAAATAACTCAGTAATTATCGTTCGAAAAATATACTGCTAGAATGCCATTAGACCGAACACGCAAAGAAAAAACATGGTTATGGTATGGTTACAGGCACAATATTATGTTCTCTGTAACAATTTATGGTTGCGATGAACATATTATAGTTGTTTGTTACATTACTTTGGTCGCGATAAAAAAGTTTTGTTTAAAATTTTATTATTAAATGGTTACTACGTACAGAAAATTCAACATGGTTGGTTTTATCTATTATAATGTTTAATCCACAACCAAAACTTTTTCGTAGATAACCAAAAGATTTTTATGTTTATGTCATCGGAGTTTATTGGTTTGTCCTTTAAAAAAATCATAAAAAAATGTAAAAACAATTGTTTCGGGAATTCAATTTAAAATTAAATATTTAATTATTTCTTTTTCGCTTTTGAATTGAGCCCGCAATTTGTGTGCTTTCGGTGTAAGACTGAAATTTATTTTTAATTTCACAATAAGTAATAAAACCTCGATATCATGAAAACTAGCATTGATAATATTACTGATTAAATATTCGCAGATACGTTTAAAACGAAATTGTTCAATGATGTAATTTACGAGGTGATATTAAAATTGAAGATTTCAATCCTTCAGCTGAAGAAGCTGATGAGAGTGCAGACAAAACCGTTGAGACCGGAGTTGTTGTTGTTCTAAATTACAGTTAACAAAAATGCTTTCGGAGACAAGAAAGACTTTACTTTGTACTTGAAAGACTACATGAAAAAGGTGTTTGCTGAATTGGAAAAGAAATACCCCGAAATTGATGTTTTCAAGAACAATTCTTTACTGGTAAATCCACAGCCATGTGCGAATGCCGTTAAATCGATGGCCAAAGTGTTACCTCCCTGATATCCTTAAAACACGGTTTGGAAGAAGAAAAATGCTAATTAAATTTTTGTATCTATGTATTAATAAAATCATCTGTTTTTTTTTTATATAAAATCATTAATAAAAAATAATAAATAATTTTGTATTTTAAAATATCCATTTCATATGACATTTAATATTCTTTAACCATACTATAATCGGTAATTTAACCATAATATTATGATTTTCAACAATAATATGGTTTCACTACAACCATAATATGCTGCTCTTAGGTTATGGTTACTTCAACCATGTTTTTTCTGTACGTGAAAAAGGCCTTCTGTTTATTGGGCATTTGAGAAATGTTTTTATTCCAAATGAACCAACGGATACAGCTTATCTGCCATCTGTCGATAATAATATTGTAGTCAATTCGTCAACGTTGCACAGAGGGGTATTTTGCCAATCTAGCCGGACATTAGGCAAAAAATTAATTTTGAGAAATGTAAAAACTTAAGTACGCAGCTCGACAAACAACAAAATTCTGCAAGGCTTTCAAGGCTTTTGCTTGAGATTTGTCGTTTTGGGACACTGTTAAAATCAGGAAAGTTGAGTAAATCGCTTACATTTTTATTGACTTTGAACGATTTTGGGAGGTTTGCAATATATTTTTTGGTGGCTAAACGAATAAAGATTTTGTATTGATTTTTTTTTCTGTGAAAGGGTTTATTAGTAGCTACTTATGTTAGTTTTTAGAAATTTTTTGTTTTTAAATTTTAATGATAAAAAATTTCGTTCAAAATTAAATAAAGGTTTTTTTTTGTAAAATAGTTTGTAAAAAAAAGGGAAAAGCTTTTTAAGGGTGATCTCCATCGCGATCCTAAAAATGTTATATATCACTATAAAATTTGCGATCTCTACTTTTATACTAGGAAAAAAAACCTTGCGCATATTTGCGCCATTTTTTTTTGGCGATTTTTTTAAAAATTACACCTTTTTCTGTTTTTAACCGACTTCAAAAAAAGAAGGAGGTTATCAATTCGCCTGAATGTTGCTTTTTTATGTTTGTGCCCGCATAACTCAGCCATTTCTGAACCGATTTTAAAAATTTTTTCTTTATTTGAAAGGTAATACTTACAGATTGGTCCCGTTTTAAAAACAGTTCATTATTTTAAAAATTAAAGGGTGTCCCCATACAACATACATGTTTTTTTCGTGTATTAAGAACCCTAAAGGGCACCAGTTTAAAATTTTAAAAAATTGGGTATCACTATAGCTTCCACCAACAAAAAGTAATAAAAAAATAAACTTATAATTTAAAGGGTGTCCCTATATGTGACGTAATTTGACCTTTATGGGCCTATCTTGTTAACCGTTAAAGACAAAACCTTGAAAGTTTGACAGAATGTCGATTACTATGACCTTTATAATAAAAAGGATAAATATTCCAAATTAAAAATTAAAGGGTGCTCCAATAGTTCATTAAATTTGTTGTATATACCCATACTTTTGAACAAATGTACACCGACCGTTAAATTTAAAAAGAACCTTTATTACTAAGTCCGCTATAACAAAAAGTATAAAATTTGAATTTGGAAATAAAAGGGTGTCCCAATAGTTAAAGTAATTTTATGTATGTGGCCAAACTTTTGAACCGTTATACACAGACAGCTGAAATTTACAAGGAACCTGTATTGCTAAGTCCGCTATAACAGGTATATAATTTGAATTCATAAATTAAAGGGTGTTCCCATAATTGATGTAATTTGACCTATATGGCCCTATCTTTTGAACAGTTATAGACAAACACTTGAAAATTAGGCAGAATTTCCACTACTTTGTCTGGTATACTTGCAATTATAAATATTTAGAGTTATGTTCCAATAGTTCAGTAATTTTCTGTATATGACTAAACCTATAAACCGTTATAGACACACAGTTGAAATTTACAAAAAATCTATGTGGCCAAGTCCTCTATGACAATATGTCTTTAATTTAAAATTGTAAATTAAAGGGTGTCCCAATAGGTGATGTTGTTTGATTTATGTTACCTTATCTTTGAAACCGTTATAGACAGTCATTTTATATTTACGCAGAACGTATATTACTATGTCCGCTGTAGTAAAAAGTATAAAGTGGGAAATTAAAGGGTGTACCTAAAGTTAATGATATTTGATCTATATGACCTTATGTTTTGAACACTTATAGATAAAAATTTTAAATTTTAAGAAAGCGAATATCACTATGTGCACAATAAAAAGTACAAAAAACTTAAAGGTTGTCCTCATAGGTGACGTAATTTGACTTATATTGACTAGTCTTTTGAACCGTTATAGATAGAGACTTATGGAAATGAGAGAGTGTTAATGAAATTTAATGTATGCCTTATCTTTTGAGCCGTTTTAGATAGACAACTGAAGTTTACACATAATGTGTATTACTATGATCGCTATTACAGCTATAAAAAATTAAAATTAAATGGTGTCCCCATAAAAGACGGTTGGTTGTTGGTGATAATAGCTTAACTTTTGAACAGTAATAGGGAGATGCTTGAATTTCACATAGTCTTTACTTCTTTTCCTGCTAACTTTGACGCATTTTGTTTATCTTTTATTTGGTCTATATATAGTTCTTACAGATTACTTCTTATATTTTTAGTTTAGAACTGGTACCCAACTATCTGTTTTGAAGTCGGTTTTTTTTTGCAAGAATTATTATACCCTTCACCACAGGTGGAAAGGGTATATATAAGTTTGTCATTCCGTGTGTAATTTCTACAATATTCATTTCCGACCCCATAAAGTATATATATTCTGGATCCTTATACATAGAGAAGTTGATTAAGCGATGTCCGTCTGTCCGTCTGTCTGTCCGTCCCTCTGTCCGTGTTAGTGTGGTAATGTCATTTGCCAAGGCACCAGAAGAGATACAAAAAATTTAAGCACACCAATCTGTCAAGCATAGTTTCGAAAATTTTGGTATTGCAATTCAGCAACATCGGATCATTCCTTTGGAGGCTGCGGGCCAAAAACCACGCCCACCTATATTTTTTCACGTTTTTTCAGTTTTTTTTTAAATTTTTTTCAGCTTTAATGATTCTGTTTTGCCTTTTTTTCTCAAATAAATATTAGACTGCGACAGGTAGATCGCAAGGAGTACATACAGATCTCGGGGGATCAATAACCCCTGCGAGGGGCGATTTTTGTTTGTTCTTAGATTGGTAGGGTTTTTCTGCTTTCATTTGTATAAGTGACCTTAATAGATAGCAATACACATAGAGGTAGCCAATGGACCCACAGGGTACCCACTGATAAATAGGAGCAGTTAAAAGGAACCCCATGTGTCAATATGAGGAAATTTTTTTTTTGTAAGGATTTTTTTTTTTTTGCTTTAGTCTGACCATTCTAACTCAATATAGATAGGTCCAAATATAGAAGGTCCAAAATTTAACAAAAAAATTTCAATCAAATTTAAAAAAAAAAATTTTTTTTTAAATTTTTTAAATTTTTTTTCAAAAATATTTACAAAAAAATTTACGGAGCATTTTCGAAAAGATATTTTACAGAAAAATATTCGAAAAAAAATTTTTTTAAAAAATTTTCCAAAAATTTTTCGAACAAAATTCTACAAAAGTTTTTAAAAAAATATTTTTACAAAAAATTTTTACACACAATTTTCGAAAAATTAAAACAAAAATTTCAATATTTCTTTGAAAATGAAAATCATGACTGTAACGTAACATATATTTAATATTAAAAATATACATATGTATGTATGTGTGTATATAGAGTAACATATTTTTTTAAATGCGTGCATTAAACACATAGACATCATCAGAATACCGACTACAAACTGTCAAAAATGAAACGTTGTGGCTGTCGTCAACTTAGGCTAATTTCTATTTTATTCAACAAAAGAAAATGTCACAAAATTGTAAATTGTAAATTCATATATAAACAAAATGTTTTGGAGGAAATATTTCTTATTTTTGAAAAAAGTTATTTAATTTTATAAAATCAAAATAAGTATTTCTACAACAATGTCAGAGTTTACGATGTAGCTGTCGTCTTCAATATCATTAAGTAGCTGACAACAAGGCGACAATTGTAGCAAACGGAATTTGTTTTCATTTGTCTTCTATTTTTTTAACTTATGAATAATGATTTTTTCTCATACGAATTTATTTAAGTCAACAATACGGATAATGCTGTACATGTCTGTATAAATAAAATCACCGTGGTGAAGGGTATAGAAGATTCGGCACGGCCGAATATAGCACTTTCACTTGTTTTATCTTACATAGGTAAATACGTTATTACCCGTAAAAAAATGAGCAAAAGCGTAAAACAGTAATTTTAACCACCCCCGTAAGATTTTAATACATGGTGCAACTGTTATGAATGAAGCATTGTTGTCTATTGGGCTGTTATCAGAAGAAGCGGCTGAGGCACGAAACAAGCATTTCCGGCTTTACAGGCAGAATTTTGCTAGAAAGTTTTCAAGGGTTTAGTTTAACTTAGATATTATTAATAGGTTTTTACTAAGTTCTGACCCACTAATTACTAGTATAAGACCCACTCCAAAAAAAGGTCATTACATTTTAAGAAAGAAGCAATTTCTTTCATGCTTCCACCAGCACGTAACGCTGAAGAGGATTTAGATTCGGAAGAGGTCTTTGATGTATCAGACGAAGAAGAACCATGGCACTCATCATCATCTAAGTGCAAAGGAGAAGTTGTTTTAAATAAATTAAATATTTAAATAAATAAATTTTAAATTTTAAAATCATAAATAAGTTATTACTATGAATAAATTAATTATTTTACGATAAATAAAATACTATAAAGTAACAAATTACAAAAGTATTTTTTTAATAATATACTTGGGAGGCGGGGATGGGTAGGCATTGGTAAGCTTAAAAATTAATATTTTTAGGAAATTGGCAAGAAAATAAAAAATTTTTTTTTTCATAGGGACGTTTTTATTATTCCTCCAATCCCTGCCCATAAAAATAAATGTTTATGGTTTTAAGAAGTATAAAATCTATTTCTTTGAATAATTGCATTATTTTTTCAAATAATATTTTATTTCACCGCCCACAAAAGGGGCGGGGCTAAAAATGGCATTTAAGAATCTCCAGAGTCCAACTTTAAGTTTTTGAACATTCTTTGATCTTAAAAGTTGTAATTGCTCAACAAAATGAAGGGAAAACTAAAAAAAAACTTGCATTTTTCAGAGGTAGGAATAGTTCTTCCAAGGGGAACTTTTTTCTTCGTGGTCCGATTTTATCTATTTTCTAGCTTTGACAATCTATGACCATAACAGATTTTTCTGCAAAGTTTCATTAAACAAGGGGCACTCTGTACATTTTTAGAGCCAATATAAGCTAAAAAAAAAAGTAATATCCGGCTAGATTGGCAAAATACACCTATGTGCGTCGTTCGCAAAGAAATATAAAGGCTGCCAGCCCAAAATCCATAACAAATACTGAATGCATTACAAATACAAACATTTTGTTGACCTACCCATCCTACTCATCCAGAAATATGCCTCAAAACTAAAAATAAAAATAACTAATAGCAAATTCGACAGATGTATCTTAAATAATATGGCCGTTATCACCTGTGAAAGTTCGGAAGTCCCTACTAGAAGACTCAAGTTTTATTCACAAATATGAACTTTTGATGCAATAGTGAGTGAATAAATGCAAATTGCAAAATAAGCGTTTAAAAATAAAATAAGAGAATAAAAAAAAGGTTGCAAAGTATGCAAAACCCTTATATTTCCTTTGCAAACTGCTGCTTAATAGAAAAGGTAATGAGCAAAAAAGTCATAGTCAAATATATTTTTTTTTTAATTTACTAAAAGAGCCACTTATTTAATTATGAGACAGACTATAAAATAATGAAGTTGTTAATGATAATTATAATAACGCCTATAAGACAAATAAGGATACATACATTTAATGTAAAAAGCAAACTTTTTTTTACATTTCCAACGTTTAAACCTAAAATGCACTTAAGTATGCAACCGCATGAAAATAATGTAAATAATGTCTCCTAGAAAGTGTTGAGTGTACATGTGTTTGTGCATCTGTGTATGTGTAAATGTGTGCAGTCTGCCCTTTGGCTGTTGGCTTAAAACGACAAGTTAGTTATATTGCAAGTAGCATCATTCAACGGTCAAAATACATGATTATATTATAAAAACGTCAAAGTAAAAGAGATTTCTCTTCAACCTTTCAAGGGAATAAAGAAAAAAAAAAAAAAAAAAAACTGTTGGCAAACGTGTTAATCTTAACACGATGTAGATAAATTATTCAGACGCATGATGTAAAGCGGTAAATTTAACCACTCTTCAACCCATTAATAATGGATTTTTTATAAAAGCATCAACAGCATGTTGATTTAAGCAAGTTAATCCTTTTTCACTTTAAGCAATTACATTCCACAGTGGGGGATTTGACATAAAAAACTGACATTTAATCTTTAGTTTCTAAACGGGTTTTCTGTCAGATTTCTTTCATTTAGCTATAGCAGAGATTTAGTTGAGATTAAATTTAAAATCGAAGTTTGAAGACTTGAGGTTAATGGCGACACAAAGTAGGAAACTTGGGCATATAAAAATTGTAAAATGTGATACAATCCATCCTAATGTGTGGGGCGCTGCACAGTTGGGCAGAATCAAAATATTTTGGAAACAACCTAGTCATTTATAAACGGCTAGGCCGATTGATCCAAAATTTCACATAAACATAGCAGAGGAGTATCTGATCTAAAGTTATAAAGGTGGATACCATACACCCTCCAGGGGTGGCGCTATGTGGTCTCAAAATTAGGAACGTCGCACCTGGAAATTCTTTTACAGCTTGCCATTTCTTCAGTTTTATTCTGATTTTTTAAAATTATACATGCAAATAATAAGTTAAAATGATTGAGTTATAATTATTTTAAGAAATACAATTTTTGATTTTTCGCTACCCTGGTCCAGTTTTTTCAAAATATTGGGTACCAAATTATACCAAATTTTTTTCAATTTTTTATCGTAGTTAGGGAGCCAAATTCTAAATATTCATGATAAATTTGAAGATTGTATCTTTACTGAGTTAAAAACTAGACGATTTTCAATTTAAAAAATCCAAAATTTTTACATTTTTGTGTACTTCAGCCCAAAAAAGGCCGTTATAGTTTTTTTTTTAAGGAATATATAAAAATTTTACATTTTTATAAAAGCTAACTATATGTGTGTACGGCTAGACAAATTCCATATAAAATTGATGATCCTTGTAGAAGATGGAGGTCCCACAATATGGACTATTTTTCATTGAAATTTTTACTTTAACCTATATATTCTGAAATACCAAAGTTGGGATCGAAAAAGAAGACTGCTGTAATAAAGCTATATATGCTCCAAATTGTTTTTGAAAATAGTTTATGAGCCCTAGTCCATATGTAGACTTTATGGGCAAAAGAGTAAATAATCCCAATTTTGTGTTTTTTTGTCCTTATTTTGGAGCAGATTTTTGGCCTTTTTATTTTACCCGATCAACAATACATCCACAGAAATTTTTATAATAATCTGTTGTAATTGGTTTAAAATAATTAGCCAATTCACAATGTCTGCTAAATTCCTAAATCCTAAAGTACTATTTAGGGTCAAATAGCATTACTGTGAACGACCTGTCGTATGTCAGCCATTGTGTATTTCAATAAACGTCATACGACTACACAGAAATTTCATAAACAACAGAAAACATATAATAAAATCAATCATGCCAACTTTTCCAAACAAAAAACGCAGAAATATGAGTGTGGCATCACTGAATTCAAAAACATAGGTTTCAAAGTACTATTGTCATATAATATTTTTTAATGAGAAATACCAACAACATTTTTATGACAGTCATAAATATTTATGACAATAGGACAATAGAACACAATAGCAGACATAGTGAATTGGCTAAATATGTTTTGAATATAACCATATAATTCAACCATAAGATGTTGCTCTTAGATTATGGTTACCTCAACCATGTTTTTTCTTTGCGTGTAGTGGCGAAATAATATAATTACTTCCTCCTTCCAGTCCTTTCTACTGCCAATGAGACTGCGGATCTATTTTGCTGTGGCATTATTAGGATAAATTTATTTATCCGTGCTAAGGGATATAGCAGCACTAGATCTAATGTAGATTTGGAGAAACCCTAGCAGCCTCCTGTATTTTCCTCTTTCAGGCATAACAAAGTGACTATTGGAGCTCAAGTGATGAAGATTGATTGAGAATACAAACCAGTGATCCGTGCAAGAAATATATTGATAAAAAACCATCATAGCGCTGATGTAGATTGACATCAATACCATGATAAGTGTCTTCGTTTTTGACCCCGTGACACTTGACATCCTTGTGATGTTAGCCTTTACATCAGTTTGTTTAATTACACATTGTGTAATTTTTTAAGTCATGGCAAAATAACCATATACGGAAATCACTACGTCATAAAAGACAAAAAAAAGACCCCTGTCTCTCAGTTTTGCCCAAAGTCCTCCAGGTTTTTTTTTATGGGCCCTCAAAATTCCAAACAGTTTGCAAATGATCATTATTTTGGAAAAATGACATCGAGGCCCCACATCTTTGAGGGCCCATAAAAAAAAACCTGGAGGACTTCGGGCAAAACTGGGAGACAGTGGTATTTTTTTTGGTCTTTTATCACGTAGTGGTGTCCGTATATGGTTATTTTTTTTCCGTGTTGCACTGTGTTAGCATATATGGCAACAATCAAAATTCTGTGATTAATCCAATGACATGCAGACATTTAATAAATCGCAAATAGTAATGAATTTACTGATTTGATATGAAATGAAAATAATTTGGTTTATTTTTTAAAGATAGTCATACTTTGCTCCTGGTGTTAAATAGAATAATTAATTTTATGTTGATATAGCTATTTTTTTAGTTAATTTTAAAAAATAATTGAATATGGACTAGGTACTAAAAATACAAAATATTTTAAATATTACTACACGGAAAGAAAAAACATGGTTATTGTATGGTCATGGCAACCATACTGTATTCTCTGTAACAAAACATGTTTTCTGTGAACAAATTATAGTTATTTTAAACAATACTTTGGTCACGATAAACAAGTTTTTGTTAACAGTTAATCATTCAATGGTTGTACGGACCAAAAACGCAACATGGTTGATTTGAACCATATTAAAATTCAAATCACAACAATTTTTTTTAATATTTAAAAATTAAATTATATTTATAACCACAATATATTATTATTAAACAAAGTATGTTGCGGATGACTAAAAATAAACAAATAATGTTTGGTTTTAAAAATACATATTTTGGTTTTGGCCTTTTTTCAGCTCAGGAATATGTGTGTAAGCTATAAACATAATTATGGTTGTATATATTATATGTTCCAATGACAACAATATTATTATGGTTTAAAATAATATGATTCGAATATAACCATATAATTCAACCATAACATGTTGCTCTTAGATTATGGTTACCTCAACCATGTTTTCTCTTTGCGTGTAGAAAGTGGAACATTGAGTACATAACAGTTATTTTTATTTTTATTTTTATTTTTCTTTTATAATATAATTTTTTCAACTGTTTTAAAAACATTATTGTTAAAAACTAAATAATAAGTAAAATAAAAAATAAAAGATTAAATCGCTTAATTATTACTATTTTTATACTCCCTGCAAAAACAAAAAAAAATAATATCACCATCGTTGTTGTAAATATGTAATGAATGTATGTTTGTGGCTGCGAGTTTTGATGAAAAATAAAATCTAATAACTTCTTCAGTATAAAACAAAAAAAAAAAAAGAAAATATTTTAATAGCGATGACTGTAGTGTAGAGTAGACAAGTCTTGTGGCCAGAAATTTATTGCAAGTTTCTCATAAAAACAGCAGCAGTTTCATTGCTCCTTTAAACTTCATTGTAGTCTTTAAAGTCTTAAGTTTTTTGCTGTTTAATTTATGATGTGGGAAAAACTGTTTGTTATCGTCTACGTTATTGTTTACAACTGCTGTTATGACAGTGTCTTTATCTGTATTAAAATAAATAAAAAAAAAAAAAAATAAAAAAAAAAAAAACAGTTTAAAGCAAGTTTTTGCAACAATATTATTATAAAATATTAAATAGTAAGGAGTGGCGTAAAATTAATATTATAATGTGAATGTGCCTTCATTTATGGAAATGGTGTAAAATGTCATTGTGCTTTGACACCTAACTATCCTTTAAAAATTTAAATATAATAAAATAAACTTAATCTCTTTTGGTATATTCTGGCCCTATAAGGACTAGCTGTGCCCACACATGTTGTGTGCGGCCTGACCATATTTTGTTCGATTTTACTTTGAAAGTAATTCACACCAAATTTTAAGGCTCTTACATATTTACTTTATATAAAGATACCCATCCCTGTATAAAATTCTAAAAATTATTGTAAAGCTGTGTAAAAGGTATTTAAAATATTTTAATAACAAACTACAAATACAAATACAAATCAAATATAAATTTTGTTCAATTCGCTATTTGGCAGTAAGTAATACATATTTTGTCATAATATTAAAAGAGCGACATCTGTTGTTCATATTCCGCTTTCAATTCACATTTTGTCACTATGTTTAAACAGCGCCATATACTGTACAACCCTGTTTATTATCATGCTTTCAACAATAAAAAAGCAGTACCTTTAAATCGGTTAAAAATCGGCGTACTTTCACTGCTTTTTCTTAACTTTCGCTTGGAAATAAAGAAGACATTTTTGAAGAAATAATTCTTGCAAAAAAAACCGACTACAAAACCAATATATGTGTAACGGTTTCAAAGATATGGCCATATAGCTTAAAAAATATCACCTAGGGGACACCCTTTAATGTGCAATTTTAAATTAAACTCTTATTTTAAAGGACAGATTCTTTGTAAATTTCAAATGTCTGTCTAAAACGGTTCAAAAGTTTGGCCATATGCATAAATTTACATCAACTATTGAGATACCCTTTAAAATTTTAAATATTTATAAGGGTTATTATACGGGACATAGTAGTGGAGATTCTGTCTATTTTTCAATTGTTTGTCTATAACGGTTCAAAAGATAGGGCTAGATAGGTAAAATTATATCAATTATGGGGACAGCCTTTAGTTTCAAAATTTAAATTATATACTTGATGTTATAAAGGACTTAGATATACAGGTTCTTTGTAAATTTCAACCGTCTCTCTGTTGCGGTTCAAAATTTGGCAATATACATCAAATTACATCAACTATTGAGACACCCTTTAACTTCTAATTATAAATATTTAATTTCTGATTATAAATATTGGACATTCTGTCCAATTTTCAAGTGATTGTCTACAATGGTTCAAATGGTTCATATATTAAAATTGACGTTACATATGGGGACACCCTTTAATTTGTAAGTTTATTTTTTTATTAATTTCTGTTATTGGCAGCTATAGTAATAAGCAGTTTTTTTAAATTTTAAAAGGGTGCCCTTTACGGTTCATAATACACGTAAAAACACGTATGTTGTATGGGGACACCCTTTAATTTTCAAAATTCTGATTTTCTTTTAAAATGGGACCAATCTGTAAGCATTTCCTTTCTAATAAGAAAAACATTTTTAAAATCGGTTCAGAAATGACTGAGTTCTGCGGGCACAAACATAAAAAAAGCAACATTCAGACGAATTGATAACTTAGGCTAACGGGGCAGGTACTCACGTTAATCTTGTTCCACAATATCCCTTTTCTTTTGGGGAAAATGGGGCCAAGGTTCCTGAAACCTGAACCTGGAAGCAACATTCAGACGAAGCAACATTCAGACGAATTGATAACCTCCTTCTTTTTTTGAAGTCGGTTAAAAAGTATTCTATATTGGAATTAGGATACTCAAAAATTTTGTTAAAGTCCATCCAGTAGTTTTTACGTGATGCGAACACAAAAAAGATAGACAGGAAATGAGTTACTATTTTTTTATATGTATAGGTAACGAATATTCTCATTATTTATGGAGCACGATATAATTCATTGACTGAAGCTTATCCTGTCAGTCCAATTTTTCATGACTTTCTTGGGGTTATATCTGACAAATGGCTCGCACGTTATTAGCCTTAAGGGTGTGAACCGTTTCTCGGTTATGCCAACAAAATCGGTCTTTAACGGCATCCAACAAGAAAACGTTCAGAGGGTTCAAATTGCAGCTCCATTGTGGTGAATTGAGAGCACCAAAAACTCTAATAACAACGAATTTAGTTCGTAAAACCCACAACTGACTCATTATCGAGAAACAATGCAAGCAGAGTGACAGTTTGGTGTGGTTTTTGGACCCATTTGAGAAACGATGATTACAGACTTTTATTGTATGAAATAGAAGATATAAACTTGGATATTCTATGTTTTTAGCGGCATGGTGTATCGTGATACGTGCGGTTCATCAAACAATAGATCTTTTGCGCACTAAATTAATCCTGTTATTATCCGTCTTGAGGATGTCCATTAACCGCATCGGAGTTGCGTTGATTTGATTCCTATAGACATTTTTTTGTAGGGTCCCGTTGAAGATCGCTGCTATGCGAAGACGTCCAGATACCATCAAGAAAGCCTTGGAAAATTGGACTGACTGCAGAGATAATGACGGTAGTCAATCAAGTTAAATCGTGATCCATAAGGAATGGGAATATTTGTAATCTCTAATAAAAGAAATAAAGTTTAGTTCATTTTTATTCAAGTTATAATAGAATACTTATGTTTGGAATATCATCCACTTGATAGAATGGTTGAACGAATAGAAAATACAAACAAATGGACAAAAATGTACCCACATAAAATCGAAAAACTAATTAAATGTTATCCGACCTCTTTGCAGAAACTTTACAATTTTTTTCTCACACCAGCACCCAGAATTAGGTAATTTAGTTATGGGAACACGGAAAGATGGCGTAGTTTGTGTAGACATTCGATTTGAATTTTCCCACTTAGGTGACAGGAAAGATCTCTGCAGAGAGTTAATTCCACTTAAGATCTTTCCTGACATTCCTGATGGCCAAACGACCACAAATGCATGAGCTCTTAAAAAAAGCGGGTTTTAAGCAAAAACTTTCGGATACCGGGAACGTGTTCCCTAATCTTATTAGAACACATCCCTAATCTTATTAGAACACGATAAAACAGCGAAACACTTCCAACATTTTGTCAATAGTTTAGTGATGCGAATACCAAAAAGAAAGACAGCCAGCAAATGAGTTACTATTTTATTATGTACATATTCATAGGTATAGATGTTTTTGGGGATAATTGGCAAAATATAAAATTATTAATATTAAAATATTTGTAGTGTTTCTTAGTTAAGCAGTAGCTAAAGTGATTCCTATTATGAGAGAATGTGATTTTTATACGCATTTATATACATACAGTGGATCAATAAAGTTTAGGCACAAAATGATTTTCAAAAGTGTTTCGCCACTAACTTTTCATCTGCATAACTTTATAAAATAATTTTCATGCTGTTTTCAAGATTGATACGTTTATTGACCATTTACACGAAAAATTATTCATATCTTATTATTTCTAATATACAATGGCTTTTAAACTAAAAAATAAGGTAAGTCTATGTAAAAAAAGTTTAGGCACACATGTGAAAATGTTCGGTATATTCGTGGTTTTTGCATGTCTAGTATTTGGTCGAACCTCCTTTAGCTTGGATAATTGCTTCTAAACGTCTACTCATACTTCTTACCAAGTTAGATGTTTCATCAGGAGTAATTTTTTCCCATTCTAAGCGAAGTGCCGCTTTAAGTGATTCTTAGGATGTAATAGAATGTTTCCGTATTTTTTTCTCTAGTAAGTGCGGAGGGGTTTTTAACTGTTTGCAGTGGTGTATAAGCCATTACTGCACAAGATATGAAGAATGTTTTGGGTCATTGTCTTGTTGGAACAAGAATTTCCCATTTAAGCCCAGCTTCGCATTTTTAATAAGAGTGCTTGTCCATTTTGTCGTCTATAAAGGCAAGATTTCCCACTCCATATGCCGCCATACATCCCCAAACCATAACATTACCACCACCGTGCTTCACAGTCTTAATAATATTATTTTCTTGAAGCTCTTTGTTTGCTTTTCGCCAAATTTTTTGTGGACCATCTGAACCAAAAATTTTAAACTTCGATTCATCGCTAAATATCACACTGTTCCAGAAGGCTTGAGGCTGATTAATGTGGAGTTTTGCAAACTTTAACCGCTTTTTCTTGTTTATATCTGAAAGACAAGGTTTGCGACGGGGAACTCTTCCACGATATCCAGCTCTGTGCAACGTATTTCTTATTGTTTGTGGATTAAGGTCTTCACCAAAACTTTTCTTGATTTGCTGACACAATTCTACATCTGAAATCTTAGGATTTTGAGCTACTGCAGCAACAATGTTAAGCTCCTGACGAGATGTAAATTTTTTTGGAAGGCCACTTCTCCTCTCACGCTCTAATTTGTTGGTTTTTTCATAATGTTTTATGATGTTTCTTACACTGGTATAGGGCCTCTGTACAATAACACCAATTTCGTGATAGGATTTTCCATGTGCATGAAGATTTATAATAATTTTACGGACATCTACGGAAATTTCTGAACGATTACTCATTTTGCTGTTTTCGTCGCGAATTAAATACCAAGAATATTTTTTTACATTTAAAACTCTCGCCTAATGAGGATTTAACATGTGCATAAACATGAATTGAAATAAAAAAGTGGAAATTTACCGTTATACAAAGTTTAAATGCAGTTTGTGCCTAAACTTTTTTTACATAGACATAGCTTGTTTTTTAGTTTTTAAAGCGTTGTATATTAGAAATAATAAGATATAAATTATTTTTTATTCTAAATGGTCAATATAACTATCAATCTTTATAACGTTATCAAAATTATTTTATTAAGTGAACCAGATGCAAAGTTATTGACAGAACACTCTTGAAAATCATGGTGTGCCTAAACTTTATTGATCCACTGTATGTATGTATGTACATACTATATACATAATATGTATGTATCCATGAATGTAGTCGTATGTGTAAATTATTTAGTTTTTATTTATGAAAAATTTATAAACTTTTTGTCTGTATAATACATGCAATGATGATCCATCCCCCTTCTTGTTTCTTTCATTTGTAAAAAAAATATTAATATTTTCCTCAGTTTTTTTTCTCTTAAATTAATATTTGCAGTCGTTTTTCATTCTGAACATGACAGTTTGTTAAAACTTATTGTTGTTTTGCTTTAATATCTTTGTAAATATTTTCATGTTTAAATGCGTCAGCATGTATAAGGGATAGTCGCTGTGTTGTGCAACATAGATTTTATGTTGAGGTCGTTGACAGTGTAGCTTCTGACCAACATACATATATCACTGCTACATTAACTTCATGTGTCACAATTTCATGCACAAGTAAAGAGGGAAAGAAATGTCATCAGCCATCCGCATTTCAAAATATCTACATTGTGATGATAACAAATGTTACAGAATGTTTTAAAAATTGTTTCGTATTTGTAACAGACTTTTACAAATATGTTTTGCTTAATTTATATTCAATTATAACATATGTACATATGTACTGGTATGTCTGTCTGTTTCGTTGGAACTGTGTATTTTTTTGTTTGGTTTGAATTAGAAGCTGAGTTCTTGCAAAGATTTTCTTCAGTGTAACTGACCTAACAATAAGTATTCATACATTAAGTCGAGACATACAACAACAGAAGGCCAATGTGTTGAGTTATTTCTTAATTAGTGAATGAGCCAATGCTTATTTCGTGCATTGAAGGGACCCAAAACGACATTTTCACCCTTTTACTAAAGGATAATGCTAGTTGTTCAATTCGGACTCTTTTATGGTATGAGCAAAGCCGTTGATAAGGCTGAACTTCTGGCTGAAATATTTGCAAGTAATTCTTATATGCCGAAAGGACGCTGCCGGCGCTCGACAAAGTATCAGTAACTATGCAACAGATATTCTTTCGAGCGCAACAGGTCTCCTAGGCCGGATGGAATTCCAGCACTGGTCTTAAAGCATTGCTTTTTAATTGATAGTATAATAGCATAAAATTTGCTTCAATATGTCTATCACATATCACACTAAATATTTGTCTTGTCTACTCCTATCCCTTTCCTTTTTGTGAAAATGGGGCCAGGGTTCCTGAAACCTGAACCTGGAAGTGAGCTGCTGCACTCTCAACAGAAGAGGTTAGGACATTTATCCAGGCTTCTATGTTCTATAAATTGCTACTGATTGTGACGGTGTGGTACATCTAGTGCGGTATGGATATGGAATTCCACCACTGGTCTTAAAGCATTGCTTTTCAGTTGATAGCATAATACGGGTGGGGAAGAGAGTATTGTTTTTTTTATCGGTACTCGGCGATACGCCTTGTTGACATTTGCTTTTTAAGATTTGCTTCAATATGTCTATCACATATCACACTAAACATTTGTCTTATCTACTCCTATCCCTTTCCTTTATTACTCCCGGGGGTTCCAATTGTCACTGCAGGAATAGCAAATGCTTTGACGCGGTTCACTCAGGGAAAATAGGGGCACCAGACGCTAGGGTTCCTAGAACCCAAATCTGGAAGAAAAGGTCTGTGTGTTAAAACATACGGGTTCTCTGCGAGGCCCGACCAGTGCCGAAAGGACTGGTGGCCCCACAGAGAGCCTATCCTCTCTGTAACCGGTTATTGGTGAGGTCCCCTTGAGGAGTACACGTGGTGGTTGTGGTTTAAGATCGATTTATGTAGGTATGGTGCAAGGTCTATCAAGTGTGCTGTTGCACTCTCAACAGACGGAGTTTGGATAGTCTCCAAACCCCTAAGCAAGAGGCTATAATATGGATCTAGGCTTGCCTTGGATAAGGCTTGCCATATTATATAAATTTCTACTCGTTGTGACTGTATCACACACAAATTGCGATTGGTGGCAATCGTAAAGTGTTGTTATACTACACAATGGGGGCACTAGTCTACGCTTACATTTCACTCGGTGGTAAGACCACCGTGAGATTAGGCCAACTAGGCAGGTACTCACGTTAATCTTGTTCCACAATATCCCTTTCCTTTTGAAGAAAATGGGGCCAAGGTTCCTGAAACCTGAACCTGGAAGTGAACTGCTGCACTCTCAACAGAAGGAGCTGGAAGGTCTCCCACCCTAAGCAAAAGGTTAAGGCATTTATCCAGGCTTCTATGTTCTATAAATTGCTACTGATTGTGACGGTGCAGTACATATAGTGCGGTTTGGGTGGCTTTCTTTTACACACGGCACGTTATCGCAAGGTTGCTGTACTACACAATGGGGGCGCTAGTCTACGCTTTTATTTCACTCGGAGATAAGACCACTGTCGGATAAGAGCCAACAAGGCCGGCGTTAATCTTGATCACATCTATCCCTTTCCAAAGAAAATAACACAGTTAATATAGGCATTAACTGCCTGAGTGTTACTTCTCTTAAAAAAATTAAAGACCACAGAGTTATTTTACCAAATGTACCTGTTTATTGGCCTTCAAAATGATGTAATTTGAAGTTTTTTTTTAACTATTTTTTGGGTAAGTTTAATCCCTGTGTTATGCCGGCAACCCAAATCTCTTAATCAGTTAGAGGTCAATATAAATGAAATAATGCTAAAGGTTCTTGAAAAAGGAGCCAAAAATAGGAATGAAAGGATGCACTAGACAACAGCTAGTCATGGCATTGCTATCCAAATAGAATAAACATAACACTTAGATGATTAATTTTTGTGTTGTTTCATTGCAAATTAATTGTATAAAAACGCTCTTATAAAAACACCCTTTGAATGATTTTATAGTAAAACTTTTTAGTTTTGTTGAAACGTGAATCAAAACGGCATTTGTGCATGTTGTTTGAACAAGAGATTATTTAACAATTGGTTTCATTTATTCATTTTATTTATTCATTTACATCGCTTTTAGAATTTAATTTTAGGATTTTTCCAATTCTGTCTTTGTATTTGCAAATTGGTGTGCAATGGTATTGATGTTGCAACAGTCGCTCCTTTATAGTGTATTTTTGATGAATGGCTGCACTATTGCTCTAAATAAATTGCGTTTTATTTATTTATCCATTTGTTTTTAACCGAAAAGTTTTTTTTTTGTTGCTCTAATTGGTGTAAAGGTGATGTTGATATAGAATTCAGTTCAAGGTTCAGACCATTGTGCAGGGTTAGAAAAAACTATTTTTAAAAGATTCTAATATTAATATGGTTTTCGAATAACCTTTTGATATTGTTATTTTGTTTTATTTTTTATTTTATTTTATGTTATTTTATTTTTCCTTTTTGTTGTATTGTGGCAATTTATTCTCGATGCTGACATTCAATATTTAAAGTCTTTTGAAAAACTGCAAAATTTAATATTTTTAAAAAATTTAAATATTTATAATTTATGGAGTTTATATATTTTAATTCGCACATCGTTAAGAAAATAATCATCAAATGAATTCCAGCCAAATCGCCTATATGCAAGAAAAATTGCCTAAAAATAAAAATGAAAAATCGCCAAATAAATAATCACCCTAAAAACAGGAAAAAATATCCAAAAAAGTATAATTAATAAATTTTAGAAAAATAATTAATATCACACCAGAAAAAAATGGAAAACATATAAAATATAATTAAAAATGTAAAATTTTTACTTCTTTAAGCTAAAATTAGAAAAAAAGGAAAGATACCTCGAAATAAATTGCAATTTTGGCACATAATTATTAATTACTTTATATGGGCATTGCCCGTTTCCCGGCACCTACCGTATCAATTTAACACCAACTATTTTCCTAAATTCTAAGCTTCCTCAATCTAATTGATATTGAGAAAAAAATGTCAAAAACTACAAGTTACCACGAATTAATTCCCAATTTTGGCATCGAAAGCTGTAATGGGCGCCGCAAGGCAACAGCACACTTGATCGATCTTGCACCACATCTGCAATAATCGATCTTAAACCACAACCACCACGTGTACCCCGAAGGGGACCTCATCAATAACCGGTCACAGAGAGGATAAGCTCTCTATGGGGCCACCGATTCCCGTGGTACCAGTCCTTTGGGCACTGGTCAGGCCTCGAAGAGGACCCGTGTTAAAACAACAGACCTTTTCTTCCAGATTTAGGCTCTAGGAACCATAGCGTCTGGTGCCGCTATTTTCCCCGAGTGAACCGCTTTGATTTGCCATTACTGCAGTGACAATTGGAACCCCCGGGGGTATTATTAAATACAAAAAAATTGAGCGATTTTTTTTAAACTGATAACTTGCATTTTTTTACAGAAGTTGAAAGACCGTTTCATTTTTATTATGTTCACGGCCGCTACGACAAAAAATTCTTAACCTACTAGGATGTGTACCAATGCAAAATGGGGCAGAATCAAAATATTTTGGAAATAGCTATTTGTAAAGGGCTGATCCAAAATTCAGTAATTTAACAGTGTAAAATTCGAGACTTAAAGCATCAATTAAAAAAAAAAAAATAAAGAAAAACGAAAACGAAAACAACTCCAATGTACTCAATTTTGCACTGTTGACAAATCTTGCGGAATACGAATATTTTTAATACTTAGTCCAAAGCCCTTTATTTTGTAAGACATCATTTACGCGATTTGGCATACTCTCCACCAATTTTTGTACAATTTCCTTTGGAATATTTTTCCATTCATTTTGGATCCGCTTCCAAAGCTCGTCCAAATTGGTAGGGGCTGATTGGTACTGTCCCAACCGTCTCTTCACGATTGACCACAAATTCTCAATCGGATTAATTGAAAATTTTGCTCACCAAGCCATTCTTTCACTATTTTGGACATGTGTTTTGGATCACCATCCTGCTGAAAAATTACTTCTTCTGCAGGATAGGCGCTCTTATCTACAAAATCGGGAAGATGAGTCTGCAAAATCCTCAAATAGTCTTCTTTCTTCATTATATTATCAATTTTTTGCGGTGGTTCATGGCACAACCACGTAAAGCAACTCCACACCATGACGTTTCCTCGACAGTGCTTCACAGTTTGCTTCAGCGCCAGCAATATTGTTTACCGTCGGTTTGGCAACGGTTGAATTTGGATTCGTCTGACCAGATCACACGTGTTCAGTAGTCCATTTTTCAAGTTTTGTGCTCTTTGGCAAATTTTAACCGTTCCTTTACATTTTTTTTCCGACAATGCAGGTTTTTGTTTTTTTTTACTGCTGCAATATAAACAATGTCGCCAAGGGCTCTACCCGTTAGTTCACCGACTAACGAGTTTTCCGATTGCTAACGAAGCATCTTTTGGTTTAAGGACTTATCTCTTTTCATTTCTCTTATCATTAGACGTGCGTTCGAATTAGTTAGAAGTTTTTTACTACCTCTAACTTGAGGCTTGAGAACAACGGAACCCTTATGACCACTGACTGACTCACTTTAAGTTTTTTTTTGCAATTTCCCGGGTAGAACAGCCTCTTTTAGTCATGGCACGGATGCTCTCCTCGGTGGTTTCAGAAAGTTTCTTCATTATTTATTATTGTTAGGTATTTATTCGATTTTTGTTCAAAAATTTGCACAATGTTTTTACCACACACGATTTAAATAATGCTGAGCTCATGTCTTCTTAAAAAAACCAATAAAAAGCAAAAATATTGAAAAATAACGGTACTTCTTCATTTCTTTTTATTAAATTCTTCATAATATGCAGAGGTGCAAAATTGAGTACATAAGAGCTATTATGGTTTTTTCGTTTTTTTATTGGTGTTTGATGCGTTCAAAATTCAAGGAAACAATCAACTACAAAAATGAACCTAAGATCTCAATAAATAACTTTCTAGAACATATGAACTTCCTAGGAATGATTCTTAATACCGTTTAGGTAGCGCTTAGGTAGACGCAAAAGTTTTTCACGGTTTGCTACCTATGGACCTGAACAGGGGTAAAAAGGTAAAAAAAAATTTAATTTTTTAAAGTTTTTTTTTGCGATTTTGACCTTGAAGATGAAGTTTTTTTGATTTTATATGTTAACAATTTTTGTTCTATATGACAAGAGCTACAACTTTGCCTCAGAGAGTATATCAAAATTCCAAACGGTTTGCAAAATATGAGCTTGAGTAAATGATCATTTTTTTGCAAAAATGACATCGAGGCCCCACATCTTTGAGGGCAAATAGAAAAAAACTGGAGGACTTTGGGCAAAACTGGGAGACAGGGGTCTTTTTTTTTGGTCTTTTATCACGTAGTGGTGTCCGTATATGGTTATTTTTTACCGTGTTGCACTGTGTTATTTTTATATTTATGAAACAAAAAGTGCTCAAAATACAAAAATGCACTCATTTGTGTGCCTCACTGTACGTAGGTTTAAACCAAATTTCGTGTAAAATAGATTAACCTTGTGGAATATGGTGGTCCTTCAATGTTACATCGATATTTAGACTTTAGCTTATATGTTCTAAAGTTGGAATCGGACTACTGTCGTAATAAAGCTATATATATTCCCAACTATTACTGAAAGTATTTCATGACCCCTAGTCCATATGTGGACTTTATAGGCAAAAGACTAAAAAATTCCAATTTCGGGATTTTTAACATTTATTTTGGGATTTTTGAAATCGATTTAATGATACAGTTCTTTTGCGATTTAATTTTAGCTGACTAATAACATATCCACAGAAAATTACATTTGAATCGGTCAACTAATAAACTTTATTGCATAATCGATATTTTTACTTTCCTTAAATTTAGACCACTTTTATCAGTTTACCAGCTGACCCGGTCCGCGTTGCTGGCCCTAAGCAAGCATCAGTGTTGTATTACCACACGATTTAAATTGAGCTTCTAACGAAATTTACGGCCTTAAAAAATAAAAATCCATGGAATACCTATCATAAAGTTTTTTCACAGAATAACTTACATATGGTGTAGATATGGGCTCAATCAAAAAAGAAACGCATGTATTTAAGGTAAATTGGAAATTATATTTATTTTTTACTTCATCTTAAGGCCAGCGGTGTAAAAACGTATAAATTTGTTGGCATGCCAACTCGGAAGCAAGCCACATACAACTGGCCGTGTGAAAAACATGAATTTTTCAAAATTAAGCCAGCAATAGTCAATGATTGGCCTTGTGCTTTGTTGATGGTAATAGCAAACGCAAGACGCAAAGGGAATTGGAGCCGCTTGAATTGGAATGATAAATCGTTGGAAATCATCGGAATTCGTGGAACAAGTACGTCTTCGCCTCTGAATCTGCCACCGATGATTGTTGCCTCGATTAAATTTGGTGAACAATTTTTGATGGTCAATTTGGTTCCGTTGCATAACTTTGGCGGTTTAAGTTGCGAATAAGAATTACCGGTGATCCAACCTTTAATGTTAGTACATGCGGTGGCATTCCGGGTGGTTCCAATGAATTCAAAAATTAAGTGGGATAACACACTGTGTAATTTTTTAAGTCATGGCAAAATAACCATATACGGACACCACTACGTCATAAAAGACCAAAAAAAAAAGACCCCTGTCTCCCAGTTTTGCCCAAAGTCCTCCAGGTTTTTTTTTTATGGGCCCTCAAAGATGTGGGGCCTCGATGTCATTTTTGCAAAAAAATGATCATTTACTCAAGCTCACATTTTGCAAACCGTTTGAAATTTTGATATACTCTCTGAGGCAAAGCTGTAGCTCTTGTCATAAAGAACAAAAATAAACAACATATAAAATAAAAAAAAAACTTCATCTTCAAGGTCAAAATCGCAAAAATCTTTAAAAAATTCAATTTTTTATCTTTTTTCCCCTGTTCAGGTCCATAGGTAGCAAACCGTTCAAAATTCAAGGAAACAATCAACTACAAAAATGAACCTAAGATCTCAATGAACAACTTTCTTTCTAGAACATATGAACTTCCTAGGAATGATTCTTAACACCGTTTAGGTAGCGCTTAGATAGCCGCAAAAGTGAAAAATTTCCCGGCTACCTAAGCGCTACCTAAAGCTTTTGGCGAGATTTTTCGCCAATGGCAAGAGATGATAAAATATAAATAGTTACCACATTCTAAAATGTCCATAGTTTATTTGAAAACTATCGATGCTGTCGATAGTACCGAAATTTTAAAAGAATAATTTAATTTCACTTGTATTTAACAGACTTAAATATATACAACGACCTTAATATAGTTTAGGATGAGTATTTAAAAGAAGATAAGAGAAACAAACCATTGGTGATTAATTACTTACAAAGATATATTGAGACCAATTTTCTTGTGCTAAAAATATTCGCCTGTGTTGCTGAACATCTAAAACTGTAACAGAACCGTGTCTGACACAAACCGACTTTAGTGTTTAAACGTATTTTTCGAAAATGTGTTCTTCTGCAGTCTAAGAAAAGAAAGAATGGCAAAGTGTTGCTCTTCGAAAGACAATGTATCAATGATTCTTTTATATGTATATTGGGAAAGTTTTCAATATCTCGTTCATTTTGTTTTGCTTTTTCTTTACACAAAAATAAAAACATACTTTTGAAAAGTATGAAGTAGTTGTCAAATATTTATTTGAAAATAACAAAGTAACACATTTTCTGCCATCTTCTTTAACAACAATGGAATAAAATCAAACAGGAAAATATACAAAGTTTTAACAAAATTGTAAACATCAAATAAACAAAGATTTTCAACAGGGGAGAGGCACACTTGCAAGTGTATATTGCTTGTCATAAGTTTAAGAATAATATAAAAGAACGACAAAATTAAAAGGGTAATATAGTATGTAAATTAAACAGGAAACAATATATTGAAGTGTATTATTTTGTTGAAATACTAGCTGTGCCCACACACGTTGTGTGCATCCTGGTTCGATTTCGATTTTGCTTTATTATTATATATTTTTTACTTTATATAAAGGTACCCATCCCTGTATAAAATTCTAAAAATTTAGAAAATTTTAATTATTATTAGTCGAACTATTTATGTAAATTTATAGTCAGGCTTAAGTTCGTTTTTATTCTCTCTAAGAAAGAATTAATTAAATTACAAATTATGCGAAATTATTAAAGAAAAATTGGGAAAATTTTAATTTTTAGACACCAGCAGGTGCGGAATGCACATTTTCTAGACAGCCACGTCCGTCATCAGCACTCTTGTATCTATCAACTTGGGGTAGTGTTTTTATTCAATTGGCTATTTTGCAATAATAAGCGCCATCTGTTGCACAACCGTATTCAAAATATCCCGCTTTCAATTCATATTTTGTTATTATTTTAAAATAGTATCATATGTTGCACAACCGTGTTTATTATCACGCTTTTAAAAATAAAAGATGCCTTAAAGTATGCAGTACCTTTAAATCGGTAAAAAAATCGGCGTTTTTTCACTGCTTTCCCTCCACTTTTTGAAAAAAAGTATCCTATAGTGGAATCAGGATACTAAGGTACCTCCTCAGTATTAGAGGAAAATTTCTATCTAATATAAGTGATATCGTGGAATCGGCACTAGGCCAACTGCTCGAGTAAGCGAAAGAAAACGGTCTTGGCCTCAACTCGGAAAAGACTAAACTTGATCTCTTCACCAGAAGATACAAAATTCAAAAGTTCAGGTTACCAAAGATGGACAGGATTGCTCTGGAGTTGTCAAAGGAGGCTACATACCTTGGCGTAATTAGGGACTCAAAGCTCTAGTGGAAATGCTATACTGAAATCTGGACGAAAAACGCCCTATATGCCCTACGGCTCAGGGAGTCCGGTGACTTAAGGGTTAGTCGTGTTGGTTATGGCACCATTGTACTTCATGTAGGTGGTAATATCTTATGGGAGCAGACTGAGTATATAATCCCTGTTATGGACTTCGACAAATCTTTGGTTGTAAAAATACCGATCATGGAGAAGTAGAAGGAGAACTCCGTAGTTCGAAACAATGTGGTTTCAATCTTTATGGATGGCTCCAAAGCAGATACGGAAACTGGATTGGGAATTTTCTCCGATGATCTTAACTTTTCCGTTTCACCCAGGCTTCCCGATAACTGTATCGTGTTTCAGGCGGAAATATATGCTATATTGATAGCGGCAAGGAGAATTAGGAAACTTACAACGGAGGCAACGGTTGTTGATAACTTTGTTTACAGTCTAGCCTCCACAAAGGTCCTTGATTCGAAAGTAGTCGAGCCGAGATGTGGGTTATTGTGCATTTTATCTCCGGCCCAACTTGGACGATATCGCATAAGGATAGTGTGAATTCCAGCACATGAAGGCATTCGAGGAAATGAGATAGCCGATCAATGTGGCAGGAACGGCTCGAGCCTGGACCCCCTTGATTGACATTTTTAACACGCTACGGGAATAGTAGCTAAAGGAAATTACTCGCAGGTGGTCTACACTAACCAATTGCAGATTATCTAGAATTCTTTGGGCTCAAATTTGTGGGCCAAAGATTTTTCCAACAAATGAGCTGTCTCTGGGAAGCTCCAGATGGTTCGCACGAACTGAAGGTACTAGAATTCTATAGGGAAAAGTAAAGGTTGGATAGTTTTCGGGGCAACACAATGGGCCTCCCAATAAACTCACCTTGGTGCGGGCGGCCCGTTGAACTTAACCTCACCTAACACCATTAAGAGCTATTGTTGATTAGTCTATACTCTAAAATTTGTGTACGCTAAATCAACTAAAAATAAACGATATTTCCGTTAATTCTGTTTTTTTTAACTGTAAAAAATTTAGCTTTAAATTCCGTAAAAATTAAAAAACTACAAAGTGAAAATTGTTACCGTGTAGCTTGACAACTATAATGGTAAACTCTTGAAATTTTGCACAATCGATTGTCATACTAATGTGCATAGTGTAGCAAAACACAAGCGTGATTGGGACAGTAGACGTGATAGCTCTCATACACATGAAAACAGTGGGCATCGTACCTTTTTACTGACTTTGAAAGTATAAAGTCTTCAGTTATACAATAATGACTATATGCACAGCTGCGGTATCATCAATCCATGCAAATCATTGGACAAGTTTAAGGGCAAGCTCAACGATAAAGATTTGCATTTGCGAATACAAAAAGTACAGCCTAAGCTTTACTAGATGTTGCTAGCAGCTTAAGAAGAATTTTAGAAAATCATTGCCTCATAACGATACTACCTCAGTGCCGGTTCCTTAACCATGTTTATTACTTCCTGAAAGCAATAGCAAATAAGAAATCCAGTGGTGGAGATTAAAACCTGAAATTTTTCTTTAAGCGTACAAATATTAAAACAAGGCGATATTTAGCTTTGATTAATTTCTGTTTTAAATCGGATATTTTAAAGTTACATGAAATACTTTGTTCTTTAATCTGGATTTGAAGATAAAAACCGTGGACATTTTAGACTAATAATCAAGATATTAACTAGTATCATACGAGTAAGTTTTTATAATTTATCCTGAGATAGCCGTGCCATGCCTAAATCGATAACATCACGTATTTTCTGTCAATCAGTAGACCAATATAATGGTTGGTACAATTATGTGTGGAACAAAATGTCTGCCAAATGGCCACCGTGACCTTGGCGGCACAACTCCATCCGATGCTCCAAATTTTCGTTGACGCTGAGGCATAAATAAGGTTATATGCCGTTAATATACAGAATTATCTCATCCTTTAGCTTTGAATTGCTGCTGGTATATCGACGTACACCTTTTCTTTCAAAAAAGAAGTCCAACGGTGTCAAAGCACTTGATCTTGGCGGCCAAATGACATCGCCACCACGTGAGATAAAACGACCATTTAATTTGTCGCTAGCTGTGTGGCAAGGAGTACCGTGCTATTGAAACCACATATCGTCCGCATCCATATTTTCTAATTCAACCCATAAAAAGTTTGTTATCATCTCACGATAGTGAACACTATTCACAGTAACTCCCTGGCCAGCCTCATTTTGGAAAAAATACGGTCCGATGATGTCGCCATCCCATAAACCGGGTGCATTGGTTTTTCGACAATCACTCTTGGATTATCATTCTCCCAAATGCGGTAATTCTGTTTATTGACGAATGCACTTAGGTGAAAATGTGCCTCATCACTAAAGGTGATTTTCTTTGAAAATTTATCATCCACTGTTGCCATTTGTTGCCACCATTCTGATCATTTTTCGATTGTTTATCTTGCTACGATTCAAATTCAGTTAGTCTGAAATTGCGAAATGTCAAGTTAATTGCAGAAAAAAAACTTGACGTTTAGGTGTGGTTCACATTCAACATCGGCCCTTAAAATTTAACCACCCGATATAACTTGTTTTTCTTATTTTTAAATTTAATCACTTATCTAGTGTTCCAACGCGGTCCGCTTGTTTTAAACTCAAAGCGTTTAGGAATACATTGATTTATATACAAATACTAGTGTATTTTACCCGGCGTTGCCTGAGTCCACCCTTAGTGCCCTTCTAAGTGCTTGCGAAATGATTAACCTTTTTCTGTTTTGTCCAACCTGGAGGTTCAATCTCAACACAGGAGAAAAAATTATAGTTTCGCGACAAAGCATTTGCATATATCTCAACAATAGCATCACCGATGTTCAACCAATCGAGGAGGTGATTACGAAAACGCAATTAAGTAACAGATACCTATGACACAATGCAGGTGTATAGCAAGTGAAAAATCGAATGGTCACCCCACAAATAAAATGATCGAATCAACGACTGAAAAGATTCAGCTCAACATTCCAGTTAGAAAGATCGAATGTCATTATACACATAAGACATTACGATACATGGTTTGGTAACTTTTCAAGAGACAGCAAAAAATCATAAAAATGGAAAATTGAGGGTATTTTGTTGATATTTATATGGGAATATATAGGAAAATGAAAATGCCATATCTCCGGAAGCACTGGTCCGATTTCGTGAAAACCATCTACAGACCATCCCTAACATACCCTTAATTTTGGTCGACCCGTTTCCGTAGTTAGTGGTGACATCAAAGTGTATACTTCTTTTTATATAAATAGATAATTTGTTTGCCTTCCAATAAGTTCAGGAGGCGTCAATCCTCAACACTGTATCAACAGACGGATGTATACTGCAAGAGCCTCTTTTTAATATTGTCATTTATAAAAGTTTTATTATATTTAGTGCCGAAAGCAACTGATAAAATACTACAACGATGCATAAATTATATATACGAGAATTTGGCCAACTGGGTTTTAAATTAGCAATTTATTATTCTGGACTTTTTCATTTTGCTGCTGTTGTCCGTGTTTGCGTGGTTGTTTTCTTTCTGTCTTTCTGCTTTTCTATTTATAGTTTTTATGTTTGATTGATTTTTATATTAAAAGAAGTTTTTTTTTAATAAACTATTTTTTGTTTCTTTTATATGACTGAAAGAATTAAATGATTTTATAACATTTCAGAAATATCAAAAGTAAACCAAACACCACAATAAAACACAACAAATAAAACATAAAACACAACAATAAAACACAACACTTACAAAGGATGTCTGCCATGCAGCGGCAAAAAAGAGAAAACAATAATAGCGGCATTCAGTGTTTGATGCAAATGGTCATGCGACCATTCAAATTAAACAAAAAAAAAAAAATAATAAAAAAATTAGGTAATTTGTTGTTGGATTTCTCAAAACAGATCTGATATTACACCATTTGCATCGAACGCTGAATACCGTTAATGTTTTGTGGAGGTATGTGTACATGCAAATGCCATACCTTCATACGTAATCTTTTTTAACTTTACAAATCACTGACATATTGATTTTTGTCATGTTATTTTCATACCCTTCACCACAGATGGAAAGGGTATATATAAATTTGTCATTTCGTATGTAATTTCTACAATATTCATTTCCGACCGCATAGAGTATATATATTCTGGATCCTTATGCATAGAGAAGCTGATTAAGCGATATCCGTCTGTCCGTGTTCGGGTGGAAATTTCATTTGCCAAGGCACCAAAAGAGATACAACAAATTTAAGCACACCAATCTGCCAGGCATAGTTCCGAAAATTTAGGGATTGCAATTCAGCAACATCGGCTCATTCCTTTGGAGGCTGCGGGCCAAAAACCACGCCCACCTATATTTTTTATGTTTCTTTTTTATTTTTTTCGGCTTGAAGGATCCTTTTTTGCTTTTAGTCAAATAAATATTAGACCGCGACAGGTAGATCGCAAGGAGTGCTTAAAGATCTCGGGGGATCAATAACCTCCTGCGGGGGGCGATTTTTGTTTGTTTTTAGGTTGGTAGGGTTTTTCTGCTTTGATTTGTATTAGAGACCTTTATAGAAAGCAATACACATAGAGGTAGCCAATGGAACCACAGGGTACCCACTGGTAAATAGGAGCAGTTAAAGGGCACATAGGTGGTCAATATGAGGAATTTGTTTTTTAGGAATTTTTTTTTGTTTTTGTCTGACCATTCTAACTCAATATAGATTGCAGGAAGGTCCTAAATGTAACAAAAAAATTGCAATAAAATTTACAAAAAAAAAAAATTTTTTAAAAATTAAATTTAAAAAGATATTTTTACAGCAAAATTTTCGAAAAAAAAAGTTTAAAAATTTTTTCAAAAAATTTTCGAATAAAATTTTCCAAATAATATTTTTACACACAATTTTCGAAAAATTGAAAAAAAAATTTCAATATTTTTTTGAAAATGAAAATCATGACTGTAACATCATATGTTTAATATTAAGAGTATACATATGTATGTATACTCTTAATATAGAGTAATATATTTTTTTTTAAATGCGTTTGATTTTTAAAAGCTAGATGCATTAATCACATGGAAAACATCAGGATACCGATTACAAACTGTCAAAAATAAAATACACACGTTTGTAGGTAAACGATTACTTTAAAGCCAGTATGGCTACATGGCTACACGACCACCGGCTGTAGTCAACTTAAGCTAATTTCTATTTTATTCAACAAAAGAAAATGTCACAAAATTTGTAAATTACAAATTCATATACAAACAAAAAGTTTGGGAGGAAATATTTATAATTTTTTGAAAAAGTTATTTAAGTTAAAAAAAGCAAAACAAATATTTCTACAACAATGTCAGAGTTTACGATGTAGCTGTCATCTTCAATAGTATAAAAGTAGCTGATTACACGGCGACAATTGTAGCCAACGGTATTTGTTTTAATTTAGCTGCGTAGCCGCTATCTTCTATTTCTTTAAAGCCTGAATAATGAGCTTTTTCTCTTATGACTAATTTTAATTTATGTAAAGAGTCATCAATATGGTAAATGCCGTACATGTCTGTATAAATAAAATCACCGTGGTGAAGGGTATAGAAGATTCGGCACGACGGAATACAACACTCTTGCTTTATCTCATTTTCAATTCACCTACATTTTTCCTCTGTTTGAACAAGTTCTTGATTTATTAAACTTTTAACTATGTGTGATTTGATGGCCCAGAAACAAATTGTTTAAACATTTTATTTAATTAACAAACATACTCGTACATGTGTTGTATGTTCATGAAATGTTTTTTTGGCATAAATGAAAATGAATCACATTTTATTTTTCGGTATGTAAACAGAACAAGTGGACTTTTTTGCTGTATAATTAATGAGGGTGTGAGTGAAAAGAAATAGCAGATTTTTTTTGCTTAGCACTTATTAAATGGATAATTATTTTTAAATTCTAAATTAAATTATTTTTTTTTTAATTTTACTCTTCACTGCTTTCAGTACTATACGGTGAACTGCGGAGATGATTTTTTTTTAAGTTTAATTTTAAGTTTAAGTTTAAGTTTATTTATCTTCCATTTGTAATTTCTAAGCCTAATTGGCCAATAAATAAATTACATAATTCCACACATCATTTTTTTCTGTTTCGTAAAAAAATTATTAGCTTTTTAACCCTTAAAGATGGTAGTCTCGGTGGACTGGTAAGTAGTGTGCTAGTCTATCAAACCGGGTATGCAGGTTAGATTATTACCAAAAACACTCTGCCTGGTATTTCTTACTATAGGTTGGCAAGAAGACCAGAAAGGTACCAGATTAAATCTTAATACCGCAAACTGGTTAGTGACAGGTCATGGTAACTTCAATTATCTCAAGTCAAAATGAAAATCAAAGTAAGTCGATACTTGCCTGGAAAAAGGCTGATATGTTACGCACATTGTGTGTAAATATACAGCACTATGGTTAGTATTAGGGGACCTTAGCCTTGGCTAAATGTTAGCAACTCGAGTGACTCTGTGATGAGGAAAAAGGTCGACATTTATCAGTCGCCTGACTGAAATCACTACAGTCGAGAATAAAATGCTGGTCAGATTACGAGAATTAATGAAAATAAGTTAGTCGCAAAAAACCCGTAGGAACGAAGAGTAAGAAAAAGTGATAAAGTTAATACGCTTCGGCCCCTAGAAACAAAAAAACAGTAACAGGGTATACATAAATAAATCAGTCATAGTCTCTTACACGTAGGGTTCCGTATTATTTTTATTACGACTTCAAAAATTCAAGTTGTTCAAAAATTCAAGTCGCTATTGGAACACCCTTTAAATTTTAGGAATTGTTGTCATAACGGCCATGGTAATACACTTACACTTTCTATGAAAATATCAGGCGCCTACCTATTGCAGTTAAAAAATAAGGTAATGTACATACGTGAAAAACATGTCACTGATGGGACACCCTTAAGTAAATAGTAATTGTTGCAGCGGCCGAAGTACAACGGTTTAAGGCTATTTAAGTAAAAATCATGTCTCTGTCGGAACACCATTTAATTATGTTTTTTGTTATATCAAGAGTCTACCTGTTACGATTAAAACAATAAGTCACATGAACACCCTTTAATTTTTATTGTTTGTTATAGTGGCCATAGTACTAAACCTCCTGTAAAAACTTCAAGAGTCTACTTATTATACTTCAAAACTTAGGCCATATACACGTAAAGTACGTCACTCTCAGAACCTCACCCTTTAATTTTAAGGTTTAATTTTATATACTTGTTTAGAAAGCGAATAGACAGTTAATTATTGTCTGCAAATTTTAGATGGTTGCCTTCTATAGCTCAAGAAATGAAGACATAAAGGCAAATAACACGTCTCTTTAGGAACACCCTATGAGTTTTAGTATTTGTTGCTATAGTGGCCACAGTTATACAACTTCAGTGAAAATTTCAAGAGTCTACATATTATTGTTCAAAACTTAGGCCTTATACATGCAAATCACACCACTATCGGAACACCCTTTAATTTCTAGGTTTTTTTTTATACTTGTTTATATAGCGAACTAAGTTTAAGTTACTGTTTGTTAATATTTAGTCTGTCCCTCCTACAGTTCAATAAATAAACACACATTCGTGAATAACACCTCTCTATCGGAACACCCTATAAGTTTTAGTATTTGTTGCTATAGCGGCAACAGCTGAAAGATCATATACATTGCTACATCGTGCATATGGAAACCCTTTTGAATGAAGCCGTTGTCTTTGCAGCTAGTTACCAATAGATTCATGTGCAAAGAACAATAGTATAATTCTGGGAATTGTAATTATAAGGGGTGATCTATTTCGAGGTTCCCTACTTAAAAAAAAAAAAAACACAGAAAATTCAAATTTAATGGAGAATGTTTATCATTTGAAAGAATATTCTTTGGCATTTATTTTTTTTTTAAGATTATGTCTATCAAATGTTGACCGTTGCTACGTCAGAGATGGTCTATCCGTTGAGTCCAATTTTCGATGACTCGTTCGAGAATTTCGACTGGTAAATGGCGAATGATATGCGTGATATTTTCCTCCATGGCCTGAATCAAAGCGAGTGTATCCGCATAAACTTTAGACTTTACATATCCCCACAGGAAAAAGTCTAACGGTGTGATATCACACGATCTTGGAGGCCAATCGACCGGCCCAAAATATGAAATTATCACCGAAATGTACTCTCAATAAATCCATTGATTGATGCGATGTGTGGGAAGTGGCGTCGTTTTGCTGAAACCAAATGTCGCCGAGATCACGACCTTTTATTTCAGACATCAAATAATCGGTTATCAAGGCACGATAATGGTCGGCATTGACGGTTACGTTCGCGCCGGCATAATTTTTAAAGAAATATGGACCGATGATTCCACCGGCCACAAACCACACCAAATCGTAGTTTTTTCTGGATGAAGTGGCAGCTCTTGAATCTCTGCAGGTTGCTCTTTGTCCCAAATGCTCCAATTTTGTCTGTTTACATACCCATTGAGCCAGAAATGGGCCTTATCACTAAACAAAATTTGCCTCGAAAACGTCGCATCTTCATGGAACTTTTCAAGAGCCCATAGAGCGAAGCGATTCAGGTGTAAGTATTTTCATTATGAAATGCCAATTAATACTAAACAAAAATAAAATATAAAAAATAAACAAAAATAATATGACAGCATGACACGAATCACACACGTGATCTGTCAAAAAAAGGCTATTGATAAAAGCTCCTCGAAATGTCTTTTTCTACAACTTGATCTGTAGAAGGTAACCATTCAAAATTTTGCATACAGTAAATACAACTATTTTCGCTTTATAAACAAGTAAAATTAAACTAAAAAATTAAAAGGTGTTTCGATAGTGACGTGTTTCGCATATACATATATGGCCTTAGCTTTAAACCACAATAGGTAAACTCTTGAAATTTTTACAGAAGTTGTGCTACTATGGTTACTATAATAAATAGTAAAAATTAAAGGGTGTTCCGACAGTAACGTGAATTTGGATGAATATGGCCTAATTTTTGAACCATGATGGATAGACTCTTGAAATTTTCAAATATGGTATATTACTACGGCTTCCATAAAGAATAGGAAAAATTAAAAGGTACTCCAACAGTGTCGTGATTTGCACGTATAAAGCCTTATTTTTGAACTGTAATAGTTCGCTATGATTATTACTAAAAATAAAAGGGTGTGCCGACAGTGACACGTTTTGCACGTATATTGCCTTATATATATAAACTAAGGCTATTAACCATTGCACACATTTAATCGCATCTATTAAACATTTTTTAATTGAAAAAAAAAAAATTCTATGTGACGTAGATTAATATGTAGTTAAACTAAAAAAATACTTATATGTAGAAGTACATTTTTTTACAGTGTAAATACGTTTAAAAGGAGAATCAAACTAATCCTTTAATATTAAATGGTAGTTTTTTGTGCTCTTGAATCCTTGCATACTAAACGAACGTTTGGCTGCATTTAAAGATGCGAATATTTCACACATTTCTGAATTCCGTGTAATATCTTTATTAAATTTAGAAATGCAAATGTCTAAACAATTCCTTCAAATTTCATTTTTCATACTTTAAGCAGAAATACCATTACACCGATGACAGCTGACAAATAGTCGACGAGAAAAAAATTAAATCTGAAAACATTAGAGTGCTTAACAAGAGATTACAGCAGTGGCTGCTAAGTGGTTTCATGGAATAGAATTCATTCACCGTTTTGCATAAATCGTCAGCTTGTACTCAGTATCCATTGGCATAATTTCATTAAAACAACGCATCGTTTAGTTGCGTTTTATTGGACAGCTTCCGTTGGATGCTGTCAATACAATAGCTGATATGTGAATGTATTTTAAAACTATAAGTGAAAAGGACATGCAATAATGTTCGTATATCCATTCCACACAATATTTCCAAAGGCATTAAAGTTTATAAAAATTGAAATAGAATTGAGGTTTAGGAAAAAAAAAAAACAAATATAAAATTGAATTTGAAACCAAAAATGAAACAAAAGCTGTCAAGAGTCACTGTAAAAATTATTGATTTTGATTTTTTTATTTATAAATGTGTGATAAATGACTTTGCAATGTTTGATGGAGAATCCTTGTAATCGTTATTTGTGATTCTATAGATACAAACACAAGTACATCTATGAAAAACAAACAAAACAATGTACTACAGAGCACGTAGTAATCTGGCAATATAACGAATAATTGCATAACTACTTCTTGTATAGATAAAGGTTCTTCTATACTTCTTGTATAGATTTAAGGTAAGGAGGTCAATTGATTGTCAAGTTATGAAATGTCAAGAATTGAGCTGCCATCCCTTGACACTTTTTTTGGTACAAACGCAGGAAATTTAAACCAAAAAATACTATGCATGTGAACAACGAATATTTGTTATGAAAATTTAATATTCAAATGGTGAACATTTTACTGTATCATTTCGTCAAATTCAGAATCTTTTAGCATCCATTGTATATATTTCATCTGCGAAATTTTAGCAAACAAAATTTACTATTCAACATTTTAATGTGTCATTTCGTCAAATTCAGAATCCTTCAGCGACCACTGTGTATACTTTAACGTAATGCCCGTCTCAAAACTAATTAAAGAGACAATTAAATAAAAAATAAAAAAATTGCTAAAAATTATACTCAATAATTTTCAAAAACTGGAGAAAAATCAAACTTTTTAATTTTAAGATTTTATAAGTATTAACTAGGCCTTGAAAACTTTCTATAATTGAAAAAAATCAAACAAAATTTAGAGAAATACCCAGCTCTAAAAAATTTGCAGGTAAGAGGTACCCATCTTTGAGACCACATAGCGCCACCCCTGGCAAGTGGATGAAAACTTAAGCTTAGATACTCCTCGGATATACTCATGTCAAATCATGGATCAATCGGAATAGCCCACTACAAAGGCTGAGTTATTTCCAAAATATATTGATTCTGCGCCACTGTGCGCTGCTAAGACGAGATATACGGAACGTTTTTGCAAAATGTGATTAGAAAATTTCTGTAGAAAGAGCAGAGCATTCCCTCTGCTGCACAGTGTGGTAGATTGTAATTCTAACTGGAAAAAATTAAATAATTGCGTTGGGCTTACTTCTCACTTATGAGTTAAATGAAAAATGAGTTCAAATATATAAATAATTATAAAAAATCAATTTTTTTTAATCGAAGATTTTTTTTAATAAAATGGCCAAAAATGATTTTAATTTATTCACTTTCATATGCATCATTAAAGGATTTTTCCTCCTCCAAAGAATCAACAGATAATAATGAGAGAACTTTTTTTGTTATCAAACCTCGAACTCAAAAGGGAGCGTGACGCAAACTCTCGATGTGGTCAAGATTTGCGTCGATATCTAGCCGTGGACCCTTATTCGACGGGTGGTCTTACCACCGAGTGAAATAAAGACGTAGAATAGAGCCCCCACCGCGTAGTAAGGGCGCACCCTACGATAACGTGTCCTGAGTAAGAGGCACGATATACGAATTTTAGATGTGTCGCACAGTCACAGTGAGTAGCAATTTTTAGAACATGGCAACATGGACCCATGTTCTAACCTCTTGTTTAGGGGTTGAAGAATATCCAACTCCTTCTGTTGAGAATGCAACAGCACATTTTGATCCACAATGCACCTACTCTGCATACATCGATCTTAAAGCAAAACCACCACGTGAACCCCTGAAGTGGACCTCACCAATAACCGGTCACAAAGACGAGAGATCCTCTGTGGGGCCTCGAAGAGAACCCGTGTTATAAAACAACTGATTTTTTCTTTCACATTTGGGCTCCAGGAACCCTAGCGTCAAAGCATTTGCAATCTACTGCAGTGACAATTGGAACCCCCAGGGGGAGCAAACCTGCGATAAAAGAATCTGAAGAAATTAAGAGTCGAAGTTGAAGTTGAAAAGATCTGTATTTGTGTATGCTCTCGTTGTTTTTTATCGTAAACCGCTTTCTAAATTTCTGACAGCTGTAAGGAATGTAAGACCTTATTATGTCCTTTCCATGAAAAAGGGTTTTAAAGACGCTAATTGTGTGACGCTAATGTACCAATTGGCAATGTGTAACAGGAATAAAACTTTCAAAAGCATCGTTATAAATACCTACCTAAAGTTTTCAAAATAATATGAAATAATAATTCTATATTAACACCAGTGATATCTTAACTTTTTCTGCTGCTCTAAAGAATCGTCTAGCAGTATTACTGTCATTCTTATTACCTCCTTGTTGTGTTGGTATGTCTAAAAATCTCTCTGTTGAGGTTTTTTTTTTTCTTCAGCCACATTCGCTTTATTTGTCGGTCCTCGAGGTCCTTGCGATGTTTTTATAGGAAGTTTATATGCTATATGCAACACACAGTCCATAAATCTTATTCAACAATGTAGCGGTTGAAGATGGTTTATCTACAATTTTGTTTAACATCACAGAAGGTTTATTTAGTTGACTCGGGTTCGCTTCACATATAAAATACGTTTAAGATAAAGAAGTTACAGATGATAGTGCAGTGAAAATTTGACCTTCTGCATTGTAAGCAATAAAGTTGACTCAACAAGAAAACTTGGTTTGGCATTTGAGATAACAGTTGGTTTCAAATAGCTAATTTCTTGCTGTACTAAATCAACGTCTTGAGAAATTAACTCAGTGTCTTAAGATTTGTTTTTATGTCTTCCTGAAGACCATATCTATTAATTTCATTAAGACGCCTTTAGCGAAGGAGTAGAGGTCATACTGGAAAATTGAAAAAAATGTATGGCACAAGATGTTTTTGATTTACGTTCAAGTGAACACTTTATAGATTAACTCAAATAGAGTATTACACCGGAACTATCCGGAATAAACAGCTTTATCTCTACTTGAAAAAAAAGAAATATTTTTTTTTTATAAAAAATTAATTTGTTATATGTAGCAAATTAGCCACTCTTTATTATATACAACACGCAGAAAAAAACCATGATTATGGTACGGTCACAAGAACCATCCTATGTTCTCCGTAACAATATATGTTTGCGATGAACAATATATAATTGTTTTAAATATTACTATGGTCATGACAAACAAGTTTAAGTTACTATTTGATCATTAAATGGTTACCACACCCAAAAGTTGGTTTGAACTATAAATTTTTTAAACCACAACCAAAGTTTTTTTTTTGTATTCCAAAATAATATTGTATTTATAACCATAATATTTATAACCATAATAAGTTATGATAAGTTTGCTAGTATGTAACTACAGTATGACTAAAAACAAACAAAAAATTAATTGGTTTTTTGAATTATTGTGTTTAGATTTGTAAAATTATTAGAATATAATATGTCGGATTTCTTTCAAAATATAACAATTAGCAATTAATTAGTTTCTCATATTGAGTACTTAAAAAATAAACTAATAAATAATTGTGTGTTTTAATATAACGTATGTTTATAAAATCAAATAAGGTATGTTTCATATTTATATTTATCTCAATTTATTTGCTAATTTATTTCATTAAAAAATTTTATATTTTACTATGTTATTTTTAAGTTATACAATAATATGATTCTAACATAACAATATAATGATTATGGTAATAATAATATGGTTTCAATACAACCATATTTTCCAATCATAATATGTTGCTCTTAGATTATGGTTACCTCAACCATGTTTTTTCTTTGCGTGTAGCCACGTAATAGGTGACCTGAATATCATTTGTTCGATTTTCAAATTAATACACTACAACTTTTAAGACTTTTATTTTTATAGTGCTTCTGTTATGGTTTAAGTATTTTCTTTATACCATAAAATACCCATTACTGGATAAAATTCTAAAAGGTCTAAAATTATTGTAGATTTCTCTAAATAGTGTTTAAAGTATCTAGCTGTGCCCGCCACTTCGTCAGTGTCCTTCAATATTTTGTTCGATTTTGCTTTGAAAGCAATCCACATCCAGACTCACTCAGGCAACTAATGCCTGCATTAACTATGTTACTTCCTTTAGAAAGGGAGAGTTGTAGATAAGACCGATGGTTAGTGCGATAGTAAAGCTTCGCAAGCGCTTCTGGTGTTCTTTATGCAATTTGGTTTTAAATTAGCATAGCCAATTTATAGTTATTTTACTTTGCCGGCGATTTAGTGCTATGTGGTAATACCGGCGTTTTTAGTTCCGCCTTAAGATATGCTACGTATCAGTTTATGTATTTTTTTACTTTATAAAAAGTAAAGTATTCATATCCGGTTAGTTCAACTGCGTACTTTCGCTGTTTTTTCTCCACTTTCTCCATTTTAACAAAATTTTGGTAAAATCCATTCAGTAGTTTTTACGTGATGCGAACCTCAATGAAAAACAGACAGACAGACAGACGGAAGTGAGTTACTTTTGTATTATATGTAGAGATTTCGATTACTAACTGCACCAGCAACAACATTTTCAAAGATATTTCATGTACAGAAATGATCCTGTTACAGTTTAATTGTGTGAATAGATAGAACGATATGCTTTTGGAATTTAGATCTTTTTACCTTGAATAATCACTCAGCAGATGATTCCTATTCATGCAATGCATTTGTTAGAACTCAATTCATCGTCGGATTAATGACGCCTTGTCATCGGAGTTATGTCACCAATAAAGTGAAAACTGGTATCAATGTATTGTCAAAAGTCACGATAGAATTTTATCATATTTTAAGTTTCATCTATGTTATGACTAATATGTCATCAACCTGATGCCATATTTTGCATATTATTAAAAAGTAAACAATAAAAAATGTTCTAATTTTCCATCAACATTATCATTTCTATTTAAATTTTATTAGTTTTTTATAATTTTCCTCTAAAAATGCTTTTATTTTTATAAAGTTAAAAATAAAAATCGCATTAATGTAAATTCATCATCATGACAAACTCATGTTATTAAATCTGCATGGCTTTTTAAAAATAAGGTCGGAACAGTGAACATGCATATACAAAACACATGCGCAAACAATAATATGACACCTTGTCTTCTTATTGTTGACACTAAGTCATAATATGGGGCTTCAACGTAAAAATATGAAAGTAAAGTGCCAAAATTATAAAAGTGCTATAGTTTAGTGGTCTAGTACGTTGGCCATGTACTTGATTTGACGACCATGGGTTCGCATTCCAACCGTTGTCAATTAACAAATGTTTTCTCTTCTAGTCAGTCTTGTGTCACAGCGTCACCCTTTTCGTTATCTATCATAGCAATAAATCTAATTAAACTGCCGCAATATTAGCTTGAATGTAATTCTCCTACTTAATACCAGAGGCACTGGTAATACTGTTCTAAATATAATCCCCCCCGCGTGTACAAACCGTCACTGCAGCATTTCCTAAAGCTTTGACAATGTGCTTTCGGGGAAAATGGGGGCACCAGACATCAGGGCTTTCTGGAGTTTGAAGGAGTTGGATGGTCTAAAACCCCTAAACAAGAGGTTAGACATGGGTCCAGGCTTGCCATGTTCTATAAATTGCTACTCATTGTGACTGTGTGGTACATTTTAGTGCGATATGGGTACTATTACAAATGGCACGTTATCTTATTGTGTACTGGGCTACACAATGGAGGTGCTAGTCTACTCTTTCTTTTCACTTGGTGGTAAGACCACCGTCAGATAAGAGCCAACACGGCTAGGTACTGTCGTTAATCTTGATCACATCTGTTCTAAATATATACCTAACTTGCCATTGCATGTCGCTCGATAAGGATTAATTCCTAGTTTTGTTAGATCACGACACCGCGGTGCACCGTAGTAGTTTTAAAACACTAAAATACGTTAATAGTGTTTGATGTCAAAGTGTTTGGCCGCGCGGCGTTGTTCTGGGAAATTAAAAATGCCTCAACAGAACCAATCACAGGGTCGAGAACGAACATCGATAGAAGATAGAACAATTGCAGTTGTACTGTCGATTAGATATATAAGGGGGAAATAATAATTCTTCTCCAAATGGCTATGGGCTACCTGTTCATTTTTCCATAGAAATATTCCAGCTTTTTTACTTGTGGATGGGCACACATATTGTATCACATACCCACTTACTTCATCGTTTGATTTGGTTGGTCTCACAGCTGACAGTTGAATTGTTCTTATGTTATAAATTTTTGGCTGTTGTATTAGTAAGTTTGTTTATGACTCGTAGGTGCACGACGAGGGGTGGTACAGCCCGGGTTTTAATTCAGATTTTAGTAAAGTTAAAATACAGTTCAATGGAGACATGAAATAAAAGTTCATTCCATAATTTAAATATAATTCAATTTGTTATTTAAAATAGGTAAAAATAAAATATAAAAGAGGATCTTTTAGGAGGGGTTTGCACACGTAGCTGAATGTCTCTAGTCGATGTTATTGGAAAAATCCATTTTTCTTCATATTAATTTGATTTTGCTTCAAATTAATGTGATGTATATAATATCCTTTGGATTGTAGTTGAACATTGCCAAACATTCCTTTGAAGAGGTTACGCGGTCGTGGTTAGTTTACTGCTTGGTTGACTTATTCACAAAAAAAATTTTAGCACCAATTAAAGAATTTAATTATTTTAAATTGTGGTTTAATTAATTTTTTAATTTATTCAATTATATATTTGTTTAAAACAACACAAAAAAATTTCCTAATTAAATAAATAATCGAATCAATTAATTATTTAATTAAATTCTAATCTGAAACTTATTAAAATCGTTAATTGGTGCAGATATTTTTTTCTGTGTTCGTGCTATTGTTTAGTTAGTTCAATTAGGCATATCGGAAGTAAAAGAAACTCACAAAAAATTTTATGTTCACTTTGTTAGTATTCGAAATGAAAAATATTTCATTTATATTGGAGGGTGGCGTTACACACATATTTTTAGCAGTTAGAGTTGCTATATTAGTTTTAGTTAAAAAAGTTTTCTTTTAAACAAAAGTTAACTCTATTAAATGCAAGTATCTGCTTTTATTTTTAAGCTTTAAAAAATCCTGTTACCCATAGAAGTTTCCGTGAAGATATTTCTATCATTTGAACAATATTCTTTGTTTTGTTACGCTAACGAAAAATAGCAGTATTACGAAAAACAAAGAAGACATAAACTTTTCTTATTACATAAATGGTGTCTGTAGCGACTGTATCTTTATTTTAGCTTAAACTTTTTCAATAACCAGTCAAAAGAAAAAAAAAAACTTTTCAACTTAAACATTTGTTACAAACGATGCCGAAAAGTGAGCAAATGTGCAAATTTGCAACCAACATAAAAGAATTTTCAACAAACACAGCAAGTTTAGTAATTTTGAAACTTTTTTTTAAAGGAAAAATACGAGGAAAAGTTTGAATATTTTAACAAAAACATACACTGATAGAAAAATTCATCGTCAGATAAGTGATACAGTATCATCTGAATTATGGCATTCATGTTATGACAAATGTCATTCATTAGTTGAAGACTGGCATTAAATTTTGTCATCGGGAATTTTGACAGTTTGTTACTAGCTAAGCGGTGGGTAAAGTCGTGTATATATATTTTTTGATATTACAAGTGGGCGTGGCATTTTCTATACAAAGTAAAATATTTATCGTCGTGTTACTTGGAAACTGTAATAGGCAGCATCTTGAAATTGTGTGCCTTAATAATTATATTATAGTAAAGAACTGCCTGTAGTGCGATTCACTATACAATTTTAAAGATTCGGGACTCGTTAAAAAAATTTAACAACAAAACGAAAGACTTTGCTATTCAGAAATGCTTTTTAATAACATTTGATGTTGTTATAAATCAGCTGTTTTTCTTAGCAAGTCGAGTATTGTTAATTTAACTACAACTATTTTTGCGTCGTTTACTTTATCAAAATATCAAAAGATAAAGTCGCCCATTAAATGTAAAATATTCTAAATAATTAATATTTATTATTAAAACACATGCATATGTATTTTACCTACTTTATAAAAATTAATTTAAACAATTTTTTAGAAATAAAATTAAAAAAAAAAAACAAAATATAAAACACTTGTGTGGAAAGTTTTGTTTATTATTTTTCATTTCTCTTTGTTCTTTTCGCTATTTTGCTATTTTGCTTAGCAGCATTGCCATTCATTTTGGTTTGTATTTTTCATTTGTTAACCACAGGTTAGTGAATCGCAAATGCGTTAGTGCAAGCAAAAAAACATGTTGATATTTTTAACAAGTGTAAGATCGTTAAAAGTTAGTGAATTGCACTACTGGATTGCAATAATAATGAAATCGTTGCAATAATAATGAATATTTTTATTAGAAATGTCTCCGCGCTGCTTAAAACATATAAACCATCTTCGTGATCAATGTTGGGGCTGACAAACACTACAAGAAGGCTCATTTGGGTACAAAACAAAAGGCTAATCCTTTTAGTGGTGCTTCCCATACCAAAGTACATAATTGTACTGGAAAAAGTTGGTTTTGAAGCCAAACCACCTAATTCTGCTATTCGTAAGCGCATGAGAGTCCAATTGCTTAAAAACGGAAAAATATTAAGGCTTTTGTACCTCTTGACTGTCGCTTGTCCTATGTACATTGAAAAAAAGGTGAAATGTTAGTTCCTGGTTTTGGTCGTAAAGGTCATTCCGTCGGTAATATTTCTGGTACTTTCGTTGTTGGCCTTGTAGAGGAAAAACAGGCAACGTTCAAGTTCTTAAGAAGTTTGTGTTTTATTTCCAAATTGTATTTATGTAATAAATTAAAGAGAAAAATAAAAAAACTTCAATATGACATTTCATATTTTTTAACCAGACTATAATCGTTTAATTTAACCATAATATTATAATATTCAACAATAATATGGTTTAAGTACAACCATATAATTTAACCATAACATATTGCTCTTAGATTATGGTTACCTCAACCATGTTTTTTAATTGCGTGTAGTATAATCTGAATACAAAAAATTCTTAGATTTGAAATTTCCATGATATACTAGTACCGGCAGGATGCGAATTGAATTATTGAATTATTGTTGGTATCTTCATCCATCCAGGATAATTTCATTTTGGTTGGTGATATTTTAATTTTTCATTCCCCTTGACCTGCTCTTGAATTAGATTAATTGCAACTCATTTTTGATTTCATTCATTTAAAATGCAATTCGTTGAAATTCATTTCTGTCTAATTCGTTTGAGTTGATTCAGTTTATCTAATTCGTAACGGATTAAAATCAGAAAAGAATGATTCATGATAGTGTTAGCTTCCATAGAATTAGAAAATTTTTATCATGTACTATCTTGAAATTGTCTACAAGTAACCCTCTTACTAATGTCTAGCAAAAAATAATACTGGATTGGAACAGTGGGCGTGGTACTTTCCATACAATTTTACAAATTACACAGTGCAACACGGAAAAAAATAAACATATACGGACACCACTACGTGATAAAAGACCAAAAAAAAAGACCCCTGTCTCCCAGTTTTGCCCAAAGTCCTCCAGGTTTTTTTATGGGCCCTCAAAGATGTGGGGCCTCGATGTCATTTTTGCAAAAAAATGATCATTTCCTCAAGCTCATATTTTGCAAACCGTTTGAAATTTTGATATACTCTCTGAGGCAAAGTTGTAGCTCTTGTCATAAAGAACAAAAATTGTGAACATATAAAATCAAAAAAACTTCATCTTCAAATTCAAAATCGCAAAAAACTTTAAAAAATTAAATTTTTTTACCTTTTTTCCCCTGTTCAGGTCCATAGGTAGCAAACCGTTCAAAATTCAAGGAAACAATCAACTACAAAAATGAACCTAAGATCACAATAAACAACTTTCTAGAACATATGAACTTCCTAGGAATGATTCTTAACACCGTTTCGGTAGCGCTTATGTAGCTGGGAAATTTTTCACTCTTGCTGCTTTCTTTTTCTTTTTTGGTCTTTTATCACGTAGTGGTGTTCATATATGGTTATTTTTTCCGTGTTGCACTGTGTAATTGTATTATTCGTAAGTGCATGAGTGTCCAATTGCTTAAAAATGGAAAAATATTAAGGCTTTTGTACCTCTTGACTCTGGCTTGTCCTATGTACTTTGAAAAAAAGGTGATATGTTAGTTCCTGGTTTTGGTCACCCTCATATTAATGTGCATAGTGTAGCATGAAAAAGTTCTAGTTTGAAACAATAGGCGTGGCTTCTTCCATACAAAGAGAAAAATTACTAACGTGTAATTAGAGGACTATAAGAGGTAATGGGTGATTTTTTTGAGGTTAGGATTTTCATGCATTAGTATTTGACAGATCACGTGAGATTTCAGACATGGTGCCAAAGAGAAAGATGCTCAGTATGCTTTGACATTTCATCATGAATAGACTTACTAACGAGCAACGCTTGCAAATCATTGAATTTTATTACCAAAATCAGTGTTCGGTTCGAAATGTTCAAATGTGACAAATTTTGTTCAGCGATGAGGCTCATTTCTGGTTGAATGGCTACGTAAATAAGCAAAATTGCCGCATTTGGAGTGAAGAGCAACCAGAAGCCGTTCAAGAACTGCCCATGCATCCCGAAAAATGCACTGTTTGGTGTGGTTTGTACGCTGGTGGAATCATTGGACCGTATTTTTTCAAAGATGCTGTTGGACGCAACGTTACGGTGAATGGCGATCGCTATCGTTCGATGCTAACAAACTTTTTGTTGCCAAAAATGGAACAACTGAACTTGGTTGACATGTGGTTTCAACAAGGTGGCGCTACATGCCACACAGCTCGCGATTCTATGGCCATTTTGAGGGAAAACTTCGGAGAACAATTCATCTCAAGAAATGGACCGGTAAGTTGGCCACCAAGATCATGCGATTTGACGCCTTTAGACTATTTTTTGTGGGGCTACGTCAAGTCTAAAGTCTACAGAAATAAGCCAGCAACTATTCCAGCTTTGGAAGACAACATTTCCGAAGAAATTCGGGCTATTCCGGCCGAAATGCTCGAAAAAGTTGCCCAAAATTGGACTTTCCGAATGGACCACCTAAGACGCAGCCGCGGTCAACATTTAAATGAAATTATCTTCAAAAAGTAAATGTCATGGACCAATCTAACGTTTCAAATAAAGAACCGATGAGATTTTGCAAATTTTATGGGTTTTTTTTTTAAAAAAAAGTTCTTAAGCTCTTAAAAAATCACTCGTTAGATTCTTAATATTTTGTATGAGTAAGTCCCTTAATGTACATTGCCGCATAATAAGTTAATTGGATTACAAGACTCCATTAAAAAGTTAATATTTAGCATTTTGTAACTTAGGAACTATAATAGGTAGAGAACAAGAACCTGGCTGGAATAGTGGGCCTAGTTCCTCGCATAGAGAGTGAAAAGTTATACCGCTAACTTTTGAAATTTCATATTCTGAGAATAACGTGAGTTTTTGAGTTAAAGCTTGGTGGTTAGGACAGAAGTTATCAGTTCAATATACCTCCATAAATGCAAAGAAAAGACATGGTTGAGGTAACCATAATCTAGGAGCAACATATTATAATTGAATAATATAGCTGTAGTCAAACCATATTATTATCATAATAATTATATTGTTATGTTAGAACCATATTGTTGTCTAACTTAAAAATAACATTGTAAAATATAAAATTTCAGAATGAAAAAAATTAAATAAATATAGTGAGATATACACCCATAGTCAAATGTTATTACACATTAATAAAATTTTTAGTGTTTTGGTAAGATTGCTTCGATAGTTGTTGTTGTTTTCAATATAAAGAAAATTTGTTGTTGTTGGATGAAATGGAGTATGTAGAGAAAACGAACAAAAAATCAAAGAAAATAACGGCATATTTCTCACAAAAACAACACATTTGTTTGATGCATATTGGCGTCAAAAGTTATTACACACATTTTATTTGTGTCAAAGATGATTACACAATATCATATTATATGGTTTATATTAAGAATTATTAATTTTTAATTTTTTTTATTAATTTTAATGAGTCATTATTTTGTTACTTCTCCTTTGGCATAAATTACCGGGATACACTCAATCAAGGTGTGGATAAAAGAAAGAGGTAGTTTAGTGTCATTCAGTTTTCGATTTTTATCAATTGTGCGTTGTTGTTTCATGAAACCCCAAACATTTTCAATGATGTTAAGGTCCGGGCTTTGAGGGTGCAAATTCGTTACCAACCATCGTTTATGGCAAGGAGCATTATCCTGTTGCAGAATCCAGTCGCTACTTGGAAATAGGCTATTTGCTGAAGGAAATGCATGATCATTCAACACATCGATCAATCTGGGTATATTGATTCAAAGTTCCTTCAATTGGTACGAGCTCTCACAATCCATAGAATGATATGCAACCCCAAAACATTAAAGATCATCCACCGAATCTGTTTAGAGGCTGCCGTGCTTTACTTTTGAGAGTTGACGGTAGATGCATATACTTTCTTCCAAAAGAACCCTGGAACTGAAAAGAAGACTCGTCAGTCCACAGAACGTTGTGCCAGAACTCTATGGGCTTATTAATATGCTCTTGAGCAAAGGTAAGGCGATTGGCTTCGTTTTCGGAGATATATCAATCACTTTGCGGACTACATAGGTCTTGATTTCCATGCTCTTCATCTTGCGACGTAAAGTAGCTTCACTAACTTTCTTCCCAATTACTTCTTCCGAATTTTCTGCAATGCGAACAGGGCTTATTGTTGGATTTACCATAAGGACTCTCATTAAACTTGTTTTTTCCCTTTGGCCATAACGGGTTTTCGTTCACTTTTCTTTTTGCACTTTTTTGAGCAAACTTATCATAATTTGTATACTAATAATATATTATGATTATTAATACAATATTAATAAAACTTTGGTTGTAGTTTCAAAATTATATAGTTCAAACCAACCATGTTGCAACATTTTAGGGTGTAGTAACCATGTAATGATCAAAAAGTTACCAAAACTTGTTTATCGAACATAGTAATGTTTAAATAACCTATAAGTTGTTCATCGCAACCATATATTGTTACATAAAACATTAGGTGGTTCTTGTGACCATACCCTAACCATGTATTGTCTCTACTCACTAGCCTTTTAATCTCCGCTGTGGTGATTGTAGACTAATACATATCATCATCACAGAGGCTAAGGTAATTGCTAACATATATCTAAGGCTAAGGTCCCCACTGCATCTTTATTTAATATGTTTCTGCCCGTAGTCCAAAACCTTTTATATTAGCTAGTCTCCTGGACATCTACACGAAATGTGCTCTGCCGTCTTAGGCTCAGTCTACAAGTATTGTCTTACCTGGATTTTTAACTTTGTCAGATAATAATTGAACTATCCGTGAACTATCACTAATAATATCCAGGCACCTTCTTTTAGTAAAAAATACTACAAGAAGTGAGAATCGAACCCACACCCCCTGACTAATAGACTAGCACACTAGAGGCAGCCGCTCTAGAAATCGAAATCGATTTTATTTATTAAACCAGGAGGGGGTAATCTTTACACTTTTACATACAGATCAAATTAGAAGTCAAGCTTATGTTATTCTTTCTAAGAAAGAATAATTTTTATTACAAATTAAGTAATTAATATTAAAGAAAAATTGCGAAATTTTATTATCGACACTAGCAGAATGTAATGCATTTTCTGGTCAGCTACGTCCGTCTTCAGCCTGCTTTGCATCTATCAACTTAACACTACCGAAACAAGTACGAGGAGCCCATTGACTGGTCCTAATTTCCAGTGGCCACCCTGTGTGTATATTGGCCATCACTTTGGTTATTGCCTTCTAGAAAGGCATTTAATACAAATCAAAGCAGAAAATCCCTATCAACCTAAAAACAAACATAAAATTGCCCCCTTCCAAACGAAATTCATTACAACCGAAAAAAATGAAAACAATTTGCAAAAATTTTAAAAAATATAGGTAAGCTTAGTTTTTTTCGCAACCTCGAACGGAATGGTCCGAGGTTGCTGAATTGCAATAGCAAAATTTTCGAAACCATGCCTGGCAGATTGGTGGGTTTAAATTTTATGTATCTCTTATGGTGCCTTCGCAAAGTTGATTTCAACCCGAACACACATGTACAGACGGATATCGTTTACTCTACTTCTCTATGTAGAAGGATCCAAAATAATTAGACACGGAATAACAAACTTATATATACCGTTTCCACCTTGGGATGACGTTATGTGTTATGACAACGACATACTGATGTGCCACAGATGTTTCCCCACTACTTCGGGTTGAGTTTCATCAATAAATTTGCTAAGTATTGATGTGCTTTATTTAATCTGGTTTTAACGTTCTGCATTAACGAACTTAATAGAATAAAATCCAGTTAAATGAAACCAATTTTGTGCTCAGCTAAAGAATGATGCTAACAGGATGATGACAACAATGATGAGAAGACAGCATCAGTTTTATGTTGTTAAGGCATTGTTGCTAATCCATGCAATTTCCTTTATGTCGTTGCAGTAGCGAAAGATTTTAAATTCTCAAATTTTCTTTTATCCAGCAAAATCTTCTTTATGTCTTATCTCTCATTATCTTTTCTGTCAATACTAACAATATTTTTCAGCTTTTAATGATGTTGAGTCGAACGTTGTGCGCAGTCAAGAGACTTTTTACATTTGCTTCGTTTGTAAAATCAGGATTAGGGGACATGTAATTTTTATGATTTAAAACAGTTTTTTTCAAGCATTGTATAAAAATCCTGTTATAAATGTTGTATAACAACGATAATTAGGCCGATGTTGAACAAAGCAATAACATGAAACAAGAAAAATTTGGAAAATTTTTTAAAATAAAAAAAAAAAATTTTAAATGTGTTTGTATGGGTATGTACAGTTTTACAGAGTCTAGAATTTCCCCATATATTGTAAATATAAGTTTGTCATTCCGTGTGTAATTTCAACAATATTCATTTCCGATCCCATAAAGTATATATATTCTGGATCCTTATACATAGAGAAGTTGATTGAGCGATGTCCGTCTGTCCGTATTCGGGTAGTAATATCATTTGCCAAGGAACCAGAAGAGATAACAAAATTTAGGCCCACCAATCTGCCAGGCATTGCTTCGAAAATTTTGGGATTGCAAATCTTGGGTAGCCCATGGAACCACAGGGTACCCACTGGTGAATAGGAGCAGTTAAAGGGCACATAGGGGGACAATATGAGGATTTTTGTTTGCTTTAGTCCGGTCATTCTTACTCAATATAGATTGCAGGAAGGTCCTAAATTAAAAAAAAAAAAAATTTAAAAAATTAAATATTTTTTTAAGTATTTACAAAACATTTTCAAAAAGACATTTTTTTCAGAAAAATTAAAAAAAAATTTCAATATTTCTATAAAAAATTTTTGTGTAAAATAACATATTTTTAATATTAAGAATAATATAATAATATTAAGAATATATGTATGTATATGGAGTAACAATCTTTATACCATTCACCACAGGTGGAAAGGGTATATATAAGTTTGTCATTCCGTATGTAATTTCTACAATATTCATTTCCGACCCCATAAAGTATATATATTCTGGATCCTTATACATAGAGAAGCTGATTAAGCGATGTCCGTCTGTCCGTCCGTCAGTCTGTCCGTCCGCCAGTCTGTCCGTCTGTCCGTCCGCCAGTCTGTCCGTCTGTCCGTCCGTCTGTCCGTCCGTCCGTCTGTCCCTCCGTCCATCCGTCCGTCCGTCCGTCTGTCCGTCCGTCCGTCTGTCCCTCCGTCCATCCGTGCGTCCGTCCCTCCGTCCGTCTGTCCATGTTAGTGTTGTAATGTCATTTGCCAAGGGACCAAAAGAGATACATAAAATTTAAGCACACCAACCTGTCAGGCATGGTTTCGAAAATTTTGGTATTGCAATTCAGCAACATCGGATCATTCCTTTGGAGGCTGCAGGCCAAAAATCACGCCTACTTATATTTTTTTTACGTTTTTTTTTTAATTTTTTTCGGCTTTAATGATTCTGTTATGCCTTTTTTTGTCAGATAAATATTAGACTGCGATAGGTAGATCGCAAGGAGTGCATACAGATCTCGGAGGATCAATAACCCCCTGCGAGGGGCGATTTTTGTTTGTTTTTAGATTGGTAGGGTTTTTCTGCTTTGATTTGTATTAGAGACCTTAATAGAAAGCAATACACATAGAGGTAGCCAATGGACCCACAGGGTACCCACTGATAAATAGGAGCAGTTAAAAGGACCCCCGTCGTCAATATGAGGAAATTTTTTTTTTGTAATGATTTCTTTTTGCTTTAGTTTGACCATTCTAACTCAATATAGACTGCAGAAAGGTCCTAAATTTAACAAAAAAAATTTCAATAAAATTTAAATAAAAAAATTAAAAAAAAAAATTACAAAAAAAATTAAAAAAAAAATTTTACAACAAAATTTACAAAACATTTTCAAAAAGATATTTTACAGAAAACTATTAAAAAAAATTTTTTTTAAAAATTTTCCAAAAAAATTTTCGAATAAAATTTTACAAAAAATTTTTACACACAATTTTCGAAAAATTAAAACAAAAATTTCAATATTTCTTTGAAAATGAAAATCATGACTGTAACATAACATGTAATTAATATTAAGAATATACATATTTATGTATGTGTGTATATAGAGTAACATATTTTTATACCCTTCACCACAGGTGGAAAGGGTATATATAAGTTTGTCATTCCGTGTGTAATTTCTACAATATTCATTTCCGACCCCATAAAGTATATATATTCTGGATCCTTATATATAGAGAACTTGATTAAGCGATGTCCGTCTGTCCGTCCGTCCGTCTGTCCGTGTTAGTGTGGTAATGTCATTTGCCAAGGCACCAGAAGAGATACAAAAATTTTAAGCACACCAATCTGTCGTAGGCGTAGTTTCGAGAATTTTGGTATTGCAATTCAGCAACATCGGATCATTCCTTTGGAGGCTACGGGCCAAAAACCACGCCCACCTATATTTTTTTACGTTTTTTTAAATTTTTTTCGGCTTTAATGATTCTGTTTCGCCTTTTTTGTCAAATAAATATTAGACTGCGACAGGTAGATTGCAAGGAGTGCATACAGATCTCGGGGGATCAATAACCCCCTGCGAGGGGCGATTTTTGTTTGTTTTTAGATTGGTAGGGTTTTTCTGCTTTGATTTGTATTATAGACCTTAATAGAAAGCAATACGCATAGAGGTTGCCAATGGACCCACAGGGTACCCACTGACAAATAGGAGCAGTTAAAAGGACCCCCCATGTTTCAATATGATAAAAAAATTTTTTTGTAAGGATTTCTCTTTGCTTTAGTCTGACCATTCTAACTCAATATAGATTGGAGAAAGGTCCAAAATTTAACAAAAAAATGTCAATCAAATTTTTAAAAAAATTTTGTAAAAAAATTTAAAAAAAAATTTTTTTAATTTTTTTTTAAAAATATTTATATAAAAATTTACAAAGCATTTTAAAAAGATATTTTACAGAAAAATATTCGAAACAAAATTTATATATATTAATATTTTTACAAAAAATTTTTACACACAATTTTCGAAAAATTAAAATATAAATTTCAATATTTCTTTGAAAATGAAAATCATGACTGTAACATAATATATAAGAATATACATATGTATGTATGTGTGTATATAGAGTAACATATTTTTTTTAAATGCGTTTGATTTTTTTAAATGCGTTTGATTTTTAAATAGATGATATCTCTGTTTTAAAACCTAGGTGCATTAAACAAATAGACATCATCAGGATACCGACTACAAACTGTCAAAAATAAAATACACACGTTTATAGGTAAACGATTCTTTTGAAGCCAGCAAAGCTACATGGCTACACGACCACCGTTGTGGCTGTTTCATTAGTAATTATTTAAAAAGCAAAATCATTACCATTATGATTAAATTATTTCAAAGCACTGTTATTATTTGCCTCTCACTTTTAGGAGCTGTAGAGACTCGAACTCGACGTAAAAGAAACGTTTTGAGGTGCCTAAGCCCACAGGGCCAGGTGCGTCAAATTCATTCACATTTATTTTCATAGATTGATCAATCCAACCCTTGCGAGGTTTCTTTTTCATTATCTTTCTTCTGATTACTGTCGAACTTTTTTCCTATCACAGTTGCTCTTGTAATGTATAAGGTTGAGATTACAGCATTTACATTTAACATGTGTTTAGCCGGGTGTCTGCCTTTACTCGATATTACTCAGTACTTTTTAATTTGGGTACTCAATAATTCTCAACACTTCCTTTTATTTAACAGCAATAAAATTTTATGGTCTTAGTGGTTAAATATTTCATTCAACTTATTTCTAAAATAACTACACTCAAAAAATATCGATTAACTAATTTTGTGCATTGAGTAGTATAAAACTCGATAAAATTCTCGATACTCGGTACCTACTACTCAATACTTTGTCAGCTTGATACCAAGTCTGTATATTAATAAGCAATGTGCGCAGCCTTTTCCAGGCACATTCTTCATGAAACATATTTTTTGATTTTCATTTTAGCCAAATAATATACGAAGTTTTCTTTACCTGATAATTTACGAGTAACTTACTCTCGTGTCGTACTAACAATAACCTTTACTCTAGATTGTAGTTATTTCAGAGAGTCGACTGGTAACTGTCGATCTTCTTTTCCATTAGGGGCACTCCTAAAATTGCTGGTACATGATCCTAAGCCTTATGATAGCCAGTGCTGGACATTCACACACTATGTGCGCTACCGTCTTAGCCTCTTTCAGGCACTATTATCTTCTTCTATTTTTATTTTAGCCACAGGAGACCCGAAGTTTCCATGACCTGTCACTGTTGCTGTTATACCCAGGCACTTTTTTGGCCTTTATGCAAAGGGGCTCCTTAAGCACTATTTTAGGCGGTTTAACTCTTCGGGTTTACAGGTCTACCTATTGTGGGATTTTTTTTTTGACTCGCATTAAGCCCTTCCCTAGTCCATTAAAATTTTAAGCAGCTGCCCTTAAACAAATGCCAGTTCATCTTCTGCTTATTATCAGCTGTGCCTATGTGCTGTTTAACCTTGATTACCGAGGCACTTTCAGTTAGTTTTAGAATACATTCAAGCATTTATTTTGAGATCGCGTTCACTTGCCTCATTTGATAACCAACTGGTTGTCGATTATAATAAGAACTTTTTATTCCTGTTCTCGTATTTTCAGCAGGTTACCCATTGCATGCAGAACACAAGCCTTGCTATTTTGTTGGGAAAATATTGAGTTTTATGTGGACAGAATTTGAGATCTTCGTATCAATAATTCAAATGAAAATTCTGATATTATTTTTCTATAATTCAACTAAATCATGCATAATGGAATTAATATTTTTTTAAGAGTCTTCAGCCGGTCAGCAGTGCTCAATAACTGCATTTTTACGGTTCCGTACACAAAGTGTAAAAACGTAACCCTATTGTTTTCGCTACAATATCTGTCCGTCTGTCCGTCTGTCAGTCTGTCAGAGCCTTTTATCTCTGGAACCGTAATAGGTAGACTCTTGAAATTTTCACAGATGATGTATAGCTGTTGCCGCTATAGCAACAAATAGGGTGTTGCGATAGAAAGGTGTTATTCACGAATATGTGCCTATTTCGTGAACTGTAGGTGGGATACTCTTGAAATTTACAAATAGTATTTAAAACTTAGTTCACTATATAAACAACTATAAAAAAATATAACTAAAAATTAAAGGGTGTTCCAATAGTGGTGTGATTTGCATGTATAAGGCCTAAGTTTTGAACCATAATAGGTAGATGCTTGCAATTTTCACTGATGGTGTATAGCTGTGGCCGCTGTAGTAGCAAATACTTAATCTTATAGGGTGTTCCGATAGAGAGGTGTTATTTACGAATATGTGCTCTTTTCTTCAACTGTAGGAAGAATACACTAAAAATATGCAAGCAGTAATTAAAACTTAATACGCTATATAAACAAGTCTTAAAAATAAACTTGAAAATTAAAGGATGTTCCGATAGTGGCGTGATTTGCATGTATAAGGCCTAAGTTTTGAACCATAATAAACTCTTGAATTTTTAACAGAAGGTGTATAAGTGTGGGTGCTATAGCAACAAATACTAAGACTTATAGGGTGTTCCGAAAGTGACGTGTTATTTACGTTTATATCTTTATTTCTTAAGCTTTAGGAGGCAACCACTTAAAATTTGCGGACAGTAATTTAATCTATGTTCACGTTATAAGCAAGTATACAATATTAAGCCTAAAAATTAAAGGGTGTTCCGATAGTGACGTGATTTGCATGTGTCTATGTATATGCCTAAGTTTTGAACTTCAGGTAGACTGATGAAGTTTTTACAGGAGGTGTATTACTATGGCCACTATAACAAATAGGAAAAATTAAAGGGTGAGCCGACAGTGACGTGATTTACATGAACATTGACTAATTTTTTAACCATAATAATAGAATCTTAAAATTTTAACAAATGGTGTACTACCATGACCCCTATAAAAACAATAAAAATTTAAAGGGTTTTCCGACAGTGACGTCTTTTGCATGTAAAACGACATATTTTTTGAATCGTAGTAAGTAGACTCTTCCAATTTGTATAGAAGATGTGTTTCCATGGCCGTTATGACAATTACTAAAAATTAAAGTGTGTTCTGACAGTGACATGTTTTTCACGTATAGTCACTTATTTTTTTAATAGTAATAGGTAGACTCTTGATATTTTCATGGAAAGAGAATTGTCATGGCCGCCATAGTAAATAACAAAATTAAAGGGTGTTCCGACAGCGACATGATTTGTACGTAAATAGTCTTATTTTTTGAACCATAATAGGTAGACTGTTTAAATGTTTACAGTAGATGTTATATTTCGGCCGCTGTAACAATTACTAATATCTAAAGGGTGTTCCATCAGTGACATGTCTTTTTACATCTATTACCTTAGTTTTTGAACCGCAATAGGCGCATATATATTTTTATAACAAAAATTGCTAAAATTTAAAGGGTGTTCCAACAGTGATGCAATTATGTCTTTAATTTTAAAATTAAAAGAGTCACCCTTTAATTAAGACATGAAAAAAGTGTCAACTTGAATTTTAAAAGTTTTATTAAACATAGTACGGAACCCTACGTGTGTGAGTCTAACTCGCACTTGACTAATTTATTTTATTTTAGTTAAGATGATTCAGCAGAACACCGCAGATATTAATATTTAAAAATGTTAACTATTAAAGACAATATACAGCAAATTGTATGTGATCAATAAAGGTACAAAGAATTTTTTTTTATTTTTTTGAAGACTTTTATTAAACAAAAAAATGCCAAACCGTTAAAAAGTTGTAATTCACTTTACAACGGTAGTGTAGTCATGTAAATAAACAACAATATTTTTATTTAAAACGAAATGACTAAATATTAAAAAGCTTTGGGGAATTTTACCATTACCACAATGTAAAGTTTATCCACAAATAAAACCAAGAATGGAAACACAAAATTTTAATGCCATTCTTCATGGTAAGTGGTTTTGCTTCTGTCCACAAATACTGGGAAATTCGAACAACAAAAAAGTTTTATGAATGATGCTTCCCTGGAGTTAATAAAAATTTCTGTTTTATGATAAAAATTGAAAAGATAAAAAATAAAAACTATTTTTGTTCTGCGGAGAACTCAATGCAAAATGTTGCCAAGGAAAAAATGCTACTTAAAAGTAAGTACTAAATTAAAAAAAAAAAAAATAATTTGTTGTAAAAAAAAGAATAAAAGTAAAGTTCCTCTGCGAATATTTGCTTAGCTGAAAATTTCTTTAAGCGTTTAAAAAAAGGTTAAAACTAATTAAATTAATTTAGTTCCATAAGTATGAGCGAAAAAGATTACAAAATTTAAATTAAGTAAAAGGTTTCTTAAAATAAAGAAAATAAATCAGACAAGTGCGAGTCAGACTCACACACCTAGGGTTCCGTACTATGTTCAATACAAATGTAAAAAAAACAAGGTATACATTTTTTTATTCCTCTTATGGAGCCCCTTTTATATTTAATGTTTGATGTTATTACTAATTGTTGTTGTTAAAAATTTTAAATATCTGCTAGTTGTTGAAAATCACGCCATCATCGGAACACGATTTAATTTTTCGTGATTGTTATTATAGCGGCGAAAGAGATACACCTTTTGTAGAGTCTAGCTACTGTGTGTAAATGTTAAGTTCAAAAATAATGCCATATGCGCAAATATCTTGGCCCTATAGGAACACCCGTTAAATTTTAATATTTATTTTTATATCGACCATAGCATTACAACTTATCTTCAAATGTCATGAGTTTACATATTACTGATCCAGAGATAGAAGGTGCTGACAGGCTGACAGGCATTATAGCGAGAACCAGAGGGTAACGTTTTTATACCAAAATGTAACGTCAGCTGACGAAAGGGGTCATACCTTGCCGGGGTAAAATTTTCAGTACGGAAGAAAACTAAATTTTATTTTTTCTGTTGCATCTAACGATATCTTGAGATGAACTATAAAATCGATTTTATTTCATACTAGCTACCCCCGGTGCGCTTCGCTACACCCATCTACAAAAAATGCATTAAAAACTTGGAAAAAAGTTATGAGCAAAATTTGACTCGAAAATGCACGCTATTCTCAAAACAAAACTAATTTAGTTTCTATGCAACGTACGACGCTCACCGGTACCATCCAATCCTAGGCTAGGCGCATTAACACTATAATCGTATTTTTCTTTGTATGGGAGGTACATTAGTATGAGGGTTACTTGTGAAAAGTATCGAGACTCTATCTGCTGTAGTTCTCTAGGAAAACGATAATGATTTTCTACTTTGTAAAGGAGGTACCATGCGCACTGCCCCAAACTAGTTTGTATTTTGCTAAACTGTGAACATTAGTATAAGTGTTTGCAGTTTTCTAGGTACACAATAATAATTTTTGTATACGAGGTACCATGCCCGCCATTCTAATCCAGTCTGTGTTTCTTAATACAATGTAAGGGTAACTGGTGCAAAATTCCAAGGCGCTGCATATTCCAGTTCTATAGATACACATAATAATTTTCTATTTTCTCAATGCAATTGAAGCTTGGATGAACAAATGGAACATTAAAGTAAATGCCGAAAAATCCTTGCATATAACTTTCTCTTTGAGAAAGGGCAATTGTCGCAATGAATATTTGAATAATATATCAATTCCTCAAAGTGACTGCGTTAAATATTTAGGAATGCATATCGATAGAAGATTAACTTGGAAAACACACATCAAAGCTAAAAAACAGCAATTAAATATTAAAACAAAACGACTCTTCTGGCTATTGAGCCCAAAATCACAGCTAAACTTGGAAAATAAAGTAATAATTTATAAAACTATTTTGAAACCTGTTTGGACGTATGGGATACAGCTATGGGGAACAGCCAGCAATTCTAACATTGAAATCAGTCCAAAACTCTAAGGTCAATTGTAAACGCTCCATGGTTTGTATCAAATAAATCGATTCATGATGATCTCCTTATCCCAAAGATTATAGATGAAATTAGAAGATTCAGTGAGAACTATCTAGGAAGGTTAAGTAATCATATCAATCCATTGGCTATTGCACTACTTGATGATACAGAAGAATTAAGAAGACTGAAAAGATTCCATGTACTGGATTTACCATTTCGGAGCTAAGTGTTAATTATCTTGTATATATGTACAATATTGTACATATTGTAAATATTTTAAAATATTGTAAATATTGTAAAATATTGTAAATACTGTAAATATTGCTCAAAGTTTAATATATCCTGTGGCTTATATGTACATTGTTGTTCTCAATGGAGTTCAACAATTAATGATATTTTTATTGTTATAAAATTTACTTATTCTCCTTAAATGGATAGATTGTAAATAAAAGAATATGTATATTAAAAAAAAAAAAAAAAAATTTTCTACACGATAATAAGGCTTTGTACACGATAATAATTTTAGACTTTGTATGGGAGGTACCATGCCCACGTCAAATATCAAAACAGGAAATACCCTATTTTATATATCCAATAATAAACTGTGAGAATTCCAGAGAGATCGGTAAACAAACACATTTTATGCTTCATATAAAGGGTGTTTAAATTTTAAGGAACGATGTTGATTTTGAATAAAACACAAATTATTTACGAAATTATTGTCATTTCTTTTTATTTTGATAACATTGCTATGGTTCAATTATGTATGGAACAAAATATCGGCCAAATGGCCGCCGTGACCTCGGAGGCACACCTCCATCCGATGCTCCAAATTTTCGATGACGCTGATCCTTTAGCTCTTCAATTATTGCTGCCTTATCGACGTACTCCTTTTCTTTGGAGTAACCCCAAAGAAAGAAGTCCAACGGTGTCAAGTCACATGATCTTGGCGGCCAATTAACATCGTCACATGATCTTGGCGGCCAATTGACATCATCACCACGTCAGATAACACGGCCATTGATTTTGTTGCGCAAAACAGCCATTGTTTCGTTAGCTGCGTGGCAAGTGGCACCGTCCTGTTAAAACCATCTATATCTTCCAATTCGGGTGATAAAATGTTCGTTATCATCTCACGATAGCGAACACCATTTACAGTGACTGCCTGATCGGCCACATTTTGGAAAAAAATACGGCCTGATGATGCCGCCAGCCCATAAACCGCACCACACAGTCACTCTTTGTGGGTGCATGGGTTTTTCGACAATCACTCTTGGATTATCATTCGCCCAAATGCGGCAATTCTGCTTATTGACGAATCCACTGTGGTGAAAATATGCCTCATCCCTGAAGATCATTTTCTTCGATTTCTTCGCCCATTCTTATAAAAAGCCTGAATAATTTTAACGCGTTGCTCATATATGTACCTTTCCATGGTTTAAATTGAGTTAGTCTGAAATTGAGAAATGTCAAATTAAATGCAGAAGAAAACTTGACGTTTAGGTGTGGTTTACATTCAACATCGGCCATTAAAATTTAACCACCCGATAGATTTAAAATATTCAATTACTCAGTCTCAGCAACTGAAAACTTTCACAACTTTAAACAAACTATACTTTTGAACTAAAAATTTAACAACACCATAATTTCGTAAATTTCTTAGATTTTTACCTAATTTTTTGCGTTCTGCCCACAATTTTAAACTTTATCCAAAAACATAAAAAACTCAATTTTAGCCCCTTGCAAGATAAGGTTCCTTTCTACACAAATAGGCATTTGTTTCAATGACTACCACTTCGTTTGAATTACATCTCTTATCACTCAGCAATTTCTTCAAATTAGTAAAGAGGAAATCACTTGCCATATAATTGATGTCAAATTGCATCAGCCTTATGACGGTTTTTATTTTTTAGTCAGTATAAATTTATAATTATTTCTATTTCTAATAAGTTTAAAGTTAATTTGTACAAGACTTTTAAACAAGGCAAGTGCTTATTGTGATAAATTTTTAAATTTTTTACAAAAAAACTTTTTGTTTTATTCAAACATATTTTGTACTTCTTCTTGTTTTTAATGCCATATTACGTCTTGAGTACTTTGCCACAAAGTGGAAGGTCTCTTTGATTACTATGATTCCTAAACCAGGAAAAGACCACGCAAATGTAGAATCATACAGACCTATAAGCCTTTTATCAAACATATCAAAGCTGTTTGAGATAATACTAATGACTAAGCTGAATCCAATTCCTAGCGAGAAAGGATGTATTCCAAACCATCAATTCGGCTTTAGAAAACAACATAGTACGATCCAACAAACACACAGATTAGTAAATATAATTAAAAAGACCTTTGAAGAAAAAAAATACTGTTCTGCGCTCTTTATCGACGTTTCTCAAGCATTCGATAAGGTTTGGCACGAAGGCCTAATATTTAAGTTAAAGCAGAACTTGGCCGAAAACTTTTATAAGCTTTTAAAAGATTATTTAACGAATCGCAAGTTTTTACTAAAAGAAGGTGACTTTTTAAGCTCGCAGCAGCTCATTGAAGCCGGAGTTCCCCAAGGTAGTATTTTGAGACCAATTTTATATTTACTGTGCACATCAGATAAGCCAATTAGCACCCTAGTCCACACATCAACATTTGCCGATGACACAGCTTTTTTAAGTATTCATGAAAGTGCTCAAGAAGCATCACAACTTTTACAAGACCACATACTCAATTTGGAAAAATGGTTAGAAAAATGGAGAATAAAAGTGAGTGAACATAAATGTACTCACATTACTTTCACACTGCGTAGGGACTCATGCCCTACTATTCGCATAAATAACCAAATGATACCACAGATTTCAGACGTTAAATACCTGGGTATACATCTTGACCGTCGCCTGACTTGGAAAAGCCACATAGAAGTTAACACAATTGGCAGAAACTCCACCCTGAGCTTAGATTGTAAACTTCTAGTGTACAAGTCGATCTTCAAACCAATTTGGTGTTATGAGATTCAGTTATGGGGCACTGCCACAGCTAGCAATGTAGAAAAAGGCACCAAAATAAAATTCTTCATATAATTACATTTGCTCCCTGGTATATAAAAAATTCGAACATCCACAAAGACCTAAACATGCCATCAGTTAAAGCAGAAATAGCGAAACACGCAGTCACATATCTAAAGAGGCTTGAATCTCATCCAAACCCTTTGGCGCGTAACATGCTGAATGAACCTGGTTACATTCGACTCTAATGTATGGCTTTTCTTGGCCATACATTAGAGGGATGACCCGAAAATGATTGCAAAATCCGTGAAACAAACATTATTTTTGTCTAGCACTGGGTGGACTTAAAAAGAATATTTTTATTTTAGTCTTAAGATAGAGTAATTATTGTTAGTTCAAAAATATTGAATATACAATAAATAAATTATGCAAAAAAAAAAAAAAATAGTTTGTACTACATCTCACAGCACTTTTAATTAATCTGTAATTTGTTTAACTTGAATCTTCTCTACGAATTAGTTCTCAAGAAATATCTACTACACAAGATATCTGGATGTACACCTGAGGTAGGTGGGATTACAACCGAGTTAGTCTCATACACATAGGGTTCCGTACTATGTTTAGTATGACTTTTTCAATTTGTTAATTTTTTTATGTCTTATCGGGCACTCTTTAATTTAAACATTATTGAAACACCCTTTTAATTTTCGTAATTGTTGTTATAGCGGCCATGGTAATACACTTTTTATAAAAATATCAGGTGCCTACTCATATGCGATTCAAAAAATAACATTATATACGTGAAAAACATGTCACTGATGGAACACCAGTTAGATATTAGTAGTTGTTACAGCGGCCGAAGTACAACATTGACTGTAAACATTTAAAGAGTCTACCTATTACGGTTAAAAAAATAAGGCTATTTACGTACAAATCATGTCTCTGTCGGAACACCCTTTAAGTTTATTATTTGTTTTTTTTAAGACAACACTATCTAGGCGAAGCTCTTTGCTTGTCTGAAGAAAACACCCAGAGTCTTTGGCGGGAATCGAACCCGCAACCTCTAGACTGATAGACTAGAGTGCTACTAATCGGTCTATCGAGGCACTCAAATAAGGCGTTATAGCGACCATGGCAATTTCCCTTCTATAAATATATCAAGAGTCCACATATTAAGATAAATAAAAAATAAGTCAATATACATACGTAAAAAACATGTCACTGTCACCCTTTAATTTTTAGTAATTATCACATTGGCCGTAGCAACATATCATATATACAAAATTGTAAGGGTCTACCTATTAGGGTTCATGAAATAAGGTGTTATACATGAAAACCACGTCACTGCCGGAAAACCCTTTATTTTTATTATTTTTTATAGGGGCCATAGTAATACCTCGTCTGTGAAATTTTAAGAGTCTACCTATTATGGTTAAAAAATATTCATGACAATTCTGTTACTGTCGGAACACCCATTAGTTTTTACTATTTGTTATAGTGGTTATAGTAATACACCTCCTGTAAAAATTTCAAGATTCTTCCTATTATCGCTCCATAAACATGCAAATCAAGTCACTATCGGACCACCCTTTAATATTTAGGTTCAATTTTGTATACTTGTTTATAAAGCGAACATAGTTTTGATTACTGTCTTAACATTTTACGTATATGCTTCTCAAGAAATAAAGGCATATTCGTAATTAAAATGTCACTTTCGGAACACCTTATAGGTTTTAGTAAAATGCTATAGCGGCAACAATTATACATCTGTGAAAATTTCAAGACTCTACCTATTATGGTTCCAGAGATAAAAGGCGCTGATAGACGGACAGACATTGTAGAAAAAACAATAGGGTTATGTTTTTACCCATTGGGTACGGAACCCTAAAAATTACTTTTTTTTTTTTAAATTTGTCTTTCAGAATTGCACGGTATGAGAATGGTGCTTTGGCAGTTATCAACTCTCAAGAAGATATCAACATATTAACATATTCTGGTAGGTTGGTCGTGTGAAGCTAAGGATTAAGTTTAAATACAGATCTTTATCTAAACAACCAAACATTTTTGGCTTTCAAGAAATATTTTATAATTCTAACATTTTGACATGTAGGGTATATGGAATATGCATCATTGCCTGATAACATTTTTGTTTCCGTTGTTGACATCAATTGGTTTTTGTAGAACAAAATAATATAATTTTAGCGTATTTTTTATTTGCTTGAATATAGGAATTTCATTCTTAAATATTTATGAAACAATGTTGTCTTTAAAAGCAGATATTTGCTGTTGTTTTATTTGTATACTTTTCGAACAATTGATTTTTATCAGCATTATTTTATACAAAATTAAAAAATATTTCTAAAAAAACCTTTGCCCCAGGCTAAAAATGAGAGAAAAAAATGTAAGCAACAAGTTGTTTGTTTTTAATTTATTAAGTGAAGTTTTAAATTCAAAGTAATTCTCTTGTTATTTTTACTTTTTTTACTTTTTTAGTTAAAAAAATATATATAAAAAATTGCGCCGTTCTGCGACAAAAAATAAATCTGTCAAGTGCGATACAGACTCTCATACATAGTCATACAAGTTGTTAATTTTTTTACGTCTTATGGGGCACCTTTTAATTTTTAATTATTTTTTAATAAATATTAAAATAGTACTATTTTAAACGCGGCTTGAAAATGATGTCTACATAGAAAGCGCTCGCCAAACGTACCAAAACAACAGCCAGTCACGCCGGTCTTCACTGAAAGGTATGATAACAGTATTTTATATACTGGCGGAACAAATCCAATCAATTTAATGCCAATACCTAAATCCATGTCATAAAACGCAAGTTTTACGTGGTTTTGTCTTAGGCTGCGGTAGCTTAGTTTCGTCCAGGTTCTACTTACGGATCACATAACCTTAAGTAATACAAGAGATTCTTTTTCCTTTCCTGGAATTAATTAAATCTATATTCTTTATTTAATATAACAATTTGTTACAATACGAATACAAAATTACGATAACCGACCCACGCCAGCCAGACTATAGAACTATTTTACAGGTTTGGATGATACTAGTTCGGGTTACTTAATTTAGGTTCGTGAATATGTACAGTGGTTCTTACAGTTAGGTTTCTATAATACTACACAGTTTGTTGGAACAATGAGTCTGAAGACCGCTGTAGACGCTGTCGGAACAGTCAGTCCGAAGACCACTATGGGAACAGTCAGCTGAAGTTGCTGTGGGAACAGAAAGTGAAAGAGTCCAAAGACCGCTGTGGGAAAAGTCAACCGAATTTGCTACGGGAACAGTCAGTCCGAAGACCGCTGTGGAAACTGTCTGCTCAAGCCGCTATGGGAAAAGTCAACTGAAGTTGTTACGGGAACAGTCAGTCCGAACACTGCTGTGGGAACAGTCAGCCGAAGCCACTCAGTTAATTTATCAAACCTAACTGAAGTCAGATATGTTAAAAAAATCAACTGGTTTATCAGATAAACCAGTCAACTCTTTTATTATACAAGTGCAGTGAATAATATCCAAGTCTTTATGATGTTGCAAATGCCGGTCTTGGTCCGAGTTGGCAGATTTATTTTCACCTAATTCGTCAAAATCGATGTAAAAAATCGCCAAAACAGTTTTTTGTTAAAATTTTGCTCTAATATATACAATATTTTTTAATTTTAAAAATATTTTTAATAAATCACAAAAAAAACATTTAATCGAAATAGCTAAAATTCACCAAAAATATAAAAAAAAGTCGCCAGAATATATAAATATAATGTTTTATATTTAAAATGATTAGTGAACAGGAGAAAGGTAAAATTTTTACTTAAAACAATGAAAAATAGTGGTTATAATAAATTATAATAAAAGGAGACCTGAACATGTCCATGCTTAAGGTATTTGTCACCGTGTTCTTATTTAGAATATTTTTTATAGGAATTCAATTTATTCAACCTTACTAAAGATCAACGGGTGTGTGTTCGCATTCGAGTTATTTATTATTGAAATCAATCTTTTTATCCAGTAATTAGCAGCATATAAATTAAAAAATCCATTTTTTTTTAATTAATCACCTAATTTGTAAAAAAAATATTCTTTCCACTTAGAGAGAATAAAACGAAGTTAATCCTTACTTCCAAACTTCTTTTGTGTGTAAAACTTTATTGGAATTGCTAGCAGATCAAGTACAAAACTAATATAGCTATTCATAATTAGATAGAATATCATATTTTTTATAATCATTCTAAAACAAAAGTTAATATTTTCTATTATAATTGACAAGTATCCAAAAGTATGTTTATAAAAATTTATAAAAATTTTTAAAACAAGATTTTTTTTTGTGAAAAAGAACTGCAACATTTTAAAATCGAAAGATGTTTGTAAATTTTAAATAAAGTTTCCAGAATAAAGTCATCTTTAGATATGAAAAACATTTTTAAATATGAAAATGGAAAGATGTTCTTTAAATAAATTTATGTTTCGAAAGTGCCGGGTTTTCAGTAGTATAATCATATTTAAATATGAAAAACAATTTACTTTTAAAACTTCAATTTCTTTGTTATCCATTTTCATATTCTTTAAATCAGGTTCTAATGTTGTGCAAAAGTCAATGAAAAATCGCCAACGATAACTTCAAATATTTTTAAAAACGCCAAAAATTCGCCAAATAAAAAATTTGATCGCCAAATAAGATTGAAAATCGCCACGTTTGGCGAGAAATCGCCACATCTGACAACCCTAGTCTTGGGGGGAATGCAACATGTCGGTTGATAATAATAATATTTATTGAATCCAAATAGGTCATTATACATTGTTTCTTATACTACATTTTTTGTTTTATATATATCTTAGCGTACTGAGTACATATCTAAGGCTTAGTTACATTTGGTTTACCTTAAATTACAGCTTAGCCGAATAAATTTTTTTAGGTTTTTTTTTTAAATACATTTTTAAAATTATCTGAAAAAGGATATAAATCCAAGGTACTTACATTTATTTTGACATAAACTCAATGAGAATTATAAATACAAATGTAGGTGTTTGTATATTCTTTTCTTTTAGGTTGTATTTACACGGCAGTTATGATTGCGCTTTCACAAATTGTTGTTTGCTTGTAATTCAATCTATAAGAATATGTGCGTCTGGATAATTAATATTATTGCAACGTTATAATGTCTATGCACTTTCCCATTTATGTTAAGCTCACATACCTTCACTTAATTGTGTATAAAATCAATTCGACTCTTGCTATGAACTTCAATAAATTTGTTGTTTTGCAGATATTCAGTTGGGATGACAGCTCCAAGATGGACACAGGAACTAAATTTAAGATATCGGTTTCACTCAGGATATCCAACATATGCTTTAAGAATAGCAGCAATACGAATTTGGAAACTTATGAAAGGGACACGGGTTGCTGACATTTCTGTGGATGGTCCTGCCACCATTAAGGTGGCTGGCGTATACTCAATCTCAGCCGAGATGAGACTGCGTTAAGAATATTTGGCTACCCGAGTATGAGGGCATTTGTGGAAAATGCGATACGGGAAGAGGAGGTTAATAAGATTTCACAAGAACTATTTTTGATATGTAGTGACTCTTCTAATTTCTACTATCCTCAGCGTCATTTCTAATTGATTCTCTTAAGTGGTCTTTGAGAGTCGTGTATTTTACAGTTAGCACAAAGTCCAAACATTTAAGTCCTCAAAATTCTGAAAGAAAAAATAACTGAAGCATTTTTTGTGATTGCCCCAGGGGGAATGGAACTAACCCATAATTTGTCGCACACTAGTTATAAAGTGATAGCGACCGGTTCAGCTTCTAACACTTTATACAAAAGGGACCTGTCACTTTTACATGGCGTTGGACTAGAAGGGGGTAAGTTGCCACTTTTCATTCATTTGGGACGAAGAGCAACCTGAAGAGATTCAAGAGCTGCCACTTCATCCAACGGTTTGGTGTGGTTTGTGGGCCGGTGGAATCATCGGTCTATATTTCTTTAAAAATGATGCCGGTGCGAACGTAACCGTCAATGGCTACCATTATCGTGCCATGATAACCGACTATTTGATGCCTGAAATTGAAGCTCGTGATCTCGGCGACATTTGGTTTCAGCAAGACGGCGCCACTTCCTATACATCGCACCAATCAATGGATTTATTGAGAGAACATTTCGGTGAGCACATAATTCCACGTTTTGAATCGATTGGCCACTAAGATCGTGTGGTATCACACCGTTACACTTTTTCCTGTGGGGATATGTAAAGTCTAAAGTTTATGCGGACAACACCGCTTCGATTCAGGCCTTGGAGGAAAACATCACGTGTGTCATTCGCCAGTTACCAGTCGAAATGCTCGAACGAGTCATCGAAAATTAGACTCTGCGACGTAGCAACATCCAACATTTGATAGATATAAACTTCAAAAACTAAATGCTAAAGAATGTTCTTTCAAATGATAATAAACATTCTCCATTAAATTTGAATTTTCTGTGTTTTTTTCTTTAAAAAAGTAGGGTACCTCGAAATGGATCACCCCTTACTTATACCCAAACACCTGCCCGTCAGTGCCAATTCGTCTGCAATTTTCTTTCTTGCGCGGTTGTAATGAATGGCTACATTTTTGAATTATCTGTATATATCGCAATTCCTGCAGGGCAGTTTTTTTCAATCATCTCTAATGGAGCTGATTGTAGTTATCACCTTGTATCAATGAAGAGGATTAAAAATGACAAAGGACACAACAATAAATAAATATTGAGTGATACGTATGATCTTTTATTTTGAAAAATTTCTTAGTTAAACACAAATTAAATTTTATGAATTTTTTTCTTATTGCAATTTATATTGCCCTCAAGCATTTACTGCTAGCAACTTAACCTTAAATCATTTGAATCTAAATTACTGTTTATAAAAGTCAAAAGTAAAAAGTTATTTCTTTTATTTTTATAATTTATTATGGCTTTAAATCTTAAGCCTGAAATTTGTCAAAACCATTATTCTGCAACCGTAAGAAGATGAACTTAAACCATTAAAATTCTTCTAAAACTTTTACACGAAAGCTAAACTAAGTGACAGGAAATTTAATGCAGGAAATGACTTGTACTTTATAATCTCTAATTCCATGTACATTCGTATTAGTAGTCTAAATACCATTTGAAATAGAACATAAGTTTTAGACATATTTGTTTGTCTCAAAAATTATCTTTTACATACAAACAATTGCATCCGTTGCTGTGTTTAGTCGCAGTTTCTATGAATGAGTGCGACGAAGTCTGAATGTTTGGTATTTCTTTAAGATTATTAAGTTTTTGGATGCCTTTATTTGGTTATTTTAGTATTAAATTTTAAGAGGGGAAGTCTATAAAAAGTCTTTTAAAAGTCTTGTAACGAGATCTAAGTTAAATGGAGATCTAAGTTTTATTCAAACAACCGCAACAAAATTGCTATCAGAAATAATCTTTTGTATATAATTACAGTTAGAAGCAAGTAAATGAAATTTTATCTGCAGAAAATAAGAAGTTGCATTGCAATATAGCTACAGCTGGGTGTTAGGATTACAAGGCTATACAAATTTAGATTCCGAAAATCATGATCAGACATTCGCAGATCAAATTCGTTTTTCACTTTTAGTCGCAAAAAATCATAATAGCATACGGGCTACGGGGTATAAATTAAGCTTTAATCAATAGCACGATTAGATCTTTTTTTTAATGCTCCAGCCGATGAGTTTTCTCTGTAGTAGATTCCATATCACAATATTGATTTAAAATCGAGCCATCAAATTAATAAGCTAAGGGGTTTCTTTCTGCCAGTTATATAATGGCTTTTACAAATAAATCGCCTCTATTAAGGGTTATCGTGACTGCGACTACCTTACCAACTTAAGCTTAAAAATTAATGTTTTAAAATTCATCCTTTCTAACCGACTTCAAAAAAGAAGGAGGTTATCTATTCGTCTGAATATTGCTTTTTTATGTATGTAACTGCAGAACTCAGCCATTTCTGAACCGATTTTAATTTTTTTTTCTTTATTTGAAAGGTTATGCTTTCAGGTTGGTCCCATTTTAAAAACAGATCATTATATTAAAAATTAAAGGGTGTCCCCATACAACATACATGTTTTTTACGTGTATTAAGAACCGTAAAGGGCACCAAATTAAAATTTTAAAAAATTGCGTGTCAGTATAGCTCCCATCAGCAGAAATTAATAAAAAAATAAATTTAAAATTTAAAAGGGTGTCCCCATAGGTGACATAATTTGACCTATTTGAGTCTATCTTTTGAACCGTTATAGACAAAACCTTGAAAATTTGACAGAATGTCGATTATTATGACCGTTATAAGAAAATGTATAAATATTCAAAATTTTTAATTAAAGGGTGCTCCAATAGTTCATTTAATTTGATGTATATGGCCATACTTTTGAACAGTTGTACACAGACCGCTGAAATTTACAAAGAACGTGTAGTGCTAAGTCAGCTATAACAAAAAGTATAAAATTTGAATTTGGAACTAAAAGGGTGTCCCAATTGTTAATGTAATTCTATGTATCGGGCCAAACTTTTGAACTGTTAGAGACAGAGAGCTAAAATTTACAAGGAACCTGTATTGCAAAGTCCACTGTAGCAAGTATACAATTTTAATTTAGAAATTAAAGGGTGTCCCCATAAATTATGTAATTTGATCTATATGGCCCTATCTTTTGAACCGTTAAACACAAACACTTGAAAATTAGGCAGACTGTCCACTACTATCTCTGGTATGATAACAAATATAAATATTTGGAATTATAATGTAAAGGGTGTCCCAATAGTTCATGTTATTTGATATATATGGTTAAACTTTTTAGCCGTTATAGACAGATAGTTGAAATTTACAAAGAATCTTTGTTGCCAAGTCCTGTATAACAACAGGTCTTTAATTTAACATTGTAAATTAAAGGGTGTACGAATATGTGATTTTATTTGATCTCTGTGCCCCTATCTGTGAAACCGTAGACAGAGGCTTGAATGGTGCCCCTATAAAAGACGGATGCTGATGAAAAGAGGAGAGGCTTGACATTCAAATAGTCTTCATTTTGTCCCTATAAGTTTGGCGCATCTTTTATTTGATTCAAATCTAATTCTTACAGATTACTTCTTACATTTTTAATTTAGAATTGGTGCCCTTCTATCTGTTTTGAAGTCGGTTTTTTTTGCAAGAATTATCTACTACACTGCCATTAGAATCTTGTTATTTGTTTCGTTATTTTGGTATTTGTGATTGTTATTCTAGAGCAGTAAATAATTAAAAATAAGTTTTACGAGCGTCAGTCATCATCATTTTAGGGCACGCCAGCGCAAAACGCTAACGAAACTCTACCAGTGTTGAGAGTGGTTCAGTGAGAAAGCAAGAGACAGCTCTTATAAATATACCCTCTTACCCACCGTCCACAGTTGTAATGATGGAAATTCCATACCAGAGGTTGAAAGCACTCCCTCAAAGTGCCGCTCAGCACTTAACTAAATGGCGGAATTGCTTCATATTAGCATTTTTTGATCTCAGGACACTGAATTATACGGTGAAACACTAAGGCAGATGAGCTTTCCAAACGTGATATTAACGCTAACTGTACCAGTCTTAACGCATACAGACTCAGGTTTCAATGGAAGACTAAAAGACATACTCATAGAAGATGAGGCTAGAGGCTGCTGAAATTCTACATAATTGGTGCCTCGATTAAATGTGAGGCACACTAGCTGTCTCTTCTCACAGTAATAGGTTTTCCATAGAGCTGTATATAAAAATTCTTTTTAAAAAGCAACTAACTGTCCTGGATTAATGAGATAAGGAATGAATAATATGTGATAAGATATTTGCTTTTTCGTATTTGCCTGACTTTTAGAGTTTTGTTTTGTGGCGGGTACCCTATGCGAATTATAGTTCTGTGGTGTCACAATTTAACTATACTTCTAAGTTGGGACAACCAAATATATTTTGATTAATAATTAGCCTAGCCTAATTTGGTATAACCTTCTAATTTCTTATAGAAAATTATGCAACTTTTGTAGCTGAAATTCATCATTATTAGGCGAGAGGGGAATTAAAAAGGGTACACATATACATGTACTCTTTTTGTTTTTTCGTTTTGCCCTCTCATTTGTAGTTTTAATTTTGAATTTTTAATTTTAATTTTAATTTTAAAATGTAAACAAATCTATACTTGTACATCCATACAAATTGCTGCAATAAAAATTGCACGATATAAAAACAAATGCAATATTAAAGAAGAAACGAGAAAGATTACAGCAACAATAGTTGCATAATGTAATTAGACTATAGGTAGTAATATGGTTGCAAGTATTTAATAAGAAATAAAGGCTTTTGCAATAATGTCTGGTCGATACTTAAAAGACAAGCAGTATGTGACATAAATTTACCTTAGCTCCTGGTGTGTTGTCTTAATCTGATAGTAGTATTACCACTGGTTGGAAACAATGCGTCTACCAACGCCCTTGTTATGCATAGTGACGCAACAAGTAGCCATTTCAGAACTCGGCTGGCAGGACTATGCTCATATCTCTTATTTAGGAATTGGGGATTATCTTATCACCGCACACGCTATTGGTGACTATGTTGAGAGTGCAACAGCACACCAGACTAAATCGGCCATCTAGTGACTTAAATCCAAACCAGTGGCACCACGTTGCTTCCCGAAGGACCTCAACAATAGCTGGTTGCAGAGATTTGGGAAAATCCCTATGGGGCTATTGGCTCCCGTAGTGCCAGTCATTTGGACATTGGTTAGACTTTTAAAGGATCTTATCTTCTAGTTTCAGGATCCTGCAAGCCTCGCGGACTGGTTCCCCCATCATATAACCCGGAAGCTTTAGCGTCAAGATAAGAAATCGTTTTTTATTTGAAAAGTCCCAGTTTGCCATTATGTATGGAAGTTTTAACGTCCGCTGTGGCTTTGCACACGTAGCACGTGTCCCAAAGGTTCATCATTAAGTTATCTGCTTGAATGGTTGGTAACATGCATTAGTATTATTAGTGTACATACATATACATATGTATACTGAAGTAATTTTTGAGTTACATACATATATGAATACTATTATGAAATTTAAAATAGTTACTACTTTAAACTATGAAGTATAAAAAAAATTCGGATTATTTGCATTTACATATTTCAATTATTTTCTTATTCCGGTTTCTGTATTGTGTTTAAATAATAAAGAAGATCGTAATATAAAAACAGATTATTATTTTATGTGGGAATCAAATGTTATCATACAAAAGATGAAAAACATCATAATTGCTTTAAATTGTGTGAACATTATTATCTTTGATTTTATTATCATTGTTGCCATTGTTGCCATTGTTATAACTTTTGTGATTTTGGCATCAGAATCCACAACAGTTTCATCTTTCTGGCAGTGTTTTGTGGTCATTGTTGGCATTGTAGTTGCTGCAGTTTAATCTGTTATCACTGTGTGTCTGGAGTTTTTGGTTAACAAAGTCAGTAATTTGTTACATAGAAAAGTTATTTTGTAACAGATAAATATCTTAAAATAGTTGAATGATTATGAAGATTGTGGAACACAAAATAGTATGTAATGGCGTTTTCTTTTGTGACAAAAATGTTGCATATATTTGACACTTATTAAATTTTTGAGTTCTTTTCTACAAAAAATTTTAAAGTGTGAAAAAACATTATGTTCTTTTCTAACTATGTCGCACCAAAACCAGGTAAGTATGCTACATTTTTACACTCCGCTTTTATTCAGGGTGAGATATTGCCCTTTTTAACCGACTTTAAAAAAAGAAGGAGGTTATCAATTCGTCTGTGTGTTGCTTTTGTTTTTTTTTTTTTTTGTATATTTGTGCCTTCAGAACTCGGTCATTTCTGAACCGATTTTAAAAATTTTTGCACTATTAGAAAGGTTATGACTACAGATTGGTCCCATTTTAAAAGAAATTCAAAATTTTAAAAATTAAAGGGTGTCCCCATACAATATACATGTTTTTTACGTGTATTATGAACTTTATAGGTCATCAATTTAAAATTAAAAAAAAGTGCGTATCACTGTAGCTCCCAATAACAAAAAATCATTAAAAAATAGAATTAAAAATTAAAGGGTGACCCCATAGATGACTTAATTTCACCTTTATTCTCCTATCTTTTGAACCGTTATAGGCAAACACTTGAAAGTTGCACAGAATGTTCGTTACTATGTCTGTTATAATAAGTATAAATATTTAAAATTAGAAATTAAAGGGTGTCCCATTAGTTGGTTTATTTTGATATATATGGCCAAACTTTTGAACCTTTATAGACAGACAGTTGAAATATACAAAAAACTTTTATTGCTAAGTCCGCTAAAATAACAAGTGTAAAATATGAATTTGGAAATTAAAGGGTGTCCCAATAGTTAATGTAAAAGTAATATATATGGCCAAACTTTTCAACTGTTATAGATAGACAGTTGAAATTTACCAAGAACCTATATTGCTTAGTCCGCTATTATAACAAGTATAAAATTTGGATCTATAAATTAAAGGGTGTCCCCATTATTGATGTAATTTGACCATTATGTGCTCATCTTTGGAACCGCTATAGACAAACACTTGAAAAATATACAGAATGTTCAATACTATGTCTGGTATAAAAACAAGTATACATATTTAAAATTGGAAATTAAAGGGTGTCCCAATAGTTGATGTAATTTGATGTATATGGACACAAAGTTAAAGTTTAAAAAGAATCTGTATGATAAAGTCCTCTTTAAAAAGTATTTATATTAAAATTTTAATTTAAAGGGTGTCCCAATAGGTGACGTCATTTGATATATATGACCCTATCTTTTAAACAGTTATTGATAAACAATTAACAATTATACAGAATGTCCATTACTATATCTGTTATAAAAAGTATAAATAACTAAAATTATAAATTACAGGGTGTCGCAATAGTTTATGTAATTTGATGTATATGGCCAAACTTTTAAACCGTTAAAGACAGACGGTTGAAATTTACAATGAACCTGTATTGCTACGACCGCTATAACTAGTATAAAATTTGAATTCGGAAATTACAGGGTGTCGCAACAGTTACCGTCTTAAAGAAACATGATTTTAAGTTTGTCTGTTTTGAAGTCGGTTTTTTTGTAAGAGTTATTTATAATCCTTTTTTTTCAATGTAAGCAAGAATTTTATTTTAAATTAAAATTTTTATGTGAATAATTATATTATATTATATAGACATAAATGTAAAATCAGTTTGTTTTTAGGTGTCTTTTGAAATCATAAAAAAATCACACTTTTCAAGGGCTGGGTGATTCATAAAAAGTATTACCTATAAATAAGGCAGAATTTTTTTCAGAAAAGAAAAAGCCATAAGTTTATGTGTTGGTTTCTCACTCATTTCTAAATGAATGAATGAATTTCGATAAATCCTTTAAATTAGCTCAAAAAAAAAAAAAAAAAATAATAAAAACAAATAAAATCTAACTCCAAAAATAGAAATAATAACTTGAAAATGCACGTTTTTCTCAGAAAACGCAATGGCAAATTTAGTGAGTATCACTTTTTCAGTCCTCTAGATACGGGAAGGAGAATAGGCCATCCTGCCCTAATGACCAAGCTTTAATTTGAAAGTACATGAGGTAAAGCTTGGTGGTTAGGATAAGACAAAATTTCAACAATCTACCTTCTATAGTTCCCTAGATTCTCGATAGTAATTTTTAACTTTGTATGGGAGATAGGAGGTACCACGCTCACTGCTTCAACCCAGTCAATTGGCCTATGCGAGTTTTGGTCCATTAATCGTAAAAAAATGAATTTTCAAGATAACATTCGAATTGAACCGCTAAAAAAACACTAACGCTTTATCGTTCGTTAAAACTGTGTATGAACACAATATTTGTCCCTTTATAAGAAAAAAAAAAAGTTTATATAACTAAACCACGAAAATCTCTCGGTTTAGGAGTTATTCATTAATAAAGCCACTAAATAAACTCAATAATTTTTGTATGGACTGCTGTCAACCTCCTTAGAAACGTCTTTGCACAATCATCAATTACACAGGGCAACATTAGTTTTGCGGCACGAGATTAATTGATAATGATACATGCATATATTGATATACATAGATCTTAGCCTATAAGTTACATTCTCTTAGCAGAAAATGTTCGTGTGTTAGTGCTATATTTTTATATAAATCGACAGGCATCAAACCTAAAATAAAAATTTACTTACTATTCCACAGAGTCAACAGATGGAAGAGATGGCAAGATGGTACTTAAAATTTTCACAACCTGTCATTAACGCAGTTAGATAGCTTAAGGTATGTCGAATATTACTATGGAACCTACTCGACTTTTTGTCGAGGGTCTGTTATCTAAGAACACAACTAATTCTTATATAAATCTATTCCTATGAATTGCCTTCTTTTCTCATCCTGTAGAATTCTTATGGTCCTGTTTGATTTTCTCAAATACGAATTCATTAAAGGTATCAGCATTGAAGATAAATGTTTAACCAAAGAAGTAGGTCTATGTTAACTGGAGTTCGACAGGTATCCAGAGTTCGCTCTACCAGCCTCATGTAGTGATAAGGCTAACTAGCAGAGTGTTACATATTGTCACCGCGAGGAGATATTAGTCAAACATCGCCCGTCCAGAATACCTATATCAACTTGTGCAAAATTTAAGCTTGGAACAGGAAGTCTATATTTATATGATAAAAAACAGCAACGATAAAATCGTCTCACTTACTGATACAATTAAGATCTTTTATTTACCTCCCTACTTATTTTGAACTCAAAACAAATTATTTGAAATGCAACAATTTACTTTTACTGATGACATTTTTAATCTTGTTTTGTGAGTTCTATGGAAGACTTCCAAAAATATTCTTGTGTCCCAGTTAATTTATTAGATAATTTGATTGCAAACGATGGAAATAAATATATTTATTTAATAAATGCTGTGTTATTTTAGATTAATTGTGACTGCGATAAAACGTGATGGGATTGAAAATGCTTAAATTAGGCAAGATAAATTTTCAGAAATAAAACGCAAAATAACATTTTTTTGTGACTAAATTTTCCACATTTGAGGTAATAAACTAGGCAAAAGGTGAATTGTCATTTTTATATCTAATACTAAAAATAAAATTTAGGGTTTCAGTTTTCTGGGGTAACCAAAACTTGAATTAATAATATGCCAAAAACTTAAGGACTACACAAAGTAATGAGAGAGAAAAAGTGTCACTAGCTAAAAGAAGGTGTTCTTAGCCAAGCTATGTAGGCTTGTAGACACTCATTGGCTGCCTAACGGCATTGCTATAATTTGGCATTTATAATTTCAGTGGGAGTTAATTATTTATTCATTTGCCTCTTGGCTCTCATCATATTCGATGACAAAAACTTTGCGGAAATTATGTCTAAAAGGAAAGAGTTAGCTTTTGACATACATACAATGTCAACACTGGGTTGATAAAAAAAAAACATCAACTATTGGAAGGGAAGTTTTCTTAAGGAATATAAAAAACTTTATTACCTAATAATTGAATTTAAAGAGAGAACTTTTATGACAAATGTCTTATTAAAAACTTGTAACACAAAATTACTATTAATTAAAGAATTAGTAAACTCATGTATCGAGTATCTTAAACAGAGAATGAGTAATTAAGATAATTTATGGTATAATACAGATAGAATTATTAACAATAATCTAATATAATATACGTATGTTTTATTCGTGTAACAACACTAAACGTCTGAAACGATCTTTAGATATAAAGTTTTAAAATCATGTGTTGCAGTATTTTCACCTGGTGTCTGGGTTTTGATTTTAAATAATAAAATGGGTGATTTTTAGCCCGGTGTGCTGTGCATTTTAACAGATTCCGCCAATGGAGTTTAGACAGTCTCCAACTTATGTATGCCATCTTAGGAATTTAAATTTGTTGTGCTTATGTATAACAAGGGCGTTGTTAGATGCATTGTATTCACTCAGTTTTTTTTTACAGCATTTTAAGGCTATTTTTACCAGTTAAATGCGAAAGGCCTGGCCATTTAATGGTTTAGAAAAAAATGTTTATGCACAACCTATTTTTAAACCCTACATAACCAAAAATGCGCGGGGAGCGAAAAAATAACACATTTGCATATATGGGTGGTCTACTCTACCTGTTATTGTTATCTAATTACACGACAATAACTTTTTCTTTGTATAGGAGAGACAACGCCTATTGACATTCATATAAGGGTTACTTGTGCTTTACTTTAAGTGTCTACCTATTATAGTTCTCAATGTACATGATAGTTAAATTTTCTATTGTTTATGGGAGGTAAAATGTCCAAAGTTTTAACTCGGGCAGTTTCAGGCCTAACTATGCATATAATTAAGAGATTTCATTAAGCAAAATTAAAATATTCAGTTCCCTAGTAACACGATGATAAATATTTGCTATGTAAGTGCCACACCCACTTGAAATATTAAAAAACTATACACCCTTTTTAAACCATCGCATATCTGGTAAGACTAATTACTCCAAAAGGTCGTGTTTTGTTTGACAAAAAAATGCGCCTGAACGAGATCTCGTGTGGAAAACCTAGGGGCCGGCCTAGTGGTCGGCAAAAAACAACTGATGTTATTGATTTTGGCTAACGGCATTGAGAAATGATTAAAGTTGAAGCATCTCTAGAATTATCTTCAGATCATACGCCTACTGTTGTTAATATTTGGAATTAACAAGAGATCGAATCACCAATGAAAAGAAAATACAGAAAATATTTTAGAGCTCACTGCTTGGAAAATATACTTCTAAGAACAACAGAAGACGTAGAAATGTGTCTTATTGAATTTGATAAAAATACCAAATTAGCTGCCCAACATGCAACAGTAACCCGACAAAAAATTAGATGCAATTAAATCTATTCTGCAGATGTCGAACGGCTCTTGAGTCGAGAGTGGCAATCACATAGATCTCCTCAACTTAAAAACAGACTAAAAGAATGCACGAAGTAGCTAAGAGATCGCCTTCCTAGTGAACTTTAAGTGGAGATTGAGCGAAATATGATACAGAAAAAAATAATATATTTGTTAGTCATTTCAGAAACATTTTTAGTCCAATTGTTACGACTGAATTAGACGAGTTACATCTTGTCGATGTTAGTGCTGCCGTTCCTCTCAGGTTTGAAATTCGTGATATCGTGATATAACTGATTTAAACACAAAGAAAGCCCTTGGATTTGATAAAACCAGTAATAAGATGTTATTTGTGTTACCACGTTTAGCCCGAAAAATTATTCTTTGTGTTTTTATTGCCATCTTACGTCTTGAGTACGTTCCTAATGAGTGAACGGTCTCGTTGATAACTATGATTCATAAGCCAGGAAAAGAATCATACAGACCTATATTTTATCAGACTTATGAAAGCTGTTTGAGAGAATTTCAATCTCTTAGCCAAACCCAATCGAAAGTTTGTACTGAAAGAAGGAGAATTTTTAAGCTTACCTCAGCCGACAGCAGTCGAAGCACCCTAATGTAGTATATTGAGGTAAAAAAATAGAAGACAAATGAAAACAAATTCCGTTTGCTACAATTCTCGCCGTGTTGTCAGCTACTTAATGATATTGAAGCCGACAGCTACATCGTAAACTCTGACATTGTTGTAGAAATACTTATTTTGCTTTTATAAAATTAAATAACTTTTTCAAAAAATTATAAATATTTCCTCCTTAACTTTTTGTTTGTATACGAATTTGTAATTTACAATTTTGTTACATTTTCTTTTGTTGAATAAAATAGAAATTAGCCTAAGTTGAAGACAGCCAAAACGGTGGCCGTGTAGCCATGTAGCTTTGCTGACTTTAAAATAATCGTTTAATTTTGTATATTCTTAATATTAAATATATGTTATGTTACAGTCATGATTTTCATTTTCAAAGAAATATTGAAATTTTTGTTTTAATTTTCCGAAAATTGTGTGTAAAATTTTTTGGTAAAATTTTAATCGAAAATTTTTTGGAAAATTTAAAAAATTTTTTTTCGAATATTCTTCTGTAAAATATCTTTTTGAAAATGCTTTGTAAATTTTTTTGTAAATATTTTTGAAAAAAAATTTTAAAATTTAAATTTAAAATTTAAATTTAAAATTAAAATTTTATTGAAATTTTTTTGTTAAATTTAGGACCCGTCTGCAATCTATATTGAGTTGAGAATGGTCAGACTAAAGCAAAAAGAAATCCTTACAAAAAAAAATTTCCTCATATTGACACATGGGGGTCCTTTTAACTGCTCCTATGTATCAGTGGGTACCCTGTGGGTCCATTGGCTACCTCTATGTTTATTGCTTTCTATTAAGGTCTCTAATACAAATCAAAGCAGAAAAACCCAACCAATCTAAAAACAAACAAAAATCGCCCCTCGTAGGGGGTTATTGATCCCCCGAGATCTGTATTCATTCCTTGCGATCTACCTGTCGCAGTCTAATATTTATTTGGCAAAAAAGACAAAACAGAATTAAAGCCGAAAAAAAATTAAAAAAAATGTAAAAAATGGCAAATGACGGACAAACGGATAGACGGACAGACGGACATCGCTTAGTCAACTTCTCTATGTATAAGGATGCAGAATATATATACTTTATGGGGTCGGAAATAAATATTGTAGAAATTACACACGGAATGACAAACTTATACCTTACCCTTTCCACCTGTGTTGTGTTAAATAGATAACGCGACCAGTAAAAAAAAATTCAAAAAAATTTTCAAAACAGTTTTAAAAAAAATTTTCCAAAAAATTTTTAAAAATATTTAAAAAAAATTTAAACAAATATTATCAAAAACATCTTTGTACAGAAAAAAATTTTACAAAAAATTTTCAAAAAAATATTTTTACAAAAAATTTTGCATAAAAATTTTATAAACCAAAAATATACTTTATGAATATGGCCTTAAGAATATACAATACAATACATACCATAACATGTTTTATTTAAATAGAACCCTGTTTTAAAACCAATTCACCTAGATGCATTAAACGCATATACTACATCAGGATACCGACTAAAAACTGACAAAAATTGGTTCTGAGTTGGTGGTTTCTGTGTGGTACCATTAGTAGAGACTGCACTATGGTTTTCGATTGGTACCTTCACTTTCAAGTTAGGAGTATAATCAATGCTCTTTAGAATTGTTTTCTTAAAACTTCGTTGGGTTCTGACGAGGGTAGAGTTGTAATGGTGGAAATATGTGCAGCTACATGAGCCATTCCGAAGTAATAACAGAAAGTTTAAGGAGTGGCGGTTCCAGTGTTAGACCAATAGTTGATAGTGTGGTATCACTACGTCCATTTATATATATATATACCAAAATTTTTATGCATAAATAAAATCACTGTGGTGAAGGGTATATAAGATTCGGCACTGCCGAATATAGCACTTTAATTTGTTTTTATTTTAGATTTAAGATATAAAGTAATTATTGATAGTTCAACTATATATGACAAAAACATTAACATTTTATGAAAATTCCAGAAAGTTGGCTTCATTGGTGTTGGTAGCTAAGGCATTCCGATAAACTAACACATACTTGGAGGAATGAATGGTATTTTGTGCATGACTTGAAATATAAAGTATTTCAAGGGTTTTCTGAATACTTATAATATTGAAATGACAATAGCTATTATAATATAGTAGTTATAATTGCTATAATATCTATTTAAGAAAAGTGTGCCATTAAAAATACTACCTTCATTAAATAATATTTTACATAAAATGTTCCTCTTGTCCGTTATTTTATCAAGAAATCAGTTGTATCAGCAAGTAGGCAGTAAAAGAAATTTTTAATAGAATGTCTAGACAAGCTAAAACTTTGTCCGTTCACAAAACGAACACAAAGCAACAAAAGATAAATAAAACCAATGAATGCTTTTTCTAAATAAAATTTTAAACTAAAGAATTTTCATTCTTATTTAAGTTTTTATGTACGACTAGTAGTTGCATTCCGCTGGTATTTATTGTTTTCTTTCATTTCCTTTTTAGTTGTCAACTTCAGCCATTAAATTTCTTTTGTAGGCATTTGCAATGACGAGACAAAGTAATGTTACCGAAGATAATAAAACAATTTAAAAATATATTTTCTGTTTTCATTTAAAAATAAAAAATAGTTTTGAAAATTATTTACTTGTAGTCTAACAAATTAAATAACGAGCATTATAAAGGCGTAAGTTCTTTTTTTTTGAACGCTTTTTAGGTCTTACCATAAATTGGGTAATAAATAATTCTTGCAAAAAAAAACCGACTACAAAACAAATATATGTGCATTAATTCTTAAATAAAAATTTAAAAGGAAATAAGAAATAGTACTCAAATCAAATTCTTTTATACTTGTTGCTCTAACGGACATAGTAATATACGTTATGTACATTCAAATGTCTATCCATAACGTTTCAGCAGATAAAGCCATATACAAATTACCTCAGATATGAGGACACCCTTTAATTTTTACACTTATTATTACTGACACAGCAAAAAAGTAACGGTTCCAACGATAAGGCCATATAGGTTAAACAATATCACCTAGGGGACACCCTCTAATGTAAAATTTTAAATTAAACACTTATTTTAAAGGACAGATTCTTTGTAAATTTCAAATGTCTGTCTAAAACGGTTCAAAAGTTTGGCCATATGCATCAATTTACATTAACTATTGAGACACCCTTTATAACTTTAAATATTTATAAATGTTATTATTTATTTCTCATTACGCATAAATCCTTTTTTTTAATTTATTATCATATAGTAATCTAAACAGATTACTATTGGAATGCATATCCACATAGCATATAGCTATTTCACTGTTGCTTACCCAGATCGTCAGTGGACTTTTTTTTCAATTTTTATTTTTGTTTTTCAGAAACTCTTTTTGATACATTATGAATGGTATCCAATGGAAACCCTTAATGTAGAAAATAGAAAGAAAAAAGAAAAAGAAAAGTGAAGTTTTTTAATTTTTTTAATTTTTTAAATTTGAAATGGTTACTATGTTTTTTGTTTAGAAATTTTGGATTTTTTCTTGATTTCTAAATTTAATAAACTTCGCATTTGGTTTAATAAATTTTGAGCATAAGAATCTGAGTTTTTATTCAGAAAATTTAAAAAAGTCCACTGACGATCTGGGTAAGCACCAGTGAAATAGCTATATGCTATATGGATATGCTTTCCAATAGTAATCTGTTTGGATTACTAAATGATAATAAATTTAAAAAAAGGAATTATGCGTAATGAGAAATAAATAATATTATTTAGAAAAATCCAAATATAATTTTTAAATTTATAAATGTTATTATACGGGACATAGTAGTGGAGATTCCGTCTAATTTTCAAGTGTTTGTCTATAACGGTTCAAAAGATAGGGCTAGGTAGGTAAAATTTTATCAATTATGGGGACACCCTTTAGTTTCCAAATTTAAATTACATACTTGATGTTATAAAGGACTTAGATATACAGGTTCTTTGTAAATTTCAACCGTCTCTCTGTTACGGTTCAAAATTTGGCAATATACATCAAATTACATCAACTATTGGGACACCCTTTAACTTCTAATTATAAATATTTAATTTCTGATTATATATATTGGACATTCTGTTCAATTTTCAAGTGATTGTCTACAATGGTTTAAATGGTTCATATATTTAAATTGACGTCACATATGGGGACACCCTTTAATTTTTAAGTTTATTTTTTTTATTAATTTCTGTTATTGGCAGCTATAGTGATATGCAGTTTTTTCAAATTTTAAAAGGGTTCTCTTTACGGTTCATAATACACCTAAAAAACACGTATTTTGTATGGGTACACCCTTTAATTTTCAAAATTCTGAATTTCTTTTCAAATGGACCAATCTGTAAGCATTTCCTTTCTTATAAAGAAAAAAATTTTAAAATCGGTTCAGAAATGACTGAGTTCTGCGGACACAAACATAAAAAAAGCAACATTCAGACGAATTGATAACCTCCTTCTTTTTTTGAAGTCGGTTAAAAAAGGAAATTGGTTTTTGGAAGCAGTAAAATCTTTTCCTGCCTTCCGATATGTCTCATAGTAAGCACAATACATATAAAATGTAAAGTTTTAAAACAGCAACGATCTTTTTACATTTCACCTTTTACTAGTCCATACTAAAAAGCCCAAATGTAAGGCAGAGATAAAAAAATTTTGAATTTACGAGGAGTTACGATGAGTTACGAACTAAATACCGTATGCTTTTAAGACCTCTAAACTGCGCTGCATTAATCGCTTGAAAGGAAATGCGACTAAATGGGACATCGCGTAGAAATATCAAGTCATACGTAAGCAGGTTTGTAAGCACTTACAACTCGTCATTCCCATACAAAGCTGGCTGCATGCAAAATGGTCCTATGAAAAATCGTCAAAAAAAAATTTTAAAATTGTCGAATAAATAATCACCCTAAAGAAATGAAAGATTGTCCAATAAAGAAAAATGGAAATTTGGCCCAAAAATTGTGAAAAAATACCCAAATATAAATGAATTATCGCCCAAATTTATTTATAGTTTTCTTATTAAATATAAAAATGTCAATAGTTTAAGTAAGGGTATTGATATTGGTTTAATTTATCGAGAAAACTTTCCGCTTGCAACTTCTGTATGTAATCTTTAATCAAAATCCAAGAAAGCTGTGACACCTGCTGCTCCTGGGGATGCTGCCAAAGGAACTCTGAGTAACTGTGGTCACGGTCGCTACAAACTTTGCTAAATTAAATCGTTGATTTAACTTAATTGAGCCGTTGATTGAATTCATCGAGCAAGCTTTGAGAAGAAGTTGTATGTAATCTGTGATCACAGTCTGTTAGGAAGAGTTTTAGTACCAAGTTAAATATGCCAATGTACGAAAATAAATATTGCATGCGTTCATTAAAATAATTATGAAAGGAAATATATGTGAATAAAAAATATAATAAACGTACAAATAGTTTGCTAATATGAGTTGAAATTAATTATTTAAATTAATAAATTAATTATTGTTTATTGTTAAGCTTTAGAATTAGGCGCCGCGATCGCCCGATTTTTCATATTTTATAAAAATTTTTTGCAAAACAAATAATTCATAATGAAAAATCGCCCAAAAATATAAAAATTAATTATTCTCCAAAAATGACGAAAAAACACCCAAAATTGTTGGGTAACTTTTCATATGAAATATTACCCAATTTTGTATGAAGATTTCTTGGGCAATTTTTCATTTATGCTTTTGGGCGATTTTTCATAGGGTCATTTTGCATGCAGCCTACAAAGCTACATACGACGAAAGAGTATTTTTTGCTGGGATTTCATATTAAAAATATCTCCAAATTTTCTGGTGACTTTTCGCCCTTTTTGAAGAATAAATTATTTTTGTGTCGACATTTAGGCAATTTTTCTTATGAAAAAAATAAAATCGCTCAAATTGGGCGCTCTTTTATTAACATTAAAAATTTATCAGAATTAAGTCTGGAAAATTGGAAAGTTAGTTTCTGTGTTTCCTTTTACGAAAAAATTGCAAAATTTACCGAAAATATATCGGTAGGAATGCTGTAGTGCTTTTTTTAGATTAGTTCTTGTTTAAAAGATAATTAAGATTGAAAATTATGGTTTCAAGTACCTAAAAAACCAAATTTTTTTACCATTTATTGATTTTAAATCCATATATATCCATCAAAAAAACATCTCACCGATGAAAATGTTTTTCCGCCTCTTTATTAGTGGGCGTGGTTATTAAAAACTGTAAAAATAATGATAAAAACATAATTTATGAATTTATATGTTAATAATATCGGGAGTTTTGGAATTTTTTAATAAGGGATAACTTGTACCCCAAGTGTCCTCTCTAATTTTAAAGATCAACACAATGCACTGCATTTGTAGGGGGTTTTATTAAAAAAAAATATAATGCGTTTACTTGTTTGGAGATGTTAGTAATATACGTAGTAGTTTGTGTTAACAAAATCTTTGTAAAAAGATAACGATTATTTAGTGCAATAATAAATTAAATTATTTCAATCGGCTTTTTAAATATTTTTTTTCAAAATATCAAAAATGGAAAAGTGTTTAAAGTTAAATAACTTCTGTTATGTTTGTGGAAGACTTACAATTATGCTCAGTCGCTGCAAAATAAGTTTTGAAATCGCTGATTTGTATGAACAATATTTTTCACAAACTGTTCTTAATGGTGTGGTTTGGACACCATCTATCGTTTGTACGACATGCATCATTCATCTGAATAAATGGAAAAATTCTGGCGACGCCATGCATTTTCCGTTCCAATGATTTGGATAGATCCTGAAGTTGATGATGCAGCTAAATGCGTATGTGAATCATGTCGTCGGTATGAACAGAAAAAAAAGTGGATCCTTAGCATACACTGAAAAGACATATTCTCCATTGCCGCTGCCGCATTCAGATGAAATTCTTGTTCCGAAAAGATAAATCCCAACCGAACAATATATGCCATCAGTATTTCAATCTGTTGAAACCATAGAAACAAGTGTGTCGGTGTATCAACCATCAAATGTCACTGTGTCGTGTAATCGCATTGAAATCACGCAAAATCATTTGGATATTATGGTACGACGCTTGAAACTATCCCAGCGGCGATCTATTCTTTTGGCAAAGAATCTAAAACAAGCGAATATTTTGGTACCAGATGTTCGAATATACGGAGCAATCAACCGTCATCGACGATTTACGAAATTTTTCAGATCCATTGAGAATAATTCACTAGCTTGTTGCATTGATATCCGCGGATTGATTTTAACGATACAAAATGAATATAATTCCGAAGATTGGCGATTATTTATCGATTCGTCCAAAAGCAGTTTGAAAGCGGTTCTGTTACACGTCACCAATTCAAAAAATTCCGTTCCGATTGCGCTGAGAACCAATACAAAATATGCATCACTAAAACAATTCTCGACTTAGTAAAATATAAAGACCATGTGTGGAAAATATGCGCTGACTTAAAAGTGGTGGATCTTTTACGGGGAGTGCAATTGGGCTACACCAAAAATTTATGTTTTGTGTGTCTATGGGATACCCGTTTTGTTGGTGACCAATATAATACACGGAACTGGCCATTACGTGAGCAAATCAGATTACGACGAAACAATATTATTGAGATTCCACTAGTGCCAATCCGCATTAAACTAGGAATTGTTAAAAATTTTATAAAAGCATTGAATCCAGATGGAAATGCATTCTACGAATTGTGTCGTATTTTTCCACGGTTAAGTGGCATGAAAATAAAAGAAGGTATAAATTCCAATCCATTTTAATTTTAATGTTGACCAATTGATATTTCATACCTATTATGGTTATTTACAGGAATACCTAATGGTCCGGATATTCGTCGATTGACGAAGAACCAGGCATTTAATAATGCACTGAGTGATGTGGAACTTGTGGCATGGGATTGCGTGAAAGCGGTCATTGAGAATGTTCTCGGAATTCATCGATCAGAGAATTGGCGTATACTAATTGAAGACATGCTGAATGCATTTCACCGATTAAACGTTCGAATGTCATTAAAAATTCATTTTTTGCATCACCATATAGAAAAATTCGCCGAACAATCACCAGCTGAATCCGATGAACATGGCGAACGTTTTCATCAAGTGACTGACTGCAAGGCTCGAACATTGGTATAGTGGCAAAAAGCTACATTCACTTTTAGGTGACATTTGTTGGAATTTGCAAGAGGAAGGACGATATAGAAGAATTAGGAAATGAAAATTGATGTTGTTTCATAAAATGTTGTCAATTTCACACATTTTTTTCAATTAGAATAGATTCAACATTTAAAAATTAAAAAAAAAATGGGGATGTATTGCGAAAAAAGTATAAAAAATCATCCCAAAACAAATAAAAAAAAAGTAATTTCTTTTGGACGCATATTTACCAATGAGATGATTTTTCAAACAATATATATTGATTTAAAATCAATAAGTGGTAAATAAAATTGAAAAAATTGTTTTTTTAGGTACTTGGAACCATAATTTTCAATCTTAAATATTTTTTAAAAGAGAGCTAACCTAAAAAAAATGGCTAGCACCACTGGATTCAGCGTACTCGAATTAGCTTTACGCGCCGGGTGCCCCGCTTGTTACGTTTTTGAACAGGCACGGTGTTATTAACGTAGAAATAGTGTTTTTTCTCTACTACAAATATTTCCAGTTATGTTTTTATAAATAAATTATTTAGAAGAGTTGAAATATTTAAATGTTGTGATAAATGTGTTTATTGTTAATGTTTTAAATTACTCGTTATGTCACTACTGCAGCTCTCCAGTTTCACAATAAAAATTTTTGTATGTTTTCATTTGTATAGGAGGTACCACACCCACTGCCCCAATCCAGTTTGCTATTTTGCAAGACTATGAACATTAGTATAAGAATTACTCGTTCAACGTTTCATGGCTCTTTTGCAGTTTTCTAGGAACACACGATAATAATTTTACCACTGTCACCATTTCAATCCAGTTTGTGTTTCTCTACAAAACGTATTTAATAAGAGGGTTACAGATGCAAAATTCCAAAAAAAAATTCAATTCTACTTGATGTAAATCTCTAGATACAGGATAATATTTTTTTACTTTCTATGGAAGGTACCACTACCACTTTTCCAATTCAGTCTGTAGTTTGGCAAACTATGCGTATCAGCACAGAATTTAATCGTGCTCTACCTATTGTAGTTCGCTAGGAACACGATAACAATTTTTCTCTTAGTATGGGAGGTACCACGCCCAATTTCCCAATTCAGTCTGTGTTTAGCTAAACTAATAACGTTAATATGGTGGTTAGTAGTGCGAAAATTCCAAGGCGCTACCTATGCGGCAATCCAATCCAGTTTGTGTTTCTCTACACAATGTATTTCATATGCGGGTTACTGATGCAAAATTCCAAGGCGCTACCTGTTGCACATTTCTAGATACAGGATAATAATTTTTCACTTTATATTTCAATCTAGTCTGTGTTTCTCTAAAGGATGTATATAAATTTTTTACTGTTACCAAGTAACGCCATGATAAATATTTACTTTGTATGGGAAGTTCCACACCCATGTCAAATATCAAAAATGAACTACTGTATTTTACCAACCGTATATCTAATAACAAACTGTGAACATTCCTTTAGATATGAGGCCTTGGTTATGAAAGTTATATAAGTCATATATTTCTTTTATCAAGATATTAAGAGGTTTGCATTTATGGAATAAAATATTTTGACAAATAAATAGTGACAACAAATAAATATTTATTATAATGATGAAATTTATAACCATTTTTTTAAGGAAATGTGGTGTGAAAGATTGAAATAACTTAAATCATCACGGTAACATTTTTATTAGAAATTAACATTTTATTCAAACTCACTAAATTATAAATAAGTAATTTATTTTTTAGTTTTTAGGTAAATAAAGTGTTTGGAGAAAAGACGTGGGATATAGGATTACTACCCTTTTCTTCTATTATTAGTCTAATGGTTCTGTGGAATGGAAGCAAATCAATATTTTTGTATATTCTTGGCCTTCCTCTTTTAGATGAAAGATCTAACAATTTGAATTCGGAATTGTCACCCAATGAAGTTTTATAAAATATCTTATATAGACAATTTTTTACAAATCTGATCCATTGTATTTTACCGAAAACACAGCTTCTCTATTGGTGTTTCTGTTTCTATTAGTCGCTGATCCTCCCAGTTGTTTCGTCGAAATAAAATATTTTTGAGCCATTTGTTCTACCAAAAAATGGGTTTCTCTTCATTTTTCTTTTAACTATTTTATACTTTGATTTCTTGCCCTCTTTCTTGATTTCATGTTGCTTTTTTCCATTTGTAATGGTTCCGATTTCTCGTTTAGAGTATGAACCGTTTCATCGGAAGACTATATTGGTCTTATTCGTTTTCATTTCTTAGGAGCATAACTTATACTTCTTTGCCGTATAATGTCTACATTTAACTAGTAAATTTTTACATTAATAAAATTACCTGATCATACCTGAACCGCTATCTGAAGACATGACAAAATTACTAATAATTATTTTGTCAAACTTTGAAAACAGACTAACTCATACCACTATTAAAATATAGAGTAACTGTATTTTGTTTGCCAACCAAAAAATTAACTCATTTTTAACCGACTTCAAAAAAGAAGGAGGTTATCTATTCGTCTGAATGTTGCTTTTTTTTACGTATGTAACCGCAGAACTCAGCCATTTCTGAACCGATTTAAATTTTTTTTCTTTATTTGAAAGGTTATGCTTTAAGGTTGGTCCCATTTTAAAAACAGTTCATTATACTGAAAATTAAAGAGTGTCCCCATACAACATACATGTTTTCTACGTGTATTAAGAACTGTAAAGGGCACCAAATTTAAAATTTAAAAAAATTGCGTGTCGCTATAGCTCCCAACAGCAGAAATTAATAAAAAAAATAAATTGAAAATTTAAAGGGTGCCCCCATAGGTGTCGTAATTTGACCTATTTGAGCCTATCTCTTGAACCGTCTTAGACAAAACGTTGAAAATTTTACAGAATGTCGATTACTATGACCGTTATAATAAAATGTATCAATATTCAAAATTTTAATTTAAAGGGTGCTCCAATAGTTCATTTAATTTGATGTATATGGCCATACTTTCGAACAGTTGTACACAGACCGCTAAAATTTACAAGAACCTGTATTGCTAAGTCCACTATAACAAAAAATATAAAATTTGAATTTGGAAATAAAAGGGTGTCCCAATAGTAATGTTTTTGAACTGTTATAGACAGACAGCTGAAATTTACAAGGAAACTGTATTGCAAAGTCCACTATAGCAAGTATACAATTTGAATTTAGAAACTAAAGGGTGTCTCAATAAATTATGTAATTTAATCTATATGGCCCTATCTTTTGAACCGTTAAATACAAACACTTAAAAATTAGGCAGAATGACCAATACTTTCTCTGGTATGATAACAAGTATAAATATTTAGAATTATAATGTAAAGGGTGTCCCAATAGTTCATGTAATTTGATATATATGGCTAAACTTTTAAACCGTTATAGACAGATAGTTGAAATTTAAACAGATTCTTTGTGGCCAAGTCCTCTATAACAACAGGTCTTTAATTTAAAATTGTAAATTAAAGGGTGTCCGAATAGGTGATGTTATTTGATCTATGTGATCCTATCTTTGAAACCGTTATAGACAGAGGCGTGAATGTTGTCCCCATAAAATACGGATGCTGGTAAAAATAGCTTAACTTTTGAACAATGATAGGGAGAGGATTGACATTCACATAGTCATCACTTTTTTCCGCTAATTTTGGCGCATCTATTATTTGGTTCAAATCTAATTCTTACAGATTACTTCTTACATTTTTAGTTTATAACTTGTGGCCTTCTATCTGTTTTGAAGTCGGTTATTTTTTGCAAAAATTATATCAACTTAATTTTAATGTGAATTACTTGAGATTATATTATTTTTTAAGGATTTGATATGAAATAGCTGAAAAACTAGATTTTTAAAATTTTTGACTTATACCACATTAAAAATCAAGGGTTGACATATAGATATATTTATTAATTAATTAATTTATTTTTATTTATTTAAATATATAAAAGTCTACATAATAATTTCATACAGACTTCAGTAACAATTGTAATAATTATATGTAACAATAATTTGCAAAGACTAAAGAAAACAAATTTAACAATTAAGCAAAATTATCAAATTTCATTTTATAACGTTTAAGTTTAGAGTAATCAATAAATTGATACAGTTCATTAAAATTAACAGATATTATTCTCAGTTGATCAGCTTAAGCATAGTTCATACGAAAATATTTAATTGCCAGAGGATGAAAGTAACGTGTCGGTCGGTGTGGAACATTAAATGATATAAACGCTTAGTTACATATGGAAAAATTCCTCGTCTTAGTGACCTTCATATTAATGTGTGAAATAAAACTACGGTTGTTTGCAAAACAAAAAATTTAAAACAGACGAAATTGTCCCTGTTAAATCTTATGTGCTTGCATTGGTTAGTGTTAAGTTCCATTAGGTTTACATTGCACCAAGTATAAAAGTTAGCAATATCATGTAAGTAAAAATTACCCGAATTTTTATTGTATGTAAGAACAATTTTTACATCATCAGCAAACATAAGTATGACTGTCTAGAAAATGTGCATTCCGCTCCTGCTGGTGTCTAAAAATTTAATTTTCTCAAGTTTTCTTCAATATTATCACCTAATTTGTAATTTAATTAATTATTTCTTTGAGAGAATATAAACGAACTTAAGCTTGATTATAAATTTCATTGTGTGTAATACATAAACAGTTCGACTAATAATAATTAAAATTTTCAAACATAAGTATTTTCCAATATTTTATAACATTTGGCAGATCATTTATAAATAAAGATTGGACGAAGCTAAAAAACCAAACTACCAAAACTATTTACATTATTATATTTTTTTATTTAATAATAAAACTATAAATTAATATGGGCGAGAATTGATTTATATTTGGGCGCCTTTTCATAGGGTCACTTTGATGCAGCCGCGGGGCGGGGGGTAGTTTAATTGACATTCCAAACCCAAAATAAATTTTTTTTTCGCTTCGAATATACTTTAAACTTTTATTATTATTACGTAATATATCAATAAAAATATCTATTTCCTCTAGATATGGTAAAGTTAAGTATACGTCATATTTTAAGAATTTACTTTGACAATGCATCTGCAGCATTTAAATATTTATTTATTTAAATATTTGATTTACTTAATCTCTAACTAATTTTAAATAAATATTAACCATCTCTGGCTAATTATTGTTTTTGATAACTTATCTTATACAGTGGCTCACAGCTTATTTTATGCAGTAGTTTTTTTCTTTTCAATGCTCAATAAAAACAAAAATAGGAGGAATCTAAAAAAGAATTAGGCATCAATCAATAGAAAATGTTCTGGTTCAAATAAAAAATATCATTTATTGCAAAAATCTTTGTTTAATAATTTTAAAACTAAAAAAACAAAAAATACTACAAATTTTCATGTCACAGCTTATTTTATGCAGGCACTTATGATTTTGCATATATCAAGTTTATGAAGGGTACTTAAATTATGTAATATTTCGGGTGGTACCCTTTATTGTTTATGACAGATTTGAGGCGGTTTGGCATAGATGCAACCAGTTTTGTGTAACATTGGGCAAAATATTCTACCATTCCGTCTTCAGCGCTTCCTTCCTTATGTTAATTTCTAATATTGACCATAAATTTTCTACAACGTTAAGGTCGAGCGACTGTGGTGGAGGTGTCATTAAATGTGTACAGTTATATATTAACCAAATTTGGACAATACCTCATTTGTGCTTTGGGTCGTTATCCTGGTAATATCTAAAATTTGACTTTATACCCAATTTCTCTGCACTCTCCAATAAATTATCCTTTAGGATCTCAATGTACCTACATTTGTCCATTTTTGTTTCAATAAATGTTAAATTTCCATTACCAGCCGTCGACATACAGGCCCAAACCATAACACTGCCACCACCATGTTTCACTGTAGCTTTCAGGTTTTCTTTTTTGAGCTCCGTAATTGGTTTCCGCCATACATAAGACATGCCATCTGAACCGAATATGTTAAATTTTGATTCGTCGGCAACGATAACCGAATTCCAAAATTCTGAATCCTTGGTAGAATGTTCTTTGGCGAAATTTAATCTGCAAAGTTGTTTTTCGGGTTAATAAAAGGTTTCTTTTTCTTAAAATATATTGCTCGTCATGTTCAATAAAAATTTTATTTGGTGCACATCTGCCTTTTTTATGGACCCTATTTTCATGAATAAAGAACGCGATGATTTTTTGCACTGTGGAAGCATTTATGTTAACTATTTCTGCTATTTTTTGCTGTGAGTGACCGTTTTTGAAAAGGTTTAAGACTAATTCCCGTTGTTTTATCGTTGAATTTTTTAAAACTGACACTTCAAGTAAAAACATTAGACTGAATATTCAACGCCAGACATTGCCAAAAGTAGAATACAGAAAAATTCCCTCCATTGAGGTACCGTTACAGTCGCAAATGGCTGCATAATTTAAGCTGTGAGATGGGGTATTTTTTGTTTTAATACCTTTTAAGTATTTAAATGCAGATTTTTGCAGTGAATGATTTTTGATTGTTTTTCCTGAATATTTTCTCTTTGAAATTGTGCAAAATTTTAATGTATTGCTAGTTTCGTTTTTATAGAGATTTGAAATGAAAAAAAATCACTGCATAAAATAAGCTGTGAGCCACTGTATATATAATATATAATTTTCAAAATATAATTTTCAAAAATATATAATTTTCAAAAATTATGTCATGTGCAGACCATATACATGTATAATAATACAGGTAGATGCAAGGAGAATTCAGCAACCTGTTTTTGCCCGACTGTGTCAACATATTTTACTAAAATGTAAAGTAAAATATATATTTTTAACGTGAGCTGTGCTCTCAAACACTTCAATGACAAATTATTCAGCAAATGAAAAATAATTAAACAGTATACGTAATAAAAACTAAAATTAGTTTACTTTAAATAATTAAAATAAATTATATGTAAAAGAAAGCATTTTTCAAAAAAAGTTGTAAATATTCAATATTCTGTAAATAGATGAATAAAAAAATTTTAGATATTTTTGAACATATGTACGTAATGATATTTAATTCAAAAGTTAAAATTTATAAAGATTAATCTCCAATAATACTAAGGTGTAGATATACAGGAACCCTGCAGATATAGGAAGGACACCTAATTAAATATGCAATACTTGTGAAATAAAACTAACGAGCCTAAGGCCGATGGCTATTGAAGTAAGTAAGGAATTGAGCGAACGGCTTATGGCCTTGGCAGCAGCATTAAACCCAGCTGACCACGTTGTTTTATTGTCATCAGGTTATGCCGAATACCAAATTTCCGCTACGATAACTGATTTAATTTTAGTTGAAAAGTTTTACTTAAAAAACATAGTTACATATTATTTCTTTTCTTTAAGTAGACATTGCAAGTTAATTAAAGGGTTGATTAAAATACAGCAATTAGTACATAATGTATTTAAAAATGTATTTTTTTTTAAATACAACAGCATTTTTGGAACAAAATAGCGACCCTATAATTCTGAAAGGGTATATTGAGTAGATCATTTTTGTAGAACAAACTTATGGTCCAGCACGTCTGAGTTTTTTTTTACAGTGGGTCAAAGTTTTAATTTTTTGGTCGAAGGGAGCATTATACTATATGAAAAAAAAAATGCTGTAAGTTAATGTCTGAAAGAATTCTTATGGTCAGAGTTGTATTGTGGAATTGTATGAGGATTATTTTTGTGGAAGATCTTAACCCTCTAACTGGTCTCTTTATGGGTCAATTTGACCCTTTGTTCGAGAAAATCAGAATTATTGGGTCGCTATTCGGTTCCATTCAAAAAGTCTTAATTTGTTGGACAGTGGTATTAACTTTTAAGTGTGTGAACAGAGTTTTGTTTGAGGTTTGACATTTTCGGATGAGCAAATTTAAACAACTGTTCTAACAGTTTTACCTGTATTATTATGCCATGATACAGAAAAGCAAGTCTGTGATATGTATAGAAACTTATACGTATGAGTAACTTATATGTATGAGTTACTTAGACGTATGAGTAATGTTTGTATTATTATATTTTATGTTTTTATTAGTTTCGAAAAGTGGTTTTCTCTTCTTCAGAGTATAACTGACGTTGCGAATTCTTATTAAGCATGTAAAATACATAACCATACGATATTCATACAAATTCTTTTAAGCATGGAGTTTTTGGAGAGAACAGCATAACCGATGTTCATATTTCCTAGTTGATATTTTTAATTGTTTATTCTGTCTTAATTTGAATTGTGCTCTGAAATCTCTTTCGTTATTATATATGTACATTTTACGGATCCATTATAATTATTTTAAATGATTTGTTAAGCTTTACTTTAGAAAATGAAAATTAATTTGAAAATGAAATATTGTTTCAAAGATTACAATAAAGAAAATAATTATTCCAGATATAAAATTATGTAAAATCGTATAATTAGTCATTATATAATGACTGTCTGCTTCGTTTGTTGCTTTCTGTTTTTTGATTGTATTGCTAAGTAAAGTTGTTCATTACATGTTATAAAGGGTGTTTCTTATAGAGGTATAGAACTTTAAGTTGCAATAAAACAACGATGGATTATTCGATTGACATGAATTTTATTTATCCGAAAGATAATCTTGTGGCATTACATTTTAAATATGATTTCTGGCATCCAATCTGGACGTCCAATTTTCGATGAATTTTTCCAACATTTCTGGCCGTATATCGGCAATAACACGGCGAATGTTGTCTTCCAAATGGTCAAGGGTTTGTGGCTTATCCGCATAGTGTTAAATCACAAGATCTTGGAGGCCAATTCACAGGTCCAAAACGTGAAATTAGGCGGTCGCCAATAAATCTATTGTGGCACGAGCTGTGTGACATGTTGCGCCGTCTTGTTGAAACCACATCTCCTGGACATCATGGTTATTCACTTCAGGAATGAAAAAGTTAGTAATCATAGCTCTATACCGATTACCGTTGACTGTAACGTTCTGGCGACCATCGTTTTTGAAAAAGTACGGACCAATGATTCCACCAGCCCATAAAGCGCACCAAACAGTCAGTTTTTCTGAATGTAACGGTGTTTCGACACACACTTGAGGATTACCTTCACTCCAAATGCGGCAGTTTTGTTTGTTGACGTAGCCATTCAGTGCGCTTCATCGCTAAACAAAATTCGCTTATGAAAATCGGAAACAACGGTAATCTCGTTTTGGGCCTATTCGACTGTTCAAGCGTGAGACTATTCATGATGAATTGCCAAACCAAACTGGGAATATATTTATAATAATAAAATAACTTTATTAAAACCTAACTACTTTCACCACGTCAAAGCAAATAAATCTACAGTCGCAAAGTAGCCTAGAGTTGAGGAACAACATGCTCGCGTCGTTGTCGTTATCGCTTAAAGTCAAACAGATCGTCCTTGTTGCTCGACCTTCGAGTAGTTTTTGTCTTGCACTGGCTGATTGGCTTTCTCGAAAAATTGTACTACGATGCTGTTATGGGTGGTTGCATTATTCAGCAACGTGTAATCGTCTTGGTTATCGTTTATAACCTAGGAAAATACAAAAAAATACAATAAAATGTAAGAACCACAATTTTACAAGACGATAAACGTATATAAAAAGTGGTTAAAAGAAGCTGGTGGAGGACAAATAAAAACTTAAAAGTACTTATAGGAGGAACCAGAAGTAGTAACTACACAATTGGATGAAAAAACTTGGTGGAGATGCAAAATAAAACTCACAACAAAGAATTTAATACCAGCAAAAATAACTAAGATTGATATCGATGGAGATCAATTAAACTCTAAGAGTGGACTCTGGTGAGCCTACTTCCTATGCAAAGGTACAGGTCGGCTGAAGTTTCTGGAAGCAAGCCCTAAATGCTGTTGGTCATTTATGCATCAAAATCTGAAACAAAAAAAAAAAAAAAAAACAAAAAAAAATCGTGCTCATACATAAACTTAATTTTTTAATTTTCTTTTATTCTCGTCTGTTGAAGAATCTAAAAAATATAAAATATAATAAGAGTAGTATAAAATTTTAATTTACTAAAAACCTAAACGGGATAGAGCTTAAAAAATGTATTTACTTTTTTTAAATCGGTGCTTTGCACTCGGAAGATTTTTGCACTCGGAAGATTTTTTCAATAATTAAAAAAGTTTTGTTTCAAAATTTGCATTGTTTGGATTGGGCTGGAGAGACAACGGTTACAACTTATGACCTAATTTTATACGGCTCAGCTATAGGTTGTCTTGAAAATAGTTAACTAATTAACTATTACCGAAGTAAATTTAATTAATATTAGAAACAAATCTGTACCACTTTTTCGGAGTTTTTTGCATTTTCCTAGTTCAGAGGCGTGAAACTTTTTAGCGAAACGAGCTATCAGGTGAAAGTTGACAATAGTTCATTCTAAATCTTATCCAAAGTACAGTCTATATATTAAAACAGCAGTCCGATCTTAAATAAATTAAGGTTACAAAAGGTCTATCTTCTTCCAAAGTAATATAGATAACACAGACAAATGCACACATTTTTTGTAAAAATGGACGATCTGGACCCAACGCCACAATCAGATTATTTATTCATGGCGTGCATGAAGAAACCCTTGCGAATTTCTTGTGGAGTCTGGGCAAGAAATGATACCGCAAATGTTGATCATATAAAAAAGATGTTTACTCCAATTGGCTCGACTGATATAGCTGAGCTGCCTCCTATCGATGTTAGTCCGGAAGTTACCCTAAAGTTTAAGCTTCGAAATATTAAAAAGGCAATAACTGATTTAAACTCCAAGAAAGCTCCTGGCAATGCTAAAAGCAGTAACAAGATGTTATTTGAATTGCCCCGTATAGTTAAAAAAATTATTCTTTTTGTTTTTAATGCCATTTTACGTCTTGAGTACTTTCCTACAAAGCGAAAGATGTCTTTGATTACTATGATACCTAAGCCTGGAAAAGACCACACAAAGGTTGAATCATACAGACCTATAAGCTTTTTATCAAACATATCAAAGCCGTTTGAAAAAATATTAATAATTAAGTTGGATTAATTAAAAAGACCTTTGAAGAAAAAAAAAAATACTGTTCTGCACTTTTTTCAACGTTTCTCAAGCATTCAATAAAGTATGGCACGAAGGCCTTATATACAAATTAAAGCTGAACTTGCCCAAAAACTTCTATAAGCGCTCATAAAAAATTATTTAACTAATCGAAAGTTCATACTTGTCTACCTGGACAGCAAGGCGACCACAGGTACTCCAAAAAGGGCTGGTTGACAATAACGTTGCGCAAGTCTCTACGTTGTCTCACATCGATGTGGCTCCTTAAAGTTGGTTTTAGCAAAACTACACTTATATTATGGCAGTGTCCCAAATCTGCTTCTTCTAGTGTCACTCATTTGAACACTTCTTTTTTTGGCTCATTAAACAACCTTTTATTGTTTTATTTAATTTAATTTATTTTTATTTACAAAGTTCTTTCATTTATTATATTTAAGTTTCTTAGTTTAACTTTTTTAATATTTTAATTTATTGGCTCTTATGAATGAACATAGTTATATTGGTTCTTATTACTTTTCTTTGTTAATTATTTTTTAATTATTGCTTTACTTTTAAGATGTTGCGCACTGTAGTTCAATTTAAAGTATGTACATACATACATACATATGTACATGCATAAGTATATAAAAACCGAAAAACAATCTAAGAACAAAAACAATTACATTTGCCCTTATAAACTCAAACTCACCACACTAAATGAGCAACGTTACCATATGTGTGGTTGCGTTTAGACGACCCAAAAACGTTAAAATTATATTATATATTACCGTGGCGCTAACAATACTAAAAGAAGGAGATTTCTCGCTTCAGCTTCAGCTCGCTTCAGCTCATTAAATCCGGAGTTATACAGTGTAGCATATTGGGACCCATTTTATACTTGCTGTACACATCCGATATGCCAACTAGCAATCAAGTGCACACATCAACTTTTGATGATGACACAGCTTTTTTAAGTATTCCTGAAAGCGCCAAAGAAGCATCACAACGTTTATAAGACCACATAATCAACTTTGAAAAATGCTTGAAGAAATGAAGAATAAAGGTGAATGAACAAAAATTCTCTCGTATAACAGTCACACTGCGTAGGGACTCATGCCCCCTCTTCGCATAAATAACCAAATTATACCTCAGCTGTCTTAAATACCTCGGTATACATCTTGATCGTCGCCTTACTTGAAAAAGCCACATAGATTTCAAGTTAACACAAATGAAATTAAAAGCAGTACAACTAAATTAGCTTATTGGCAGAAACTCCACCCTGAGCTTAGATTGCAAATTACTACTGTACAAGTCGATACTTAAACCAATTTGGTGCTATGGGATTCAATTATGGGGCACTGCCTCAGCTAGTAATGTTGAAAAAATTAAAAGGCGCCAAAATAAGTTTCTTCAAGTGATCAAAGTTTCTCCCTGGTATATCAAAAACTCTAATATTTACAAAGATCTAAACGTGCCAACAGTTAAAACAGAAATATCGAAACATGCGGTAACGTAGCTTGAAACTCATCCAAATCCATTCTTAATGCTCCTGGTTACATTCGACTACAAATAAGAGATACTGCTTTTCTTGGCCGTACATTAGAGGGATGATCCGGAAATGATTTAAACAATCGTGAGACATACCATATTTTTGTCTAGCGCTGGCTGGATTTATTAGTTTTTTTTCATTTTTATTTTAGACTAAAGATATGAGTAATTATTGTTAGTTCTAATATATTAAAAATACAATAGGGGTGTTCACGATGGTTATTGCAAACTGTGCAAACGATGCAACAAAATATACGTACTTGAAATGTGCTTCCTTTTGTACATATTTGCTCAGATGCAATTTTTTAAATAAATCTAGAAAAAGGAAAACTATTAAATTTAATTATTTGTAAAAATCACAAATAGTTTTCTTTATTGTTTTCCTTTTTGTGTTTTTATTTGTATTTTATATTTTGCTTTTGTAATTTTTAATGAGTTGCCAGATTTTTAAAAGAAAATTAAATGCTTTGCACATTAATACAATATATAAAAAGTACGCTCACGATCTACTTCAATTGGTCCTGCAAATTTACAAAATGCAAATTTGCACTATAACCATCGTGAAACCCCCTAATAAATAAAATATGAAAAAAAAATTTTAAATTTGTTGTAAAAATTTTATGTAAACTTTTTTTCTAAAAATTTTATTAAAAATTTTTGTTAAAATTTTATCGAAAATTTCTTGTAAAGATTTAATCAATTTTTTTAATTTTTTATTGAAATTTTTTTGAAAAATTTTACAGACATATTTTTTTCGTAAAATTTTAGACCTGCAATGTATACTACGTTAGAATGGTCATACTAAGTACCTTGGGTGCATATTGACTGCTCGTGATTCCCAGTGGGCACCCTGTGGGTCTATTGGCTACCTCTATGTATATTGCTTTCTATAAAGGCCTTTAATACAAATCAAAGCAGAAAAGCTCAACCAATCTAAAAACAAATATAAATCGCCTCTCGCAGGGGGTTATTGATCCCCAAGATCTGTATGCGCTTCATGCGATCTACTGGTCGCTCTCTAATATTTATTTAACAAAAAATGCAAAAGAGATCAATACAACAAAAAAAATTAGAAAATTTTGGTTATCGTAGTCTGATATTTTTGGATATCATTAGCGAAATTTGGACTTATATGTTTTGTGTCTCTTCTGGCGCCTTGGCAACCCGAATATTAACGGGAAAAATTAAAACGGACTTGGCTTAATAAACTTCTCTATGTATAAGGATCTAGAATATATACTTTATGGGTCGGAAATGAATATCCAACTGCTGGCACCCTTGCCCGCGCTGCCTTTGTGGGTTCCACTCAAGTACTGTTCGGGCAATATCGGATATTCGTCTCCTAAAAATATGACAATTCGTGCCCAATCAAAATGAAATTTCCGATCTACTATCAGAAGAATTAAGGTGGGTCTGTCTGCCAACAAGGTTATGCATGGTCTTGATGGATCAGCACTTTTGTATAATCCAAAGTCCTACGAAATACGTCCTGTTTCGAAATTTGGAGAAATGTCTCAAATGGCCCGAATGTTATTTGGAAGCATTGAAAAGCCTAGAAAGTTGCTGGGCTTTTATCCAATAAGTCAAGGAATTCTCGCAGTGCCCTGATTTTAATTTACAAAATATCTTATTGACTCGCTCTGGTATTATTGTGTGAAATTAATAGATTTTAATACACAAAAAAATAAAATAACACAATATATCCATAAACCCAATAGATAACCATAAATATCTAATTTAGTTTTTTTTCTTAGAATTTCCTTTATTTATTTTTTTTCTTCTTTATTTTACTTTATTTTTACTTCTTTTATTTCTGCTGTGGTTTCAACAGTTGAAATATTTTCCTTGAAATTTAAGCGACATCATGTTGGTCCTTTATTCTCAAATGTAATTGTTTTCACAGTAACATTTATTCGTTGTAAGTTTTCTTGTTACATCAACCAAAAACACGTTATAAACCTTCATACATGTGGGTCTAGCACATGTTCCTAAATGATGCTTTTACTAATGTTTACCCTAGAGCATACAAAAGTATGTGGTTTTATAGCAAATATGGTTGGTGTGACCATTAAATCTCTACTCACCCAATTTAATTTTATTTCGGCACTTATTTGTTGGGTTTCCTCTTAAAGTAGCCATAAAATTAGTTTGAGGTTTTTTTTGACCTTCGTGTTGTTTTAGCAGTACTCCAACCAAGGAACATTAGTTTTTTTTTTCACAAGCTTTTTGCAATTGTTGAAAAAACAATAGATAAAACAAATACAATATGGTCACCCCTTAAAATGAAACAAAACTGGGTCATAATGATTTGTTTTTTCAAACATTTTGACATATAAAATCTTCATACAAATTGACATATACAATCGTCGCTGACATAAAAATTCGTGAAATAGAATAATATTTATTTTGACAGAATTTTTTATTCGACTCGGGGCACTTATTCTATCAGCAATGTTACCATACTTTCATCAGAATTACGTTAGTTTTGTAAACAATCAAAAAACAAAAAACATTACTTTTACTGCTGTCGATTTAATTATGGGACTTGCTTATTTGATAGCCTGAAGTTCCGGATGTGTTCTGTTTTATCGGTTTAATACAAAAATTTTGATATATCAAGGCTAACTAAATGAAGTTAAATAAAACTGGAGTGGCCTACACTCAACTTTACCCTACCAAATGGAAGCAGATATTTTTATGGATATATTATATAGAGAATAAATGTTCAAAGTATATTCAAATCGAAAAATTAATTATTTTCAGTTTGGGGTGTTAGGTAAACTATCCCTTGCCCCTTCCCGATTATTATACAGCTCTTCATCTCCATAAACCAAAGACATATACTGAATTTGATTTTTATATGTCATAGTGTATGACGTGTAGAGCGTTTACAAAATTTGGGAGTAAGTAAACTACCCCTTTCCTCTTCATGAGGAACTACTAAATTTTGTTTTAATATGTCATACGGTATGACCTGTAGAGCGTTCACTAAATTTGGGGGTAAGGAAACTACCCCTTGCCCTATCCCGATTATGCCCAAAAACTATACAGCTCTTCATCACCATATACCAAAGGCACATACTAAATTTCATTTTGATATGTCAAACGGTATGACCTATACAAACTCCACAAAAATAGTGGCATACACAACCACGAAAATTCATATGTGACCCGGTCTATGAAAAGGTGGCTTATGACTCAAAAACAAAATTTCGAAAAATTAGCTGTTAAATATAAACAATGCATTTCGTCAGTTTCTTAGTAGTTTTTCTTTTGCATTATGAACAGTCACGTCCAAAAGGCAACCAAAAAATGCAAAAGAGCATAAATCGACGCTTCCATTCTATAACATTCTAAGTCGAAAATGTGAGTTTTGAGTTACGAGCTCTCAAAGTTTTCACGCGATATCTCATAAACTATATAAGATACGCCATTTGTTCTTTCACTGTTTTTAGTAGAATTTAAGTAGAATTTTTATAGTATTTTCTAAATTTACAAATTTTAATTGGATCATAGCTAAATATGATATAAAATGTTTTAGCACGGTGAAAAAATTGGCTATTGGTCGTCTAAGTGTATTTAGCATGTTTTGATAGGTCTATTGTTTTTAAGTTAATCACCTAAGTATACATATAATATTTTAGTTTGGACAACAATTTTAGAAGATTATATTTTCCTACATAGACGAATTTTTAGTTAAAATGTTATACAAAAAAAAACTATTATTTTCTTTGTAAATTAATTTTATTCGTAAAACAAAAAAGAAAATTAAATATGTATAAATTCAGTTCAAACAAAAAGTAGTTATAAGATAAAGTCAAGGTTACTTAAAAATAATTATAAGAATTAAGATAACAGAAAGAGTATTAATTCAGTATAACATTAAATAAGTAGAAACTATATTGTATTATTTAGTCGTCATTATCTGACACGACTACATATTCTTTTCCCCTAAAACCATTAAGTTGTCTGTAGAAATTTTGGTAAAATTTTGGAATTAAATTTTGATCACACAGATATTAAATACGGATATGTATGCTTTTGGTATTTCTTCAATAACAATTTTATTTTCTTTTCTTCTCTTCCTAGTTTCATCATATATCTTTATTTCTTTGAAATTCTCATCAAATTCATATTTATAAAATAATTTATAATTTTGTTCTTTATAAACTCTTATTTCTCGGATTTTTGATACACATAATTTTTCATTTTGTATATTTTTTGTCCAATTTGTTACAGAAGCAAATTGCTTGAAATCCAAAAACATCATGGTTCATTTCAATTACATTTTATAATTCGGTGTTATATTTGTAGCCACTCCCGGGATATGCTTCTAAAAAATCAATTACTTAATATAAAAAATTTAAATATATTAATATAAATATATCACATACCTAGTGAATCAGAATTTTCACTATTTTCATTATCAAATTTAGACGATTTTTCGTTTGCTGGACTAGTTTGCTCTTTATTTCCTGGCAAAAAAATCCAATATAAATAATCACAACATTTAACTTAAGTCGTGAATTTCTTACCAACACTTTCCTCACGATTATATGACATTGAATTTATACTTTTTGATTCACCTTTTCCTAATAAAAAACTTATTAATTATTTTAGATAATATGGAAATCTAATAAATAATACCTCTCACGTTATTTTGTACTAAATTTATCATTTTTCTTGCACGCGAAATTATTTTATATCCGAAAATACAAAAATTAGGCGTCCGATTTGGTTGACTACTTTTTCCAAACTAAAACATCTTATGTACACTTACACGCACAAAATTCTTTTTTTAGTTCGGGAAAAAACCTTTTAACTACACTTACAGACACTAAAAAAAGCACACTGAACATACCAAATACACATAGAAAACACAACGTTAAGAAATGTCCCTTCCATAACATACTAAGCCTAGTTTTCAAATCAATTTAAAATTTTTCAAGCAAAAGTATTCTAAGTGTACTTACTACATTTTAGAATGGAAAATTTTTACGACTATGTGTGTAGTCTAAGTATATTTATGCCTATAACTTTAGAACGGATCGGCCCATCTTATCCAAATTTTGACAGTATTTAAATTAGAGAACGTTGGATTCAAAAATTCAAGAACATTAAAAACGTTCTAAGTACACTTAGAACGTTATAGAATGGAGGCGTCGAAATGAGATAAGTTCATGTGTGTATATAAATATTATCTTGATTCTGGATTTTCAATAATATTCTGCTTTTCTTTCATTTGCGGTCTTCTTTCTCTACATTTTTAGTACACTTCTAAGCAAGTTATAACTTTCTAGTTTTCACCACGTGAAAGAACGTCTCAAAAACTATCGAAACTAAATAAAAGTGGAAACATTTTTTTTCAGTTATAAGCCACCTTTTCATAGGCCGGGTCACATATGATGTCGTCTATGTAAATATAATAATGAGTTAAATTATGTTTTCACATTAGTGTTTTTACGTAAGGTAGTTCAAGATGACAAAATAATCTATATTTGCATATATACATATACACTTTGATATAGTATAATTTCACACTGCCGTTGGACTCATTAGAAAAACTATCAGCTATTGTCAGGTCCATATCTCGAAACTAACTTATCGTCTAATTTTGATTTCAATAAGTCTAGCCCGATTAAATTTTATTCATATTTTCAAACAAAAAGTCATTGATCAAGGCACGGTAATGATTTCCATTGATCGTAACGTAGGTTTCGTCTTCATTTTTAATAATGTCACAATTGGTGCATTTTTCTGGATGTAATGGCGTCTGTAGGGTATGTTGTGTATTGCTTTTGCTCGAAAAGGGGTAGCAAACCCAAAAACCTATTATGTTCGCCATAAAATCCGCGAGGTCGTCTATACGTTACTCGAATTGATGACTGATTAAAGTAAGTCTGTATAATTTGGTTGTTCATGATGTTTTTTCAGAATATACTATTCATCAATTTTAAAAAGGGAGCGCATTTTAACAGTTTGTTTGACAGTTAACCCTTTTGTAAATTCTGATCGGGCCTATGCATTCATCATTTAGAAAAAAATATTTTATAACTGTGCCTACACACTTTATGTGCGTCCTGACAATATTTTTTTTTTCGATTTTGTTTTGGAAGTAATTCACACCAAATTTTAAGACTCCTACATTATATAAAGGTAGCCATCCCTGGATAGCATTCAAAAATTTATATAAAATTGTAAAATCTAAAAATTATTGTAAAGCTCTGTAAAAGGTGTTTAAAAGTTCTTAATAACAATAATATTCCACAAAGTAAAAATACAAATCAAATACAAATTTTATTCAATTTACTGTTTGGCAGTAAGTAGTTCATATTTTGTCCATCTGCTGCGCAACCGCGTTTAAAATATCCCGCTTTTAATTCATAATTTGTCATTTTAATACAGCGTCATCTGTTGCGCAACCGTGTTTAAAATATCCCGCTTTCAAAAATAAAACAAAAACGCTAAAATTACGTACGTAGCTTCACTGCTGCTTCTCCACTTGCTCCTGGAAATAAGATATTTTTACGGAAAAGAGTATCCTATATTGGAATAAGGATACTAAGGTACCTCATTACAAAATTTTATTAAAATCCATTGAGTAGTTTTTGCGTGATGCGAAAACATACAGACAGGAAATGAGTTAAATTTTTAATATACTCGTATGTTAAAGTGTTCACTTCAGATATTTTTAAAATGCTACGCACGACAGTCAGGTTTTAGGCGATGCATAAAACCCATTATTTATATTGGCAAAGAATCTTATCCAAGAGTGTGTAAAAATAAGAAATAAAAAACCTCTTTGGATTTTAAGAAATATGTGGGGGTGGATTATTTGATTGTGGTTATTAAAAACACTTAACACGATTGAGTTGTAAAAGACAACTCTATGGCATAATGCAACATACCCTCCTCCTGAAATTGTACTGTAAAGAAATAAAGATGCCAAAGGTGTTTTTGTATTGACAAATAAAAACGTTGAATTTGTCAAAGTACAAGAATGATATGCGGACAGATAAAATAGGAAAATAAAATAACACACCAATTTTTCAGCAAATATTTGCATATAAATTTAGAGTAAAGCACCATTAAAGCTACTCTGCAATCAAGTGAATTTCACACACACCCACACACACACCCCAGAAGTTTTTAAGTTTATGTATGTGTGTATATTTGCCATCTACTTGACACCTTTGCAATAATACAAAGCCATGACTATTTAAATATACACAGTCGCAGCATCGTTTCTTTACACTATAATGGGAATATCAACAGCTTTGACTGTGTTGTCGTTACAATTTTTATTTTTTGTCCTTATCGTTGTCGCCAGCATCGTTCTCGTTATCGTCATCATTAACGTTAAAAACAACAATTTATTTTTATTTGTGTACAAATTGCATCAACGCAATTTTATTAATTTTTTTGTCCTTTTGCAACTTGCTGGACAATTAATTTGTTTATAGCACAACAATTGGTATAAAAAACTATCTAACAATAAACACTTAGTAGTAAAAGTATGAAAACGTTTTAACCACAAAAAGTACGGTTTTCTAGGAGAAGTCTATCTCAAATTTAGAGTGGATCGCTGTTGTAGTTCTTTAGATATAGGAAAATTACTTTGATAATTCAACACATAATCTAATAGTTATCTAAATTCATGACAAAAGTTTTTCAGTTCGTATGCGAGGTACGATGCCCACTATCCCTATCAAATCTGTTTTTTGTTAAACTATGCGTATTAATACGATAATAATTTTTCACTATTTCCCAATCTAGTCTCCGTTTTGCTATACTATGCATATAAGTATGAAGGTTACTTGTTTAAAGTTTCAAAACTCTACATATTGTAGTTCTCTAGGTACACGATAATAATTATTCACTTAGTACGGGAGGTAACATGCCCACTATTCCAATCTAGTCTGTATTTCGCTAAACTATGTACAATAATATGGAGCTTACTGAGGCACAATTTAAAGAGTCTACTACATGGTAATAATTTTTACCTTGTGTGGCAAATGCGCCATTAATTCAATCCACCTAGTTTTCCTCTACATTATGGATATTAATAAGATAGTCAATTGAACAAAATTTCAAGCTTGTATTTATTACAGTTACCAGTAACACGATGATAAATATTTACTTGTATGGGAAGGGCTATGCCCAAGTATAATATAATATAAAAAAAAAATAAGTACCCTATTTTGCCAACTGCATATCTAAACAATTGTGAAAATTCCAGAAAGATCAAACAATCACATTTTGTACCTTATGTAAAGAGTGTTTTTTTTAGAGGTATAGAACTTTAAAATGCAATAAAACAACGATGGATTATTCGATTGACATGAATTTCATTTATCCGAAAGATAATCCTGTGGCATTACATTTTAGATATGATTTCTGGCATATGACCGCCACGGCTGGCACGGATGTAGTGCAATCTGGACGTCCAATTTTCGATGACTTTTTCCAACATTTGTGGCCGTATAGCGGCAATAACACGGCGAATGTTGTCTTCCAAATGGTCAAGCGTTTATGGCTTATCCGCATACACCAATGACTTTACATAGCCCCACAGAAAGTAGTCTAGCGGTGTTAAATCACAAGATCTTGGAGGCCAATTCACAGGTCCAAAACGTAAAATTAGGCGGTCACCAAACGTGTCTTTCAATAAATCTATTGTGACACGAGCTGTGTGACATGTTGCGCCGTCTTGTTGAAACCACATCTCCTGGACATCATGGTTATTCAATTCAGGAATGAAAAAGTTAGTAATCATGGCTCTATACCGATTACCATTGACTGTAACGTTCTGGCCACCATCGTTTTTGAAAAAGTACGGACCAATGATTCCACCAGCCCATAAAGCGCACCAAACAGTCAGTTTTTCTGGATAAAACGGTGTTTCGACATACACTTGAGGATTAACTTCACTCCAAATGCGGCAGTTTTGTTTGTTGACGTAGCCGTTCAACCAGAAGTGCGCTTCATCGCTAAACAAAATTCGCTTATGAAAATCGGGAACAACGATAATCTCGTTTTCGCGTTGTTCAGGCGTGAGTCTATTTATGATGAATTGCCAAACCAAACTGAGAATAAATCACTTGACAGCTGTTAAATCGGTCGCCATCTTGAAAAGTAATGCCAACTTAAAGTTCTACACCTCTATAAAAAACACCTTTTACATATAGGTTCAACATTACTTTTATATTGAAAAGTAAAACTGTGCCCGCCGCCACTTCATCAACAATTTTTTTTTTTCGTTTTTGTTTTAAAAGTAATCCACACTCATGCTCATTTAGTGCTTCAGATATGGTTTATGTATTTACTTTATATAGAGGTGCCCAACCGTGAGTAATTGCTCAGGAACCATATGCTTTATATGAAATTCTAAAATTTATATACATCAGTATACAGTTCTAAAATTATTGTAGAATTCTGTAAATAGTCTGAATAATTTCCGCTGACAAAAATAAAAGGTACTGCCGAGTTTGCAGTACCATTGAATCGGCAAAATTGCGTACCTTCACTGCTTTTTCTCTATTTTCTTTTAGAGGTAAGATATTTTTACGGAAAGATTATATCCTATATTTGAAACGAGATATTAAGGCACCTCCTCTCAAAATTTTATTAAAATTCATTCAGAAGTTTTTACGTGAAACGAACACAGACAGTCATACAGTCGGACAGATAGACAGACAGACGAACACACAGAAAAAAATTAAAAAAAAATACTGTTTTATATTCCATTTCGATTACTAAGTGCATTATCAACAACATTTTGAAAAAATATTTTATGTACAGAAATGGTTTTCTTACAGTTTTATCATATGTATAGATAGCAATATAGAAAAAATCCAAAGGCGCCGTATAGAAAAAACACGAACATCCATAAAGATCTAAACGTGCCATCAGTTAAAGTAGAAAAAGCAAAACTTGCCATAAGGTATTTAAAGAAGCTTGAAACTCATCCGAATCCGCTGGCCCGTAACAGACTAAATGAACCTGGTTACATTCGACTAAGAAGGAGGGACACTGCTTCTCTCATCCGTATATCAGAGGGATGACCCGCAAATAACAGAAACCGTGAAACATAAATTTTTTTGTTGTCCAGCACTGGTTGGACTTAACAAGTATATTTATGTTTTTTTTTTAGAATTATTATATGAGTAATTATTGATGGTTCAAAATATATTGAAGATACAATAAATAAAAAATGCAAAAAAAATTGTTTCAATTTTTTTTTAATTTTTTTTTTTAACCACATACAAATACACGTACATTTATGTACGTGTCTGCTACTTCATTAGTATTTGTAAACCTGTGAATATTTTAGATAAGTGACTGAAGTAGTCATATACTCACTTTTAAATTTTCAAAAGTGCATGAGAAATATGTAGAAAACGTGAAATATGTGAATTCGTGTCTTTTCTACATCTGTGCGTTCAATGATTTCGTGTCTATTTCAATAAATATGTGTTTAAAAACATTTCATCTAGTGAATCTATATACCTAGATAAAGAACTCTTCTTTTTTGGCTTTTATATATGTGACTCGTCCTATGAAAAGGTGGCTTATGATTCAAAAAAAAATGTTTTCACTTTTTTTTTGGTTTCGATAGTTTTTGAGAAGCTCTTTCACGTGGTGAAAACTAGAAAGTCCTAACTTGCTTATCTTTCGCGGTATAATTGTTTGGCATTTTTTATTACAACAATCTTGCGATATAAATTTATTTACCAATTTCTTTTCTTCGTTATCTGTAATAGACAAGTCCACTGTAACAATATTTTCATCCACTTCCATTTGATCTTCAGCTTGAAACAATGCTTGTAGTTCGTCCTCGTAATTGATACCAACATCATCGAAAGAATCATCATCATTCTCTTCGTTTTCACAGAAATATGTTCGAAAAACCTCGCTCCTTCTCCTTCGACAGACATTATTCACAAGTGACACACGTCAGTTTTCTGGAATATTTTTGTAAAGCAGATGTTAAACAATTAAAAAAGTCCAAAATTGAAAATATTCAAATATTAGAACAGAAGTTATGGTAAGTCAAAGTCGATTTGGGGATATTTTTGGAGATAAAATCCCTAAAATCGCTCTTTATATACACGCATGAACTTATACGGGAAGAATTTTTATATGTGGCAAGACTCGTATAATACTTGTTCAACCTAAACATTTGATAGACAAAAGGTTCAACTTCGACAACAAAATTTAATACTGTTCTGGGTAACAAAAACGAGTGGGAGAAAACTTTAGGACAGTATACCTTGCGAGATGGCACCATTAAATGGTATATGAATGGATCCAGAACGCTAGAATAATCCGAATGAACTACTCTTAGTCTATGGCAAAAACCTCCACAACCTTTCAACTTGGCTTTAACACGGGCGACAAAAGAGAGGAAATAGTAATAATCTCACATAGTCAAGCTGGCATCAATACAATTAGCTCATAAAAGTTAACCTTCATGCTAGCTTGGGAATGTCGTATAACGGTAAATCAGTTAGGCACAACAGCCTGTTCCCTGCTGTGTTACCAGACAGTTGCTCGTAGTAGGCTGACCAGAAGGGGTGCCGACAGAAAATCTGAGTGGATATGAAAAATACTGGGGATCACCACTAGATTATTCTCTCTGAATTAATAATGCGAAGCTGGATATGACATGACCAAACTACCTTTAAAGCTCTCATGTTTGTAACAAAAATAACCTAAGAGTTTATACTTGCTTTTCCGCAGACCATTGCAGGCTGAGGAAATACTTAAACAGTTAATGCTAGACGATAGCATTTGACGAAAGAAGATTTTTATGGTGATAGGTCATCACCATAAAAACACTAGTCCGTAGTAAAAAAAAAATTATCACCAACTATTTCGTTTTTCTGATTCTGAAAGGCTGGTTCGGCGTTAAGGTTTTTCACTTCAATAAAGAAATCATCACTGAGACAAACTTCTCATTGAAGAGCTTTGAGAAAATTTATTATTTAGAAGCAAAAAAAAAAAAAAATAATAAATTGAAGCAAAACCCATATCCAAACACGATGGCCTATTTGCAGTGGTGACTCTTAAATCAGTCGCAAAGCAAGAAATCGGATTTGATAGCAATTGTTATTCTGACATGCCGTGATATAATGTGGCCTATTAATGTGGTGTTTAGCGGTGCATATGCTTTCATATAAAGTTTTAAAGATACATAATTATCGCTTAATATCGGTAAAAAAATCCCTATTCGATATTTTATACTATATTGGCCTGCTGCTTTTCAAATAGCATATTTTCTGCAGTCGTTTGGGAGTCTGAAACTCATTTTTTTTCCGAATTCCTCTAAAAAGACATGGCTCGCAACACTCGTCCCTCTTTTCTTCAAGATGGTGGATAGTAGTAACCTTTGTCATATCGAAGTGGAAACTACTTGTTAAGAAGGGTCTGGGGGAGCAATCTATACATATAAAAAACTGTAACTCATTTCCTGTCTGTCTGTACTTTTCTTTGTGTTCGCATCACATAAAAACTACTGGAAGGATATAAAAAAAATTTGTGAGAAGGTACCTTAGTATCCTGATTACAATACTACTGATTCCAATATTTTCCTTATTCTGATTCTACGAAAAAATATCTTATTTGCCAGGGAAAGTGGAGAAAAAGCAGTGAAAGTATACCGATATTTTTTTTACCAATTTAAAGGTACTGCATACTTTAAGGCATCTTTTATTTTTGAAAGCAGTATATATTTTAAGCAATGTTGCGTAATAGATGGCGCTGTTTTAAAATAATGAGTAAAGTATTTCATGTCTGTCTTTTACAGAGCTTTAAAATAATTTTTATAATTTTATATACATTTTAGAATTTTATCCAGGGATGGGTACATTTATATAAAGTAATTACTTAAGAGTCTTAAAATTTGGTATGGATTACTTTGAAAGAAAAATCGAACAAAATATTTTCAGGACGCATACAACGTGCGTTTGCACAGCTAGTTTCCTATAAAATTAGGAATAGCGGACCATGAATGTCCCCACAATCTGTAGTTCCATCTGCGTATGATATTCAACCTGACTGCTGTTCTTCTTGCCAGCTTCAACTGGCAGCAAATCTAACTGGTAATCTGGTATCTTTGACCTAATGGCTCCAGTTGTTAAGACTTCTTCGTTCGCTAGAATATCCAGTGCTTTGGTATCGTCTGGGTCTTAAATATTCAAGGTATTTGATGAACACTTTTAAGGTTATTCTTCAGTATTTCCCACTACTAGACAGAGTACGTGTTATTCAATTTAATTTATTTGATGTAAACGGGTATTCCTGAGGAATACTACAAGCTCTATTTTGGTTTAGTCTACAATAGAAACTCCACAATATATTTTTAAAGCAACTGTTTCAAAGATTTTATGTTTTTAACTTTAATTTATAATTAAAATTTAAACCATTGAATTTCCCTCCAAACCGATAAAATTTAATTCATTGAATATTTGAAATTTTTTAATCGAACGATTTATTTTACATACAGATACAATTTGAAGCCAAGCTTAATTTCGTTTTATTCTCTCTATGAAAAAATAATTTAAATTACATATTAGGTGATTAATATAAAAAATTTGTTGTTGTTTGTTTTAAGTTAAATTTAAGTGTACTTTCTACTCCAAAACATACAAGTTAAATTGAAACTAATGGTTACACGGAAATAAGTAGCTTAATCTTAGTTACGAAAATAAAACATTAAATTATCAAGTTAGGCATGATATTCAGTTTTTATTCAACCAACCCTACCGGCGTTAGCAAAGCAACTGAAGTTTGTTAAGTAATTTATTAAGCGCCAAACAGGCTGGATGGCAGCTAGACAAGCTGTTAATAATGGGTGATTTTTTTGAGGTTAGGATTTTCATGCATTAGTATTTGACAGATCACGTTAGATTTCAGAAATGGTGCCAAAGAGATAGATGCTCAGTATGCTTTGACATTTCATCATGAATAGACTTACTAACGAGCAACGCTTGCAAATCATTGAATTTTATTACCAAAATCAGTGTTCGGTTCGAAATGTTCAAATGTGACAAATTTTGTTCAGCGATGAGGCTCATTTCTGGTTGAATGGCTACGTAAATAAGCAAAATTGCCGCATTTGGAGTGAAGAGCAACCAGAAGCCGTTCAAGAACTGCCCATGCATCCCGAAAAATACACTGTTTGGTGTGGTTTGTACGCTGGTGGAATCATTGGACCGTATTTTTTCAAAGATGCTGTTGGACGCAACGTTACGGTGAATGGCGATCGCTATCGTTCGATGCTAACAAACTTTTTGTTGCCAAAAATGGAACAACTGAACTTGGTTGACATGTGGTTTCAACAAGATGGCGCTACATGCCACACAGCTCGCGATTCTATGGCCATTTTGAGGGAAAACTTCGGAGAACAATTCATCTCAAGAAATGGACCGGTAAGTTGGCCACCAAGATCATGCGATTTGACGCCTTTAGACTATTTTTTGTGGGGCTACGTCAAGTCTAAAGTCTACAGAAATAAGCCAGCAACTATTCAAGCTTTGGAAGACAACTTTTCCGAAGAAATTCGGGCTATTCCGGCCGAAATGCTCGAAAAAGTTGCCCAAAATTGGACTTTCCGAATGGACCACCTAAGACGCAGCCGCGGTCAACATTTAAATGAAATTATCTTCAAAAAGTAAATGTCATGGACCAATCTAACGTTTCAAATAAAGAACCGATGAGATTTTGCAAATTTTATGCGTTTTTTTTTTAAAAAAAGTTCTCAAGCTCTTAAAAAATCACTCGTTATAAGCAACACTAAGAGAGAAAATCAAGCATTCCAAGATATTTTATTTTATCTGGCATCATTATAGTAAGAGAGCATGTCTTTAAACTAACAGCTGTGCAGATATGTTAAAGATACTGTGAGTAACATAGAAGATAAAACTTTTGAGATGCAAACAAAAAATGTTGCAATGATTTTTAGTTTCGTTTAAAAGTAAAATAGTAAAATGTTATTTAACATCAAGACGAATTTGTTGAATAAAACAATATCAGTTTAAGTATTTATTAAGAAGGATAGTCACAAGATTGCGCCATTCGAATAATTGCATTCTCTTAAGGGGCGAATGACGTCAAACAACGTGTATATTTTAAATTGGGTGAACTACGTCCGCTGTCATTATTGATATATATCAACATAACCTAACACTTGTAATTGCCATCGTCTTGCAGGAACAGGGTTATGGCTTGCCGAAACTGTGTGTACTGTCAACGTTCGACTTTTATTTTCTCCGTGGTGGCGGCCTAGTTAGATCTTATCTCTGCTAGGAGACTAGGTAATTTAGGTTAGGCAGACATATCTTTCATCATTTTTATTTTAAATACTGGAAATTCTATGAATACAAAATCACACAGGACCCAGGGAATATGAATGCGATGGACAAACTAGAGTTGCTTCGGTGTGTGAAGGATTTCTAGTTTTAATTAGCCGGAAAACCTGAACAAAATAAGGCACTTTTGTGCTAATAACACGAAGATAACACTTGGATATAATCCAAGTGTGGCGTAGTTATCTTATAATATTTAAAGTGAATTTTAAAACTTTACAATAAAATTACTTTTCTCTAAAAATATTATTTTAATGACAATAGCTTTAAATTTCACGTTTAAATTTTTTCTTTAGCTATTGAGTATTTATTGATTCTGTTTAAAAATTTTCAAATGGCTCTGTGCACACAAAGAAAAAACATGGTTGAGGTAACCATAATCTAAGAGCAACATATTATAATTGAATTATATGGTTAGATTTGAAACATATTAATATAATCATAATATTGTTATGTTAGAACCATATTATTGTCTAACTTAAAACTGACATTGTAAAATAAAAAATTTTATTATGAAATAAATTAAATAAATATAGTGAGAAATATAAATATGAAAACATATCTTATTTGTTTTTATAAACATACTTTATAATAGAACACGCTATTGGGTATTAGCTTCGTTTTTAAGCATTCGATATGAGAATCGAATTAATTTTAATGATTATTTTTGGAGGAAAACAGTATAATTAGATTCTAATAATTATATGAATTTTATTTGAACTATTTTTGAATTAATAAATTAATTATTTAGGCTTAAGTTCTTCATTATAAAGAGATAAAGAAAAATTAGATACCAGCAAAGCAGAATGCATTTTCTAGACAGCTATGTCCGTCATCAGTACTCTTCGTATCGATCTACCCAGTAGTTTCAATTGTTATTAATTTTCTATTTAAACAAACTTATCAAAGAAATATAATCTGAGAAATTTTTGATTTAAATAGTTTAAATAAAATTCATATAATTTCACAGAGTGGGCACGGCTTTGACATTGTTAACTTCAACACTATTGTGTTAATAATCAAAAAATATACATTTGTAAGATAAAAAATATCTAATTGCTGTTAACCAAAGGTTAGCTAATAGCAAGACAGATATATACCATTTTAAATAATTAATTTATTAGATTCTAATAATTTTAAAACTCAAAACTTCAAAAAACCAAATATTATTTGTTTGTTCTGTAATTACATACGAGAAAACTTATCATAATTTGTTTACGAATATTATGTTGTAGTTATAAATTCAATATTATTTTGAAATACTAATAAAACTTTAGAAATTTAGTTCAAACTAACCATGTAGTATTTTTTTGCTGTAGTAATCATTTAATTATCAAATATTAACAACAACTTATTTATCGTGACCATAGTAATGGTTAAAACAACTATATGTTAGTTGTTCATCGCAAACATATATTGTTACAGGGAACATAGGATTGTTTTTGTGACCATACCATAACAGTCTTTTTTCCCTGTTACAATAATTTTTAGAATTTTAGAATTTTTTATAAATTTTTTTTTATCCAGGGATGTGTACCTTTATATAAAGTAAATACATAAACCATAACTGAAGCACTATAAAAGTAAGAGTCAAGAGATAAAATTGCGCAACAGATGGCGCCATTTGAATAAATTTTGTATTTTTACTTTATGGAATTACATTGTTATAAAAATATTTTAAACTCCTCTTGTAGATCTTTACCATAATTTTTAGAATTTTTTTTATAAATTTTAGAATTTTATGCAGGAATGGGTAAACCATAACTGAAGCACTATAAAAGCAAAATTGAGCAAAATATTGTCAGGACGCCCACGTCGTGGCGGGTACAGCAAGTTATTGAAATATATATTAATCATACGCATACTGTGGGTCATACTAATTTATTACACTCATAAATATTCAATTAAAATTTAACTTATGAACGTAAAAAATTAATACCAAAAATTAAGCAAGTTTTTTTATTAATAGATATGGTTGCTTACATATGTAAGAATGTAATTTTGTGTTTGTGAAACGTTTCAAAATCTCCTATATATGCTTAAAGAAACTGATTTGAAAACCACCAACCTCTTTGTTGCAAAATTTAATGATCTTTTTTAGGGTTCCGTACACAAAGTGTAAAAACGTAACCCTATTGTTTTCGCTACAATGTCTGTCCGTCTGTCAGCGCCTTTTATCTCTGGAACCGTAATAGGTAGACTCGTGAAATTTTCACAGATGATGTACAACTGTTGCCGCTATAGCAAAAAATACTAAAACTTATAGGATGTTCCGATAGAGAGGTGTTATTCACGAATATGTGCCTATTTCGTGAAATGTAGGAGGCATAGACTCAAGATTTAAAAACAGTAATTAAAACTTAGTTCGCTATATAAACAAGTATAAAAAAATAAAACTAAAAATTAAAGGGTGTTCCGATAGTGGTGTGATTTGCATGTATAATGCCTAAGTTTTGAACCATAATAGGTAAACCCTTGAAATTTTCACAGAAGGTGTATAACTGTGTCCACTATAGCAATAAATACTAAAACTTATCGGGTGTTCCGAAAGTGAGCTGTTATTTCCCGTTATGTTTTTATTTCTTGAGCTATAGGAGGTAACCACTTAAAATTTGCAGGCAGTAATTAACTCTATGTTCACTATCTATTAAATTAAACCTTAAAATTAAAGGGTGTTCCGAGAGTGACGTGCTTGGCGTGTAAGTAAGTTTTGAACGATAATAAGTAGACTCTTGAAGTTTTTACAAGAGGTTTATTACTATGGAAACTATAACAAATAATAAAAATTAAAGGGTGTTCCCACAGAGACATGATTTTTACTTAAATAGTCTTATTTTTGAACCGTAATAGGTAGAATCTTGAATTGTTTACTAAAGGGTGATCCATCAGTGACATGTTTTTCACGTATATTACCTTATTTTTTTTAACCGCAATAGGTAGGCCTGATATTTTTGTAGAAAATGTATTACCATGGCCGTTATAACAACAATTCCTAAAATTTAAAGGGTGTTCCAATAGCGATGCAGTTTTCGCGAATATGACTTTGATTTTAAAAAGAAAAGGGTGCCCCATAAGACATGAAAAAATTAATAACTTGAGTTTTTAAAGGCGTACTAAACATAGTACGGAACCCTTCGTGCATGAGGCTAACTCGCATTTGACTGATTTATTTAATATTTTTTACAAGTCGTCACCTAAATTTCAAAATAAGGTAACATCAGATTCATCTGTTTACAGGAGAAATAAAATGAAACAAAAATTTTAAATCTAGAGTGACATGAAACAACAAATATATATTATGAAAAAAATAACCTGTTTTTCTATTACACTTTTTGCTATGTGTCTTACGTTCTCAACAATTTTAATATGTATGCAAAAATAAAATCTTAAATAAAAATAGAGAATATTTTAATTTTTATGTTAATGTTAATCCAAAGAAACCTAAAGTTTTGATTTTTCTTAGGTCTTTGGTGTCTCCTGATCGATCCATTTTACGTCTGCAGACACTTTTTTTGAACGTGGTGGATGGTTGCGCTTGTGGTCTAGTGCAAATGGGGGCACTTATTGCCTTAGCATGCAAAATGTGATGTATTCCCTCATTTCATTAATGCCTACATGCTCACTGCTTACTCACCTCACGCCTTTTAATTTGTAGTCGACCATGGTTGATAGAATCCATGGATTTCAACGACTATTTCTGAACAGCTGGCGTCATTTGTATTGATACGAATACAATGGAAGTCAGTAAACCACCATTTAGCATTGAAATTGATATTAGATTGTTCTCGTTTTTATTTTCAAACTTTTCTTTAATTTAGGTGGTGCTTTTATTATGAAAAAACAATGTTTAATTAGCACACGAAATTTACTCTTTACCATTTTCGCAAATTTCTACAGTAGTCCAGTAATAAACAACAGTTAACTAGAATTATGTGACCTTGAAAGCTACTGCACCTGAAAAAAGAAAATAAAAATCACGGAATTATTAAACTGTCCTCGTGTATTATCTTGGGATGAAAATAAATGTCAGTTTTCATAGAAAATAATAAAAACGCGATGGGAATTATTGCATAAAAAGTTTGATTTCACATAACACAGTGGTTTAAAAAAATATTATTTTAGAAATAATTGGGTAGATCGTAAACCACTAAAGTTCGTCACATCAAAAAAAACAAGTTTACGTCTGTCAAAATAAAAAAAAAAAAATTGTTTTTCAAACCAAAAGAGAGAACACAGACAAGAGCGCACATTTTTTGTAGATATTTTTAAAGAACATCTAAGTTTAATAAATCTTAACATTTGTATTATAAATAAACTGACGTGACGTTTAAAAAAAATGTATGCCCAAGGTACACATAGTTAGGGGCTGACCCACTAGCTCCCTCTAGCCTTAGGAACCCTTCCGTTTTTAGTACTTAGAAACGTCTCTGCTCTCTGTGAAATAAAATGAAACTATGAACAAAAAATTTGCACTTCAAAACAAAAAAAATGTATTTTTTCGTGTTTTATTTGGTGCTTGTTGTTTGTTCACAAATATTTAAATTTAATATGAAATAACAGACAGTAGCTGCCTTGGGATTTTGAACGAAAACAACCATTGAACAGGGCGAAAAAAAAACATTTGTCTATTGAACGCAATCTGTATATCAGTAATTGCGGAATTGAAAAACAAAATGCGAAAATAAAATAGAATGCAGAGAATGCACAATTATTTTAAACAAAGGATTAATTGAAGACTAAACTCTTGATGCCGTAAACCGTATTTGGCTTGTAGTGCTGAATATCAGTTCGTTTATTATGGGATTGTATGTGGGAGTGTGTGTACGTGCTTCGCAAGAACACTGTGTAAATGCATGTGTTGGTTTGATAGTTATTGTGACACGTGTGTACTACTTGGTTTTGTGGCAGGAAAACAGCTTTTGTTTCTAATAAAAAATGCACGTGAAAAGAGGTAAAAATAGAAAAATAAAATTCCATAATAAAGAGTCGGACAACTCGGTCTGTAATATTGTTTTTCACCCTACGTCTGGCTTAAAGCAGTATAAAAGCTTTGTCATTTCTTTTATAATTTTAACAATATAATTTTTTATAATTATAATTGTGACAATATTATACACCGAAACAAAATTTTACACCAATTAAGGGTTTTATCTGACAATTTTAGTTACATATGAAATTTAAAGTCAAGCTGAAGTTGGTTTTATTCTCTCTAAGAAAAAATAATTTATATTACAAATTAGGTGTTTAATGTTAAAGAAAAATTGGAAAAATTTAATTTTAGACACCAGCAGAATGGAATGCATTTTCTAGACAGCTACGTCTAAATAATATTCATTAAAAATCTAAAAAACATAAAAATTAGAGAAAAAAAAATATAGAGAAGGCAGAAATTTCTCCACAAATTCACAAATGACAGACAAAGATCTATTTTGACTAAATAAATCTCACAAAAAAATTAAATCTGCCGTATGGAAAAATTCTAAAAAACCAAGTTAAAAAACTACTTGAATTTGTTAAACAAAAAAGCTAAAAATTCAGAATGTCAAAAAATTTTAACATTTTACAAAAAATAAATAAGTCGTTCAAATAGGAACAAGACTCACACGAGTAGGATTCCGTAATATGCGCAATATTTAAATTGAAAACATTTAAGTTTTTCACTCCTTTTATGGGGCACCATTTAATTTAAAATTTTTGCTTTCACAGCTTGCTTTTAAAAATTGCAAGTGTCTGCTGGTCATGGTTTAAAAGATAAGCACATATATGTACGTGAAAAAGTTTTCAAATTATCAAAATTTTACAGAAACGAATATAAATAAATTTTTTTAAATGTTACAAAAAATTTAAATTTCTAAAAAATGCAGAGCAATACAAACTCAAAAAAGAAAAAAAAGTTCAGGGCAGTCGTTGGGACTGCCAATAGAAGTGAAAGCTATTTAACTTGTGATTACTTTATCATACATAAATATAAATATTGATAATAATCTACTGGTAAAGCTAATTGGAGTACGCTGAATTCAATGGCATTAGCCGTTTTAGAAGTTAGCGCTCGTATTTGCGATATTCGCGATTTAAAATTTTTAAGCTAAAGTACAAAAAAATTGTATTTTTACACTTTTGGGATAATTTGTAAATTTAAATCAATTCAACTCTGTTGAATAAACACAAGATTACATGACGTTCTTAGTTTTTTCTCCAAAAATCATTTTTTTTCGCGAAAAATCAATACAAAATTACAAAAACACAATCATTTTTGTTTGCGCAAAGTAATTAATTTGCGAAGTGGGCGCTATGGTAACAAATACTAAAACTTAAAGGGTGTTCCGATAGAGAAGTGTTATTCACGATTATGTGTTTATTTCTTGAACTGTAGGAGGCATGGACTCAAGATTTAAAAACAGTAATTAAAACTTAGTTCGCTATATAAACAAGTCTAAAAAAATAAACCTAAAAATTAAGGGGTGTTCCGATAGTGGCGTAATTTGCATGTATAAGGCCTAAGTTTTGAACCATAATAGGTACACTCTTGAAATTTTCGCAGAATTGGTATAACTGTGGCCGCTATAGCAATAAATATTAAAACTTATAGGGTGTTCCGAAAGTGAGGTGTTATTTGCCGTTATGTCTTTATTTCTTGAGCTATAGAAGGCAACCACTTAAAATTTGCAGACAGTAATTAAATCTATGTTCGCTTTCTATTAAATTAAACCTTAAAATTAAAGGGTGTTCCGAGAGTGATGTGCTTTGCGTGTATATGGCCTAAGTTTTGAACAATAATAAGTCGACTCTTGAAGTTTTTACAAGAGGTTTATTACTATGGAAACTATAACAAATAATAAAAATTAAAGAGTGATCCATTAGTGACACGTTTTTTACATATATTACCTTAATTTTTGAACCGCAATAGGTAGGCCTGATATTTTTATAGAAAGTGTATTACCATGGCCGTTATAACAACAATTCCTAAAATTTAAAGGGTTTTCTAATAGCGATGCAATTTTCGGGAATATGACTTTGATTTTAAAAAGAAAATGGTGCCCCATAAGACATGAAAAGTTAACAACTTGAGTTTTTAAAGGCGTGCTAGACATAGTACGGAACCCTACGTGTGTGAGACTAACTTGCACTTTTTTTTATTTTTCTATTAATTTATCGAATGTGCTTTATTATCACATCGTTTAATCATTTATTTATGATTCTTCTTGTAGGTTCCAGAAAATGTCACCTAACAGCGAATCCAATTTTTTACCACTGTACTATTGTTCAAGTCTGGCCGTCACTTGATGGAATCGCTCTCCATGCTCAGACTCAGCTGGTGATTATTCAGCAAACTTGTTGGTATGATATTGCAAAAAATGAATCTTAAAAGACATTTTAACATTAATACGATGAAAAGCGGTAAGTATTTTTTCTATATGAATGCGCCAGTTGTCAGAACGATTAATTCCTAAAACGTTGTCAATAACCGCTTTTACAGAGTTCCATGCCTCAAGCTCATCCATACTGAGGGCATCTTCAAATAACTTATCCTTCATCAAGCGACGAATATCCAGCCAATTAAGTATTCCTGTAAAAAACGAAATATGAATTCAAATTTTCAACATATTAGTATAAGATAAATTAATACAAAACCTTCTTTACTTTAATAAAGTTTTGCCTAGTTTTGCCTAGTTTTATATGCAGCGGCGGTAACAAAACTTTATCAATTGATACAAGTGGATTTTCAACAATTTTATTTTTTCGCTATTAAACTGTTTCACATTGAGGCCAGTCATGTTTGTTGTACTGACCATCACTAAAACTCATATTCTTAGTGTAACTCGTTTGTATACCTCTTAAAAGAGTTATCACTTTTAAATCAGCACAAATTTTCCAATTTCGATCATTGTATTTCACTACATCGAGGATTTTTTTCAATGATAAATAAGTCTCTTTTGTGTTAGTTAAATGTTCAAAGCAGTATAAAAATATCCTTTTTATACTGTTTTAGCGCAAATAATATCGCAAAACGGCTAATGCCATTGAATTCTGCGTACTCGTATTAGCTTTACCAGCAAGGTGCACAGCTTGTTAAATTTGCGACTACCACAGTGTAATTAATAAAATAAAAAGCCTCAGCTGCCTACAGTGTAAAAAATAATTCTTGCAAAAAAAAAAAAAACGACTTCAAAACAGACAAACTTAAAATCATGTTTCTTTTAGTCGGTAATAATACAATGATTACATTATATTCGAGGAAGATTGTAGCGGGAGTTTTTATATGTCGCAGCACAAACTGTCAATTCAGATAAAAAACTAATTTTTGAATACAATAATCTATACAATGCAAATTTAAGTCGATTTTCTACCGGGAGAGCAGTGCTTCCGGAGTATATAAGGGCACAAAACCCCAGGGTTCTGATATTTTTCAGGTCAAACCAATGCCAAACGACTGCCTGTGTACAGCGGATCAAAAGTTTGGCTATATACATAAAATTACACGAACTATTGGGACACCCTGTAATTTCCGAATTCAAATTTTATACTTGTTATAGCGTTCGTAGTAATACAGGTTCATTGTAAATTTCAACCGTCTGTCTGTAACGGTTTAAAAGTTTGGCCATATACATCAAATTATAATACTAAATATTTACATTCTGTCTAATTGTTAAGTGTCAATAACTGTTCAAAAGATTGGGTAATATATATCAAATGACGTCACCTATTGGGACAACCTTTAAATTGAAATTGAAATATAAATACTTGTTACAGAGGACTTTGTCATACAGATTCTTTGTAAATTTTAACTGTGTGTCCATATACAATAAATTACATAAACTATTGGGACACCCCAATAGTTTATGTAATAAATATTTATACTTGTTGTTATACCAGACATAGTAATGAAATGAAATTAGACAGAACTAATTTTCAAGAGTTTGTCTATAATGGATCCAAAGATGAGGACATAATGGTCAAATTACATCAATAATGGCGACGCCCTTTAATTTATAGATCCAAATTTTATACGTATCGTAATAGCGGATAAAGCAATAGAGTTTCTTTGTATATTTCAACTGTCTATGTATAAAAGTTGAAAAGTTTGACCATATATATATCAAATTAAACCAACTAATGGGACACCCTTTAATTTCTAATTTTAAATATTTATACTTATTATAACAGACATAGTAACGAATAGTAATGAAGAGAAAATAACACTTTTTTTATTACTTTTCTGGCCCTCTAGCAAAGAAAAAATTATTTTTTAGATTCAAACAAATAATTTGCTTAATCAGACAATTTTGTGTATGAATATGGTCCTATAAACAAATTTTTAAATTCAAACAATTAAATTTAAAATAAGTTTACTGAAAATAATTCTCGATTTTTTCAAACAAATAATTTTGGACAATTGGTAGAAAATTTATTGAAATTTGATAAGTTTTTCAAGCAAATAAGTCAAGGTATATTTATCTTACTAGGTAGTGTCGTCCGCCCCGCTGATTTAGTAGTTCGACATGTCAAAAGTTGTATGTGTTCAGAAATTTTATAGTGTAGAAGTGGGAAAACAATAAAACATATACACGCCTTCTCAATTTTCTTCTAGGTTTTTTGATATTTCGAACTACAAAGCAACAACAAAATGCCACGTTGTTCTTGTATTTGTTGTAGGGATGGCACTAGCTAGTAAAAAAAATATACCTTGAAATAAGTTATCTGACACAAACAATATGTTTCAATTCCAAAAAATATTCAAACAAACCATTTAGCTAAATCAAACCAATAACTTTATTAAAATTTTTGAAAAAATACAAAAAATAGTTTTGGCGTATTAAATAAAAAATTTTTACTGAAATCACAAACAATTTACAAATATTTTAGCTAAAGCAAAATTGAAAATCATATTTACGGTACTGAATTAAAAGATCACTGTTTGCCGTCATCATTGTTGGTCACTTGAAAATATAGCCACAGTATGGGAAATCTGTGGCGGGGAATTCAGAAACTTCCATTCGTGATCGGCAATTAAATATTTCCAGAAGCATTAGGCAACGAATTTTGCTAAGAAAATTGCAATTGCACATGTACAAATTTCAATTGGTGCAACAAATCAAATTAAGTGGACATGCACAACACAGTGACTTTGCTGATTGGCTGTTGAAACATCATCAAATTTATGCACATTTTTTCGAAGAAAATCATTTTGGTCACCTAGATCGTGCAATCTAACAGCTTTGGACAAAGGGGGCATAAATAGCTTAAGGGCTATAAATGGGTATTTTGGTAAATTTATTCTCCTACCTATAAAACCAGTGGCATTTATGTACATAAATGAGTCTATATTTGATTTTATTATGTACTAGCTATCCCCGGTTCGCTTCGCTACACCCATCCACAAAAAATACAATAAAAACACTTGGAAGAAAAGTATGACCAACCTTTAACGCGAAAAAGCACGCGTCAAAAAAGTTCCCATCAAACCTGTTTTTTCATAGACTATAAGTATTAACGCGATAACAATTGTTCACTTTGCATAAGAGGTATCACGCCCTCCATTCAAATTCAGTCTGTGTTTTTTCTACACAATGTATCTTATTAAGGGGGTTACTGATGCAAAATTCCAAGGCGCTACCTATTGCAGTTCTCTAGATACAGGATAATAATTTTTTCATTGTATGGGGGGTACCACGCTCACTGTCCCAATTTAGCCTATGTTTTTCTATAGTATACGCGTGGGTATAGGGTTTACTTGTACTCACTTTGAAGACTATACCTATTATAGTTCTCTACGTACACAATAATTATTTTTTTACTTTGTATGGGAGGTACCACGCCCACTGTCCCAATTCATTCTGTATTTTGGCAGACTATGCGCTTTAGTACAAAGGTTTCTCTTGCAAAGTTTCAATCTATTGTAGTTCGCCAGGAACACGATAATAATTTTTCACTTTGTATGGAGGTACCACTCCCGTTATTCCAATCCATTCTGTGTTTGGCTAAACTATGAACGTTAATATGGTGGTTATTTGTGCAAAATTCCAAGGCGTTACCTAGTGTAGTTCTGTAGATACAGAATAATAATAATTCACTTTGTATGGGAGGTACCACTCCCGCTATTCCGATCCAGTCTGTGTTTGGCTACACTATGTACGTTAATATGGTGGATATTGGTGCAAAATTCCGAGGCGCTAGCTAGTGCAGTTCTCTAGATACAGGTTAATAATTTTTCACTTTGTATGTTAGGTACCACTCCCATCTTTCTCCAAACTATGTACGTTAATATGGCGGTTACTGGTGCAAAATTTCAAGGTGCTACCTATTAATGTTAGCAAGAAACACGATGATAAATATTTACTTTGTATGGGAGATGCCACGCCCACGTCGAATATCAAAAAAATAAGTACCCTATTTAACCATCCGTATATCTAATAACAAAATGTGAAAATTTCAGAAAGATCGGTTCATTGGTGTAGGCAGCTATAGCTTTCCAACAAACAAACAAACAAACAAACACATTTTGTGCTTTATATATATAGATAGATAGATAGATAGATAGATAGATAGATAGAGAGATAGATAGATGTATTTTTTGTTATTTTTCAATACATCACATATTGGTGTTGCCGTTTTCTCTGCTTGTAAAATTATTAAAAATTGGGAAAAAATAATCTTTTGGAATGCAAAAGGGTCAATAGTGATAGTCCGTATTGCGGACGTTTTTTTATATTTCTAATTGCAATGAATCTTATCTTTCCATTTAAATAAAAAAACAGCTATGTTATATTGGATTTTATAAAATAAATTTTAAATTTATATAAATCCTGATCTCGGGAAAAACATTTTTACTTAATTTTAAATGTGTCTTATCTAAAGGAAAATCATATTATCTGAATCGATAGAGAAATAGGGTATTGAAAACTTCTTTGTGAAATATTTTCTTTTTTTTCATTTTAAAGGCAATAAATTTTCGTTTCTTTTTTTAATTTCCAATAATAGGAAAAGCGGAAAATGGAATTTTACAAAGTATGTAATATGGTAGCACAAATTTAATTAATTCCCGAAAACGACAGAACGTTAACATAGCGATAAAAAGATATATTTATACCATGATGAAAACTATACTATACGTCCCTTTGCTTTTTGTCAATAAAAGCGTAATTTTTGATCGCAGAAGTGTAAAATTTTGTCAGGACATGTAGTTTAATAGCATGAATAATGATCAATCAAAAAGACGATTTGAAATTTTTTGTTAGTTACGCCTTTTTGCATTTTAGATAACGAAATGGTTATTCTTAATAATTCTGCTTCTATGGCTGTGCAAAATCAACTCGTAATTTGGACACAATTGGTGCTGTTTTGTGTAAAACCGATTTAGGTTACAGAGCGTATTGTAATATTACTAAGTTTATATACAAAAAGAATACAAAAAGAATACAAACAAACAAAACGAGTCTAACTCACATACATTTTTCCAATGATTTGGTTTTATTATGCTAAATTTGTTGTAATTTTCTAATTTTTAATTTCATTAAGGTCAGCAACCGGATCTACCAAGAGATGTGGAACTAGATTAACGTAGGCACCTGACGCTTGGCCTAATCCCACAGTGGTCTTACCACCGAGTGAAATTGAAGCGTAGACTAGCGTCCTCATTTTGTGTAGTATAACAACACTTTACGACTTTACGACACCAATCGCAATTTATATAATATGGCAAGCCTTTCCAAGGCAAGCCTAGATTCACATTATATACCTCTTGCTTAGGGGTTTGGAGACTATCCAAACTCCGTCTGTTGAGAGTGCAACAGCAAACTGGATCGACCTTGCACCTTACCTACATCAATCGATCTTAAACCACAACCACCACGTGTACCCCCGAAGGGGACCTCACCAACAACCGGTCACAGAGAATATAGGCTCTCTGTGGGGCTACCGATTCCCGTGGTACCAGTCCTTTGGGCACTGGTCGGGCCTCGAAGAGGACCCGTGTGCTTTAAGACACAGACCTTTTCTTCCAGATTTAGGTTCTAGTAACCCTAGCGTCTGGTGCCCCTATTTTCCCCAAGTGAACCGCGTCAAAGCATTTGTCATTTCTGCAGTGACAATTGGATCCCTCGGGGGAATCTACCAAGAGATAAAGTAAAATTGAATATTAAGGAAACTTAAGAATATTTACAAATGAACTCTAATTCTTTTTTTTTTTATTGCGGAAACATTATTAGCCGCAAAATAAAAATCAAACAAAAATATTATTAGAACCAAATAAAAAAGTTTTTCAAAATTAAAAAAATTCCAAACAACCGATTGTTTAAAAATTGGTTAATATTTTTTTCTGTGTATGCATAGACCCTTGTAGATATAATTGTTTTCTTTTTTCTATAGCTATTTTTTTTATTATTGTCCATTGCATTTTTTTTGTATTTTTCAAATTTAATTGCTTAATAATCGTTTAAAAATTAATTAAAAAGACATTATTTATGGATAAAAACATGAAATGCACATTGATAAATTGAAATGCGTATAATTTTTCAATTAACGTAGAAAGCATAAATATGTTACTTATTTACTATTTATTTTGTAAAGAAGATATCGTTACGCTTTACCTCTTCTGTGAATTCTTTAAATTGCAAAATAAAAAACTGCGTTATTAATTTTACTTTAATGTTACTTTATTTATTCAAACTTGGATATTCTTGTTGTATAATTCGTTTACTATTTTTCAATTTAGGACCTACCAAAAAAAATCCTTAACAAAAATTTCCTCATATTGACCCCCATGTGCCAGTGGGTACCTGTGGGTCCATTGGCTACCTCTATGTGTATTGCTTTCTATAAAGGTCTTTAATACAAATCAAAACAAAAAAACCCTACCAACCCAAAAACAAACAAAAATCGCCCTCGCAGGGGGTTATTGACCCCCGAGATTCTTATGTACTCCTTGCTATCTACCTGTCGCGGTCTAATATTTATTTGACAAAAAGAGTTTTTGGTACCGTGAAATATCTCCAAAATGAAATAAATCCCAAAAAAAAGAATGAAACAACTCCCAAAAAAAATTCAAAAATCCCATACAAATTGGAAGTTATTTCATAATGAAATAACTCCCGATTTTTTGGAGGTTATTTCATAATTTTTCATTGGGAATTATTTCGCAATGAAATGACTCCCAAATGAAATAACTCCTAACTTAATTCTGTTGAGAGTTATTTCATTTATTTTGATTGGGAGTAAGCGAAGCCGTTGTTGGTTATACCACAGAGGAGAAAATCCTTGCGCCCGGCCGAAGGCCAGCTATGGAGGAAAACTTTAGTAAGCGAAGCCGGTGTTGGTTATACCATAGAGAAGAAAATACTTGCGCCCGGCCGAAGGCTTGCTATACAGGAAAACTTTAGTAAGCGAAGCCGGTATAGGTTAAACCCTTCCATACACAGGCCGGGATGGCTCAATGATCTCTCTATGGTATGTTGTCTGTATAGCCGGCCTTTGGTCATATATCTATGATATATGGTATGATATCAAAGTTATGGACCTCCTTCATCGGGAGGTACCTGTTATAACATAGAGGTTAAAACAGTTAAACAGTGCCCGGGTGCAAATAAAATATGTATTGGGAGTTATTTTATTTTTCTTTCATGTGGGAGTTATTTAATTTTTTTTGTAAAAATATAATTGTTTTGAATTAACGGTTAAGTTTTTGGATCTTATTTCATTTTGGCGTTGGAACTTAATTCGTTGTTTTAATTTGGAAGTTATTTCATTTTCCTTGGACTTATTTCATTGGGAGTTATTGCATTGGGAGTTATTTCATTTGGGAGTTATTTCACGGTACCTAGTTTTTGGCCCGCAGCCTCCAAAGGAATGTTCCGAATTGCTGAATTGCCATCCGAAAATTTACGAAACTATGCCTGACAGATTGGAGTGCTTAAATTTGTTGCATCTCTTCTGGTGCCTTGGTAAATGAAATTACTACCCGAACACGGACAGGCGGACATCGCTTAATCATTTTCTCTTTGTATAAGGCTTCAGAATATATATACTTTAAGGGGTCGGCAATCAATATTGTCACACATCGACCAAATGATATCGCAATTTTCAGAAGTCAAATTACTCGAAGTCAAATACATCTTGATCAGAAGAACTGAGATAAAATGACCAGTTCTTCAGAATTGATTACGTAATGTCCATTATGCAATAAAATGTAATGCAACAATTTTTTTCCTAGTTTTAAATAATTAAGTAGTTGACTTGAAAATTTGTAAATATTTACAATACATTCTCTTTTAAACTATAAGTGTTAATTCAATTACTACTTTTAAGTTTAAAGTAATGTATTTTGTAATCAAGTAACAGAATTTGGTAATCACAAATGTAAGTTATTATGTGGCAAGTACTTCTTTTGGTAATGCCTAAATTTTTGGTAGATAATTATTCTTAGTTCTTAGATACAATAAATAAATATGATTAGACTTTTAAATTATTAATTCAAAATTATTTATTCTTTCGGAAGATTTTGGTCTCTGGTATCAATTTGTTTTTATTTTATTTTTACTGAAGTTTTCCGTTATAAATTTTATACCATGAAAAATGGAATTTAATTGCACCAAAATATTTTTTTATTGTACTTATATTCACAATCCCTAAAGGTTGTGCACACATTGCATCAATAATTTTGATGTTTAGCTAGTTTTTTCACACAGCTTTCCAGAAGTTCTTAAGTATGAAAGAACATACAGAGATAACATAATTTCAAACAAATGGTTTGTTTGGATAAAACAAGGACTTTACGTAGCCCTAGACAATATAATACAAAGACATGCAATCTCACGATTTTTTTTTCATAATTTAAAGGTACCAAAACATTTAATGTTTATTCGAGTATAATATCAAAAGATTACATTGTGAAAAAAAAAAAATATTTATATTATTTTTTTTCGTAGTAACTTGAATGAGGTCGTTATATAAAATATTGCATAAAACTGCGATTCTCTACTGCATTTTGTTTATACGATTCTATGAAATTCTTATTAAAATAGTATGACTATCATTTGCGAAAGTTATTGACTCACAGTGATGACAATGATTGTTTGTCCCTCAATAGTTTGTTCGATTTTGCTTTGAAAGCAATACACACCAAAGACCCTTACGATTTTAGTGTTTTTTTTTAAGAGAAGTAACACTCAGGCAATCAATGCCTACATTAATTGTGTTACTTCCTTTAGAAAGGGATAGTTGTAGATAAGACAGATGGTTAGTGCGATAGTAAAGCTTCGCAAGCGCTTCTGGTGTTCTTTAGGCGAAGTAGTTTGAAGTTAGCATAGGCAATTAATAATTATTTTACTTCGCCGGCGATTAAGTGCTAATTATTTGGTAATACTGCCGATTTAGTGCTATGTGGTAATACCGGGTTTTTAGTTCCGCCTTAAGATATGTTACGTATCATTTTATGTATTTTTTTACTTTATAAAAAGTGGAGTATTCATTTCCGGTTAGTTCAACTGAGTACTTTCACTGATTTTTCTCCACTTTCTAAGATATTTTTGCGGAAAAAAGTATCCTATATTGGGACCAAGATATTTGGTACCTTCTCACAAAATTTTATTAAAATGCATCCAGTAGTTTTTACGTGATGAGAACGTCAATTGAAAGCAGACATACGGTTTCTTTTTGCGGACTCTCCAGCAGGAGCTGCGAACAAGCAACTCGTCTACCACAACTCCACATGTTGATAGCGATCTGATGTTGATAAATCCGTACTATGTTCAGTACAACTTTAAAAATACAAGTTATAATTTTTTAACGTCTTATGGGGCACCCTTTAATTTTTAATTAATCAATTTTTATACTAGAGCATAGTACTTAATATTCTGTGGAAATTTCAAGTGTCTACCTAAAAGCCTATAACGTTTAGAAGAGAAGGTCAAATTCGAGACATCTAGGGAACACCCTTTTATTGCTATTAACTTTATTTGCATTTCGTGTTGTTACAGTAGGTACTGTAAAATATAATCTGCGTAAATTATACTGTCAGCCTATTACTGTTCAAATATAAGGACTCTCTCTGAAAATATCAGAAGCCTACATATTGCAGGTCGAAAAAATAAGCCAGTATAAGTAAATAACATGTTATTACGGAACACCCTTTAATTATTGTAGCGGCGATAGCAACACATCTACTGTAAAAATTTCAAAGGTCTACCTATTACGGTTCAAAAAAGGGCCATATACGTCCAAATCATGTCACTGTCGGAACACCCTTTAATTTTATTATTTGTTATAGCGGTCTTTCTATGAATATATCAAGAGTCTACCTAATACGATTCAAAAAACAAGGCAATATAATAACAACTCTCTATCGTTTTAGTATTTTCTTGCGTTACACAACATGATGTTATTTCAATGTGCTCTTCTCTAAAATCGTACGCAGTGGGAAGCGATAATATACATCCGAAATTTATACGACTACTATTGCCCCTGATTCTCCCATATATTACGCATTTGTTCAATTCTGCTATTATATCGGGTACTTATCCATCTAACTGGAAACATGCCAAAATTGTTCCTTTGCCCAAGCCAATGGGGAATATAGACCCATTGCCATTTTATGTTTTTTGTCAAAGATTTTCGAAAAGTTACTCTATAAGCAGATTATTACATATGTCAATACTCACAATTTGATCACTGATAAACAATCTGGTTTTCGCGAAAATCACAGCTGTATTACAGCTCTCGTGGAAGTTTGTGAAAGTATACGGCAGGGTCTAGAAAACGGACATATTAACTTTTTGGTGCTCTTAGATCATTCTAAGGCTTTTGATACGGAAGACCATAATATACTCACTAAAAAACTGAAACATTTTTTTTAATTTTACGAACATGTCAACAAATTTGATATCGTCATATTTAGCAAACCGTACCGAATCTGTATTCGCGAATGATATTTGGTCAGACAGCTTGTTTGTTAATAGAGGCGTGCCTCAGGGTTCAACTTTAGGCCCACTTTTATTTTCCATGTACTCAAATTATCTGCCAAAGCAACTTTCGACATGCAAAATCCATTTGTATGCAGATGATGTACACCTTACATTAAGTTGTCCAATAGAAGATATTTCTTCAGGTATATTTCATTTAAACAGCGATTTAAATAAAATAAATTTGTGGGGTAGTGCTAATGGGCTTTGTTTAATCCCAGCCAAATCTAAATGCATCATAATTTGTAAAAAAAGAACCGTTCCCAACATTAACGATGATATTCTTTTAAATGGCGAGAAAATCGAAGTCGTGAATTCAGCAAAAAATCTTGGCATTATTTTTAATAACAAGTTGACATGGAATGATCACATTAATTCTCTGGTTGGTCAAACTTATATTAAATTAAGGGCTCTCTGGTCTTCACAATATTTTATTCCACTAAAAGTAAGGATCTTGCTTGCCAAAACTTACTTGATTCCTTCCCTGCTATATGGTTGTGAAATATTTTCAAGCTGTGACTCAGTCAGCAAAAGAAAGTTAAACGTCTTATACAACAGCATCGTAAGATACGTATATAAATTGAGAAGGTATGATCATGTGTCCACCGTCTCCAATAATCTTTATGGAGTGTCGTTTGATAACCTGCTAAAAATTTTTTTGCATAATATCATTAATACTGAAAACCCAACATATCTATTTATCAACTTCGTTTTCTTCAATCACAACGTAGTCATAACCTGGTAATACCTCGACACCAATGCCTAGTCTCTGAATGCCAGTTTTTTATACATGCCTCTCGACTTTGGAACAATCTTCCACTAATCCAACAACTTAATAGCAATGCTAATAGCTTTAAAATTTTTTATTTAAATCTTTTACATAACTTTTTATTTTATTATTTTTTTTTCTTTCCCAATAAAATTCATACTTTTTTTTATTATTTTGTTTCATTTTGATTTTTTTTTGTTATAATTTTATATTATTTTTTATTTTATATTATTTTCTTTTTTTTCTATTTTTAATTTTCACTAAGTTAAATATTTTCATAAAAATTGTTATAACACTATGCGTTCCTGTACTCTAATTATAAGACTAGATCTTGTTGTACAGGAAATGAAAATAAATAAATAAATATTGTTATTTTTAAATATTTGTTGCTATAGCTGCAACATCTTCTGTGAGATAGTCTACCTGTTACGGTTCCAGAGATAAAAGGCGGTGATATACGGACGGACGGACGAATAGACATTGTAGCGAAAACAATAGGATTACGTATTTACCCTTTAGGTACGGAACCCTCATAAAAACCACCTTATAGTGTCTTAACTTAAAAGTATGTTCTAGTTTCCTTATTTTTTTGTGTTTTCTCGTAGACTGCCACAGGACTTATGGGCTGATGTTTGATTATTTTTGTTTTTAATAATTAATGATCGAGTGGCCGTCTACAGCATCCTGAATGGGAGGATTTAAACCTTTATCTGATGATATTTTTTCTACCCTTTTTCGTTTTTGTATACTTTTTTTTTAAACCGGTTTGCGAATAAATAAACTATGTACAAAACCATTGCTTACCAATAAGCATGATATCGAGGAGTAAGGTTACTATATACCAACTGAACAATTGAAAAAATTCACCCGGATTTTGAAAAAATAACTGGAAAATTTTAAAATGCACTTACCAAATTAATATTTTGTATTTTTATTTGGATTCTAGTAACTCTTCTTCTTTTTAAAAATTTTTGCAATTTTAATTTGAATTACTCTTCTAAAAATTTTAGCCTTTATTAGGTTGAAGGACCTCTTGTGAGAATAGATTAATTAAGACCTTTCACAAAAATCATTGCTAATTGTTATAGAAAGAACAAATGAGATCTATTTATATAGATTCTCTACTTAATTTTTATCGTATTTGAAAAAAAGTTGGAATATCGTATCGTATCGTAAATTGAAATATATTTTTGCAAAATATCAAAAGCTTCTCGCGGGCAGCAGAAGCCAGTGTACAATAGGTAGTAGCCATTTATATTTGATATTTCTAAAACTTTTGTAATCTCCGATAAGTTATCCCATGATAAAAGACATTGTTTGAAATTTAAAACGGAAATTTTGTTGTAAAATGACTCATATCATATCGTTGCTCCAAGTAATTTACAAAAAAAATTATTTTACAAAATTAAAGATATTCTTTTTTTTTACGGGAAAAATTATATTTTATATTTCTTTAGCTAGTAACTGAAACCAGAACTGGTCATTCCAAGCAGTCTGGCAACCCTAGAGGGGATCTATATAACAAGCAAATCGACATTAAGGTTCTCGGTGGAGCTAGCAATATCTTCCACTTTTAATTACTCGAAACTACTCAATTCTTTTCAATTGGATACTCAATACTTGCGTTTACATATTAGCAGTGGAAATTAAGCTCCGTAATTGTCAAATATTCCATTTAATTTATTTCGAAAAATACTAACCTAAAAGTATGGATTAAATAATTTTGTATGTTGAGTATCAAAAAAGCATCAAATACTCGATCTCGGTACCCAATATTGAGTACTTTGCCAGCACTAGTTCTCGACACTACAAATTCTATACAAACAATTAAAAATACAGTTTGTCAAGTAAATGTTTTCGCAACTAAAAAAAAAAAAATATATAAATTTTCTTTTTAATGACGATTATCAACAACAAATTTATTTTCTTACGTTTTGTTAATCCCGTTAGGTTGCTTGTTTGGAACAACATGACACCTAAAATTCTTAAAATATTTGTACACATTACCACAAAAACAACAACAAAGTGTGAAAGTGTTTTCGTAACAATGGAATATAAAAAAGATCCGTTAGTTTTTTGTGTATTTGGTGCATGTGAGTTAGTTTTTATGGATAGTATTGCATGTAAAGGGTTTTTATTAGAGTTTATGACCGTTTTTACACCTTGCAACAAACGCCGAGTTTTTTTTTCCTATTCTTTTTTAAAGTTGCTTCGAAACCCTGTATTCTTTTACATTTGAATTTTTTCAAAATATTTATTTTTGAAAGTTTTGTTTTTTATGCATTTCTGTGTTATTAATAAATAAACAAAAAACTGTATTGTCAACTAAACGTATTTTATAATGATTAAGCGATTAAACATTCTTAATATAATATTAACACACACACATTATAAATATTTAAAAATAAGTAATATATTGTTGTAAAATTAATTTTAATTTGTTTTGGAGTTACGGACCCCTAAAGTTTCTATGTAAAGTTTTGTATATCTCAACTATTTAATGGAATGAGATAATATGAGTATCACTGGAATGGTAATTAAAAGTACTATCTAAATAAATTGACATTAATGAAAAATATTATAAAATATCAAGCAAGCAGAAAAAAAAATTTTTTTAAAGGATTTTCTTGTCTATGTTCTGACAAAAAGAATGAAAATTAAAAGAAAAATATTTGTTTGTTCACCTGAAATGTTTCCCAAAGGTAAAAAGTAACCCAATTGTTTTCGCTAGAATGTCTGTCAGCGCCTTCTATCTCTGGAATCGTTATAGGTAGACTCTTGAAATTTTCACAGAAGGTGTATATCTGTGGCCGCTATAACAACAACTACTAAAACTTTTAGGGTGTTCCGAAAGAGACTCTTTTTTCACGTATATGTGTTTATTTCTTAATCAGTAAGAGGAATAAAGTTAAAATTTATATAAATAAATAGTGAGGAGATTTGCGAACCATAATAGTTAGAGTCTTTAAATTTTTACAGGAGGTGAATTACTGTGTCAGGACAGGGACATATTTTTCACTTATATTGCCTTTTTTACTGCAATAGGTAGGCTCCTATTATTTTCATATAAAGCTATAACAATAATTACCAAAATATAATGAGTATTTCGATAGTGATGCAGTTTTCAGAGTGTGTGAATTTATGGAAAAATACAAAACTAAAAAAAAAGGGTTTTGCAAGAGTGGCAAATATTTTCGAAATTTTTGAACCGGAACGGGTAGACACTTTACACCTACGCAAACTATGTACAAATTTGTCCCGTAGAACAAATATCAAAACCAAAAATTAAAGGGTGTTTCGATAATGACTCGATTTTACATATATATTCTGACTCGCATTTGGCTGATTTATTTTTATTAATTTCATTTTTTTGGATAATAATTAATTAATTACCTTTCCAATCGCACGCATATTACCTCATTCTACCCTACAATAGTCAATATTTACCATACTTTACATACAAATTTAATGGGGTCCGTAACTGCGAAACTAAGAGTACCGCCCAATTTGTTCTTGTTTAAAATTAAATTTTTATATATACAAGTTATGAGAATGAATTAATAAAACACGTTAATTCTGTTGCAATACCAAATATCAACTAGTTCTTTATTTAATTCTTTTATTTTTTATAAGTACAAACTTATTCTAAAATTGGGGTTAACACAATTATGCTTATTTGTCTATAATTTAATATTTTATTTTTGTTAATATGTTTTGTTTATTGTTGCACTTTCTTATTGTTGCACAATTATGCTTATTTGTCTATAATTTAATATTTTAATTTTGTTAATATGTTTTGTTTATTGTTGCACTTTTTTAAGTGCAATGAATTCAATATCTTTTGTTCATATTTCATTGACCTAAATGTATTAAGTGTGTCGTTATAGAAAAATTATGTTGTGTTAGCAAGTGTATTGACTTTGTGTCGTTATGGAATTTAGTGCATTGACTTTAAGATTATATTGTGTAAGCAAGTGTATTAACTCCCCCTTTCTTAAGAATCAGCGTCTCGCTGATCAAGGTAAGAAAATGAATTTTCATGGGTAGTTTATATTGATCTCTGGAAAATTTGTGATTGTTGGAATATTTAATGTTCCACGATTGCTTCTGTACTTGGTACTTAACTGAATTGCTAAAATTATGAGAAACCCAGCGAGGAGTATGAAAAAATTTAGACCGATTGAGATGAAACCTTTATGTGAGAGATTACCTATGTTTTCAATATTTTCGAGATGAAGGTGATGAAGATATTGTAAGTCTAATTTTATATCTTTCTCGGTTAGGTCACTTTGAAGAACTGGTGGAAGAATCTGAAAGGAGATTGTTTGCCAATTCGAATAGGCGACGTTATTAAGAGTGATCGTTTCATTTAAGAAATTTATGATGTAGGTGCCATTTAGAATCTGTGTGGTATTGTCGTGTATGAGATCTCCATGATAGTTTGTCAGAAAGAGTGTACCTTCCGATATAAGTTCAACTACTGGTCGTCTTTCCATCTGATATTCACAGATTGCTTTTCCTCCATTAAGAATATTAGTTACGCAATGGTCAGGGTTCAATTTTTCAATCTGATCCCTTCTACAGACCGTTATGTCTCCAATGTTCATACAGTTTCCCTTTATGCCATACTTTTCCGTTTGGGATATGAATAAGTTCGTATAGTTGAGGTAAATTCGTTTGTTATTTTTAATTGTTGAACGCAAGATCACATTATTAAACAGAGTGTCTTCCGTTTGGGGTAAAGAAACGATGTATAAGAGAAGAGAGTCCTTTATAACCATTGAGGGTTGCGCAAATTGGAGTGCCTGTAACTCATTCTTGTATGGAAGTGTCTCAGTCCGGGAGATTATATTGTCGATGTCTCCCTTGTTCAGTAGTTGAGAGTGGACTATACCCTGTTTCGCGAGTTGACCTGCCATTACAATTTGTGTTATTTCATCCTTCAGCAATCCGAGCTTGTTGAAAAGCGTCTGTGCCATGTTGTTTGTATCTGCTTCAGTGATTATTTTGTTGTATTCATCTAATATGCTGTTGGTAGTTTTCATTAAGTATTTGTTGATAGTATATTGCTTATTGTTGTTGTCCGTAATTTTATTCGTTTGACTTAGGATATGATCCCAGTCGGTAGCATCTGGGTTACCAGCTACCCATTTCCATGCGGAACCGATCCAATTTATCGATCTCTTAATTTTTGTTGGGTTCCGAACATGGAGTTGGTCCAGCAAATTTTCTACCTTACTAAGCTGGTGTTGTATCTGTAGGCCCAGTGGTCCAGCTTCTTTTCCTCGGTAACGAATCACTGTCTTTATCTCCGTTACGGCTCGTTCGTATTCTTCTAGGTGTATAGTGTGTATTATTTTATAGTTTCCGTTAATGATTTTTCCAGTACCCTGTTTCATGGTTACTATGGGGCTATTGTACTCGTAAATGTCCATAGTGGCATCCGTAAAGTATGCTAGGAGTCTGAAAAGAAATGGCTGTTTGTTAGGAAAAAAGCTATTTTTATTGGGCATTAATTTTTTAAGTGCGATTTATGAATTCTCTTATTATCGGTTGTGCTTATTGTGACATTATTGTCCTTCCCAACAGTTTTTTTTCAAATAATTGTTTGTCTTTTCCTTTGATCTGTTTATTTTTTTTAAATACCGTGTCCCCTGGCTCATATTTTCTCGGTTTTTGTCTTTTTGCATTCTGTCTATAGAGTTGAATTTTTTGGTTCCTAGCTATTTCGTTCTTTAGGTTGTTGTTGACAATTTCTTTAAAATCCGCTAAGTTCTGATAATTAATTCTTTCCGCTCGTCCGAAAAAAATGTCAACCGGCTTCTTTTTTGTGACAGAATGAACTGTATTATTGTATCTGTCAACCGTAATATTAATTAGTTCTTTAGTTGAGTATTCCGGATATTCCTCTCGTAGGCATCTTAACATTTCAATAATCGTAGAGTGTACCCTTTCAATCGTACCGTTAACCTCACTTTTCTGTGGAGGTGCGAAGTATGTTTCAATACCCAGTCCTTCTATATAGTTTAAAACTATTGGGCTGATGAAGCTGCCTTCGTTATCCATCACGATTTTCCTAGGGGCAGAGAAGAAGTGGAGCAGTTTTATCATTTTGTCTCTGATGTGCAGAACCGACTTATTCTTAATATGGAAAAATTTCGCGTATTTTGAGAACTTGTCGACGCAGGTTAAAAATTTCTCACCTTTTATTTCCATTATATCAATGTGCAGGATCTCCGTGGGGTATGATGGAATTGGAGTTGGTTGAATTTCAGGATTTGAAGGATGTCTGTCGTACTTATTCTTACTGCAGACTTCACAAGACTTCGTATAATTTTTTATTAATTTGGTCATTTTTGGGAAATAATATTTTTCCAAAATTTGTTCTCTATTTTCAGCGGAATTTCTGTGGGCCCTTTTGTGTTCGTTCTGGATAATACAAAATATCTGCTCTTCGTCTGTTACATCTTCTACCAGTCTTTGGGTAATTCTTATTCTGAATTTAGAAAAATGTTCCTTGTAGACCTCTTGTAGCATCATAATTTTGTTTTCGGGTATTTTTATTCCATTAATGACATTTGTGTCTAATTTCTCCTTTAATATATAAATCAATTTTGCTTTACTAAGTCTTCCAAGTTTTATAAAATTTCTTTTAAAATTTTTGTGCGGAATTTCATGATAGCTAGAATCTAAGTTTTCTGAAAATATAATTTGATTTCGAAAAACGTTGATTGGAGCTTCACAGTGGTGAATGAGATTGGTGCTGTCTTCTTCGGCGCTGTGCTGAGAATTGTCATCAGAGGATGATAAAACATTAATTTCCGGAGGTAATCTCGACAGTGCGTCTGCGACAACATTTGTCCTTCCGGGTTTATAAATCAGAGTATAGTTGTACTCCTCTATTCTTGCTTTCCATCTCTTAAGTTTTGCGTTGTTGTTGGAGTTACTTAGTGCAAACGTCAGTGGTTGGTGATCTGTAATAATTTTTATTTCCTTAGCTCCGTAAAGATAAGCCCGAAGTTTATCAAGAGACCATATAATAGCCAGCATTTCTTTTTCTATAGTCGAGTAGTGTTCCTCGGTTTTATTGAGGGACCTAGACAAAAAGATTATTGGGCGATCTTTTCCAAGTTCTCCTTGAGAGAGGACAGCTCCTATGGCAAAATTTGAAGCATCAGGCGTTAGGATAAATGGCTTCTCGAAGTTTGGGAACACTAAGATTTCGGATGACGTAAGAAGTTCTTTTAAGCCATCAAAAGATTTTAGGGCTTTATTATCCAGATTGATTAGGATTTTCCTGGACTGGCTAGCTTTAATTTGGGCATTCGAACCTCTTGTCAGGTTCGTCAATGGTTTTGCTATTGCTGCAAAATCCTTTATAAATCTCCTGTAGTAGGATGCCAAACCCAAAAAGCTTTTCAGATCTTTTAGATTCTTTGGGGGAGGAATTTTCTGTATCGCAGAGATCTTTGCAGGATCAGGCCGTATGCCACCTTGTGATACAACATGTCCAAGAAATTCGACGCTTTCTTTTAAAAATTTTGATTTCTCAAGGTTAACTCTTAAATTAGCCTTCTTTAATAGAGAAAGAACTTCCCTTAGATTATTGTTATGTTCATCTCGGTCTTTACCAAATACTATTATGTCGTCTATATAGACGTAGCAGGCCCACCCAATTAATGAATACAAGACGTCATTCATCATTCGTTGGAAAATTGCAGGTGCGTTTTTTAGGCCGAAAGGTAGTCTTACAAACTCAAATTTACCATTGCTTGTGGAAAAGGCTGTCTTCTCTATGTCTCTTTCACCCATTCTAATTTGGTGGAATCCAGAGGTTAAGTCGAGAGTGGTGAAATATCTGCTCTCCCCAAGGCTAGAGAGAGTGCTATTAATGTCTGGAATTGGATAGGCATCTGAGATGGTTACCGCGTTTAAGCGCTTGAAGTCTACGACTACTCGATATTGTCGCTCACCATTTGGTTTTGGTTTTTTTTCCACTATCCACAGAGGTGAATTGTATGGACTTCTGGATGGTCTTACTATGCCATCTTCAAGCATTTGTGCGACCTGTTTTTCTATTTCGTCCCTTAGGTGACCTGGGAAAGGGTACGGTCTGGTATAAATTGGCTCATCTGTCGATGTCCTTATTTCTGCTCGAACACTTGTTCCAATTATTCCACTTCCGGAAACAGGGCCAAATAGTATTTTGAATTCATTTGCCAGATCCTGTATATCTTTGTCCAGTTTCTGATTGGTCTCAATATTATTGACTTGCTTAGATATTCTGGCCTTAAGCTGAATTGTAATGCCATTGCACAACTGTAGGGTATTATTTCCGCGGTCAAGTACGGCTTTGAGTTCTCTGAGAGAATCGTCGCCCAGAATACCATCAAATGAACGGAGGCCGGGAAGGACAAAGAAATCAAAATAATTTAAAATATTTAAGCTTTGAAAAAATCTTCCTCTAACTTTATGCGTAATCAGAATATCGCCTCCAGCTGATTGAATTCTGAAGGGTTGATTTACGGGTTTAGAATTGAATGCTATAGATTTGGAAATAAAATTCTTGTTTGCACCCGTATCTACAAGAAATTTTAGAGTTTTCCCGTCTCTCAAGCGTAGTTCTAGATAGGGTATGCTAGAGAGGCTCCTGTCATAAAATTTAATTCGTCTTGTTCATTGTCAAGAGCTGGTTCATCGCAAAAGTCTTCTTCACCCTCATAATCTTCGTTCTGCGTTTCATATTCTTGGCTAGGAGGCTGTTCGTAAGCTTCCACAGTTTCGACATTGAAAAGACGTTGCTGTTTTCGAGGGATGTTGGAAGAGTAGGTTCCAGAATTAGGAGGAGGAGACTTTTCGGGTCTGTTCATATAATTTACCTGCCGTGTTCTAATGGAAGGATCGACTTCCATTGGTATGGCTGGCTTTGGTTGCGTGGGTCTCGGAGGTGGATCATTTTGTGTGTATTGTTGATCCCGTCTTACTGGGATTGGTCCATTATAAATGCGAACTTGTTCCGATGAACTCAGGTTCCTATAGGGAGTACCAAATCTATTTCGATTCATTGGGCTCTGTACCTGATTAGTAGGTGCGCCAACATTATTGTGCTTATTATTGCGCGGGTGAATCGAGATGTTCCTATAGTTCATATTTTGGAACTCGAGGCAAGAGGTATATGCCTCTGGAAGTGTCGCTGGTTTTTGAATTGCTAGCATTTTCGATATGTCACCGTTTATCCCCCGGATGAATACATCCAAAGCTCTATTTCTGTGACTTGAAATTAAAGCCTCGACTGTTTCAGCCGAATAGTTATCCGACTTGATTTTGTTTATAATCAGCGATAACTGGTGATTAATTTTCGCATAAAATTCGTCAACCGTATTATTACGCTGTGACATAACGCTTAGCTCGTATTCCAAGGTTCTCACATCCCGTTTATCCGCATAATGCAAGGACAAACAATTTTTGATCTTTTCCCAACTCTCATCGAATATATTGTAAGATATTAGGGCCGCATCGGCAGGACCCCTTACTTTGTGTCTTATATGCTGTAGGATGGCCCTATAGATCGGTTTATCTCTAACTATCGCATAATCTCTTAATATGGATTCTACGTTGTGAATCCAGGAAATGTACTGGACGGGGTTACCGTCAAAGACTTGTAAATCCCTAACGCAATCGGGAAGTTTCCGTATTTCGACCAAATCTGCTTCGGTCCTTGGAACGGGGAGTATTGCATCCTCAGTAGGAGAAGGATTGGGTCTACTCTCCAAGGTAGTTATTCTGTTGGTGAGCAGTCTCACTTGCTCTATTTGTGCGTTAAGGGCACCGGTAAGCTGCGTTATAGCATCCTGAATCCGGTCCATTTTAGAAAAATAAAAAAAAAAAATTTAGCTTTGCTTCGAAAAGTATTTGTATGGCTTTGTCTTTAGAGCCAAAAAGGATGTTTGATTCGTTGAACCAATGATCTATTCACAATCTTCCAGATAGTCTTTACCACAATATTAAAAAATTTCCCAAAAAATTGTTTGTGTAGAAAGGTGTTTGTATAGTCAAAAAGGTGTTTTCAATTCTAAATATTTTCACTTTTACAATAAGAAAGAAAATCTGTGTTTTCGTTTTTTAAAGAAAAATTTATAATATACGTTTTTTGTTTTTAGGAACGATAATTTCAAAAAATTTTATTTTTTACTTAAATATTTTTACAAAAATTTGTTCTTAATTTTCACGATAAGGGAAATTTAAAATATTCTCTAAAAAAATTATTTTTTTTTGTTTGTAAAAACTTGCTTTAATTTTCACTATAAGGATAATAAAATATTATCTAAAAGGTTTATTATTTTTATTTGTTTCTTTGTTTTATATAAAAAAAATTTGTTTTCATTAACTAAAAAAATATTTTGTAGTCTTCGCTTTCTTAATTTTAATGTTCACTTTCTTAATTTTAATATGACTTACAACATAGTTTTTATGAGGATCCACATTCTTTTGGAGATTCCGCTTCGTCCTTTTTGAGGGGTTTAACCGTCTACTGGGGTACGGATATTCGTCACTGTGTGGGTTCCTTTTATTCTTCCCTCTGGTATCGGTGGTGTTGTCTCTTCTTTTCTGAGTTTACCTCCACGTTCTTAAGGGTGAGTTGTATGGTGTATTGCACAGATACTGATGAGTTTCCAGACTTGGATTCACTCGTTATTTTATTCCTCAAATGTTCTCTTGTTGTTAGGTTTGTTTTAATTGTACCAAACCTTAGTTGATCGATTTTGTTAACTTTTTTGTTTGACTCTTTTTTATTTTATTTGTGAATCACTTTTTTGTTTGTTAACTTCTCTGTTAAAAAAATTTTCTTTTTTACAAAAACTTCTTTTGTTCTTCAAATGTTTCTTAATTGATCGGTTTGTTAACTTTTTCTTTGACTCTTTATCTAATTTGTGAATCACTTTTTTGTTTGTTAACTTCACTGTTCTTCGGATTTTTGTAGCAACAAAAAAAAAAAATTTAATCGTTCGATTTACTTTAATTTTCTAAACTTCTTTTGTTCTTCAAATGTTCTTTAATTGATCTCTTCGGATCTTTTGTAACGGGTTTTCGCTTTTTTTACTCTTAAACCTTTACTAGGACTTTTTAAATTCGCTCGGGCGCCAGTTATGAGAATGAATGAATAAAACACGTTAATTCTGTTGCAATACCAGATATCAACTAGTTCTTTATTTAATTCTTTTATTTTTTATAAGTACAAACTTATTCTAAAATTGGGGTTAACACAATTATGCTTATTTGTCTATAATTTAATATTTTATTTTTGTTAATATGTTTTGTTTATTGTTGCACTTTCTTATTGTTGCACAATTATGCTTATTTGTCTATAATTTAATATTTTAATTTTGTTAATATGTTTTGTTTATTGTTGCACTTTTTTAAGTGCAATGAATTCAATATCTTTTGTTCATATTTCATTGACCTAAATGTATTAAGTGTGTCGTTATAGAAAAATTATGTTGTGTTAGCAAGTGTATTGACTTTGTGTCGTTATGGAATTTAGTGCATTGACTTTAAGATTATATTGTGTAAGCAAGTGTATTAACTTACATATATATATTAAATTATAATTTGGAAATAATTTTTTTATACAAAACAAAAATACAACTTGTCGTTTTTTTCTGTAGTCAAAAAGTAGACAACACTTTAAAAAAATAAAATGAATAGAATCAAAAACAAAAAACAAAAAATGCCTCGTCAGGCTTTGTCATTCAACTTTTTCAACCCCGCTTGCCTCCCAACCCCTCTTACTAACAAGAAAAAAGTTGCATGAAAAAGTTGCGGCGTTTATTGCAAGGTGTAAAAGTGGTCTATTTATAAAATACTTCATTTTTAGGAACAAATTGCTTGCCAAAATTCATGTTAAAAAAATGACAGGTGGATGAATTAGGAAAAATATTATTCATTTGGTTTATTTTAATGATTATAAAGGGAAATCCTCTAAAGAAATTGGTAAAATGTTCTACCTCGTCCTCAACAGAGTTTCCAACATTATTACCTGCTCAAAAAATGAAGAAATGAAGCATACCAAAAAAGGTTTCATAGTAAATTGAAAATAAAATACTGAAAACTATTCATGATAAACATCATTCGAGCACTGGAGAAGAAGTACTTCCACTTAGTTATGACTATGGAGTATATATCTCACATGGAAGTGATCGAAACGTGCTGTAAAAACATAGTATTTCCTTTAAAAATTATAGAAATAAAACCTACGATAGCAGTGCAAAACAATGAGAAGCAATATCAATCTGCTAATAAACACATTTCTTGTCCTCCGGAGAACTGGGATGATGTAATTTTTTGTAGCGAGACGAAGCTGATGCTTTACTATCATAATGGACCAAAAAACTGTTGGCACAAGCTTCTGGCAGCAATACAAAATAAAAATACAATACCCATAGCGACGTTTAGAAAGATGTGTATAATATAAATTGGATGGTGCACCAAACAAAAGAGTTGGAAATATCGGGATTTTAAACGATGTAATGACCAAGGGAGTTTATATTAATATTTTAAAGTTCGAATCAAGTTCCACTGCTCCAAAACTATATGCCGTTGGCGAGCAAAGATAGGTCAAGTTAGAATACAAGCTTTATAATTATAATCAGCAATCGTTATGTTATGGATACTTAAGCACAAAGTCGAGAGTTAAATCATATTAAAAAACTAAAGTAAAAAAAAATATTGATTTATAAAGAAAAAATGGGATAAAATACCCCAGGAATATAATATATCCAAGCTAGAGTGAATTATTTTAAGAAGTTTATAATTAATGCTCAAATCGAACACTCAAAGTATGAGCAGCTAAATAATATATTTTAGGTAATTAACCAGGCAAATATATGAAAGCTCCCAAATTTTGAAAACATTTATTTGTCAGTGCAAAATCTGAACAATTGTTTTGTAGTTCCAATTAAAATATTTCTACTAAAAATAAAAATAGTATTGGAATTGATTCCTTTATTTATTCGACCTCTTATATTTATTGCTTATTTTATTGCTTTTTCTACTAAAGTTAAATAAATTTTTTCATTATAATTTGGTTATAAATACATGTGAAAACGTGAATGCTTAAACAAATTTCATAAAATTTAATTCATTCGCCAAGAAATATCTGTTTCTTTTTAAGTTTTTAATTTTTGTTTTTTATCATTGAAAACATTTACTTGACAAACTGTATATATTTTTTCTGATATTGGAATGGTATCACTGTCACATGTTAATTTATATATGTGTATGTGTGTGTGTGTTTATCACCTAGTGGTTGTTGTTGTTGCCTTTTTTCTTTTTAATTATTTTGTTATTTGTGTTGCTGTTATTTTGCTGATACACGTTGATTATCGTTTTTGTTATTTGTATTCTTGTGTTGGTTTATTTGTTTATTTAGATTCATTTCGTTTGGGATTTTGTTTTGTTTTTATTGTTTTGCTTGTGTGAGCTGTATTTACGCTTCAGTGTTTTATGTTGATGAGATAAGTGATGACTGTTTGTGCGTGTATTGTATGTTTATTTGGTAGAAAAAATTTTAATATTTATTTTACTTGTTTAAATTTCGAATAATGACACGGTAATATTTTTAACCGACTTCAAAAAAAGAAGGAGGTTATCAATTCGTCTGAATGTTGCTTTTTTTTATGTTTGTGCCCGCAGAACTCAGTCATTTCTGAACCGATTTTAAAAATTTTGCACTATTAGAAAGGTTATGGCTACAGATTGGTCCCATTTTAAAAGAAGTTCAAAATTTTAAAAATTAAAGGGTGTCCCCATACAACATACATGTTTTTTACGTGTATTATGAACATTATAGGTCACCAATTTAAAATTAAAAAAAAGTGCGTATCACTGTGGCTCCCAACAACAAAAAGTAATTAAAAAATAAAATTAAAAATTAAAGGGTGACCCCATAGGTGACTTAATTTCACCTTTATTCTCCTATCTTTTGAACCGTTATAGACAAACACTTGAAAGTTGCACAGAATGTGCGTTACTATGTTTGTTATAATAAGTATAAATATTTAAAATTAGAAATTAAAGGGTGTCCCATTAGTTGGTTTATTTTGATATATATATGGCCAAACTTTTGAACCTTTATAGACAGACAGTTGAAATTTACAAAGTACTTGTATTGCTAAGTCCGCTAAAATAACAAGTGTAAAATATGAATTTGGAAATTAAAGGGTGTCCCAATAGTTAATGTAAAAGTAATATATATGGCCAAACTTTTCAACTGTTATAGATAGACAGTTGAAATTTACAAAGAACCTATATTGCTTAGTCCGCTATTCAAACAAGTATAAAACTTTGATCTATAAATTAAAGGGTGTCCCCATTATTGATGTTATTTGACCATTATGTCCTCATCTTTGGAACCGTTATAGACAAACACTTGCAAAATAGACAAAATGTTCACTACTATGTCTCGAATAAAAACAAGTATAAATATTTAAAATTGGAAATTATAGGGTGTCCCAATAGTTGATGTAATTTGATGTATATGGACACAAAGTTAAAAAGTATTTATATTAAAATTTGAATTTAAAGGGTATCCCAATAGGTGACGTCATTTGATATATATGACCCTATCTTTTAAACAGTTATTGATAAACACTTAACCATTTGACAGAATGTCCATTACTATATCTGTTATAATAAGTATAATTATTTAAAATTATAAATTACAGGGTGTCGCAATAGTTTATGTAATTTGATGTATATGACCCAACTTTTAAACCGTTACAGACAGAAGGTTGAAATGTACCACGAACCTGTATTGCTACGACCGCTATAACTAGTATAAAATTTGAATTCGGAAATTACAGGGTGTCGCAATACCGTTACCGTCTTAAAGAAACATGCTTTTAAGTGTGTCTGTTTTGAAGTCGGTTTTTTTTTGCAAGAATTATTATGAACAATATATACATTAGAGTCCCGCAAAAAGAAGCGAATAAATATTTGTTAAATTAGAATAGTAATTTAAGGCCCTTCTATATGAAGTTGCAATGGCTTTATAAGAAAATCTATTGGAACAAGGAAACTTTGGGTAGCAGTAGATTTCAGTCTCACTAACTGACGATAGATGGTCTAAGGAAATTTCTTGTATTATATAATCTGAGTTTGGTTGGTTAGGTCATGTTTACAATTAAACCCTTTCAGTAGGGTTTAATACTTGGATGATAGAAGGATGTAGCGATCCAGAAATAACACATGTACATCTATATACATATATAAAGCACAAAATGTGTTTGGTTGTATGCTTGTTTGTTTGTTTGTATGTTTGTTTGTTTGTTTGCCGGAAAGCTATAGCTGCCTACACCAGTGAACTGATCTTTCTGAAATTTTCACAGTTTGTTACTGGATATACGGATGGTAAAATAGGGTACTTATTTTTTTGATATTCGACGTGGGCGTGGCACCTCCCATACAAAGTAAATATATATCATCGTATATCTTGGTAACAGTAATATACAGCGTCTTGAATTTTCGCACCCGTAACCTCTATATTAACGTAAATAGTTTAGCAAAACACAGACTGAATTGGAATAGTGGGCGTGGTACCTCCCATCAAAATAAATATTTATCATTGCTTATTTTGGTAAGAGTAATGAAATTTTGCAACAGAAACCTCTATATCACCATACATAGTTTAGAGAAAGATAGACTGGATTGGAATAGTAGGCGTGGTACCTCTCATACAAAGCTAAAAATTATTATCGTGTATCTAGAGAACTACAATAGCTAGCACCTTGCAATTTCGCACCGGTAACCCCAATATTAACATACATAGTCAAGCTAAACACGGACTGAATTAGAATAATGGGCGTGGTACCACCCATACAAAGTGAAAAATTATTATCGTGTTCCTGGCGAACTGCAATAGACAGAGCCTGGAATCTTTGCGCGAGTAACCCCTATGCTAATGTGCATAGTTTACATAAATAAAAAAATTAATTAGGACAGTGGGCGTGGTACCTCCCATATAAAGTGAAAAATTATTATCCTGTATCTAGAGAAGTGCCATAGGTAGCGCCTTGAAATTTCCACAAGTAACCATCATTTTAACGTACATAGTTTAGCCAAATACAGACTGAATTGTAATAACGAGTGATTTTTTAAGAGCTTGAGAACTTTTTTTTAAAAAAAAACGCATAAAATTTGCAAAATCTCATCGGTTCTTTATTTGAAACGTTAGATTGGTCCATGACATTTACTTTTTGAAGATAATTTCATTTAAATGTTGACCGCGGCTGCGTCTTAGGTGGTCTATTCGGAAAGTCCAATTTTGGGCAACTTTTTCGAGCATTTCGGCCGGAATAGCCCGAATTTCTTCGGAAATGTTGTCTTCCAAAGCTGGAATAGTTGCTGTCTTATTTCTGTAGACTTTAGACTTGACGTAGCCCCACAAAAAATAGTCTAAAGGCGTCAAATCGCATGATCTTGGTGGCCAACTTACCGGTCCATTTCTTGAGATGAATTGTTCTCCGAAGTTTTCCCTCAAAATGGCCATAGAATCGCGAGCTGTGTGGCATGTAGCGCCATCTTGTTGAAACCACATGTCAACCAAGTTCAGTTGTTCCATTTTTGGCAACAAAAAGTTTGTTAGCATCGAACGATAGCGATCGCCATTCACCGTAACGTTGCGTCCAACAGCATCTTTGAAAAAATACGGTCCAATGATTCCACCAGCGTACAAACCACACCAAACAGTGCATTTTTCGGGATGCATGGGCAGTTCTTGAACGGCTTCTGGTTGCTCTTCACTCCAAATGCGGCAATTTTGCTTATTTACGTAGCCATTCAACCAGAAATGAGCCTCATCGCTGAACAAAATTTGTCACATTTGAACATTTCGAACCGAACACTGATTTTGGTAATAAAATTCAATGATTTGCAAGCGTTGCTCGTTAGTAAGTCTATTCATGATGAAATGTGAAAGCATACTGAGCATCTTTCTCTTTGGCACCATGTCTGAAATCTCACGTGATCTGTCAAATACTAATGCATGAAAATCCTAACCTCAAAAAAATCACCCATTAGTAGGCGTGTGTATAGGAGGTATACAAAGTGAAAAATTATTATCGTGTTCCTGGCGAACTACAATAGATAGCACTTTGAAACATGAGTAAGCCCTGTGCAAATGCGTATAATCTACCAAAATACAGAATGAATTGGGACAGTTGGCGTGGTACCTCCTATGCAAAACTATTATCGTTTACATAGAGTACCATAATAGGTACAGTCTTGAAAGTAGGTAAAAGTAACTCTCATGCCCATGCAAATACTAGGCTGGATTGGGACAGTGATCACGGTACCCCCTATACAAAGTAAAAAATTATTATCCTGTATCTATAGAACTGCAATAGGTAGCATCTGGGAATTTTGCATCATACGAAGATACATTGTTTAGAGAAACACAGACTGAATTGGAATGGAGGGGGTGTTACCTCATATACATAGTGAGAAATTATTTTTGTGTACCTAGAAAACTGTAATAGATAGAGCAATAGACAATAGATGGTGCCTTGAAACTTTGCACAAGTTAACCTCGTGCATAGCGTAGCAAAATACTGACTGGATTGGGACAATGGACGGAGTACCTTCCATACTAAGTGAAAAATTATTATCGTGTACCTAGAGACCTACAATAGCTAGAGTCTTGAAATTTTGCACAAGTAACCCTCATACTAATGTGCATAGTCTAGCAAAATACAGACAGGATTAGGATAGTGGTACCTCCCATAAAAAGTTAAAAATTATTATCGTGTTAATATGTATAGTCAAGCAAAAAACAGATTTGTTGGGAACAGTAGGCGTCGTACCTTGCATATAAACTATAACATTTTTAATGTGAGAATAGCGTGCGTTTTCGAGTTAGAGGTTGGGCATACTTTTCTTTCTAGTGTTTATTGGGATTTTGTGGATGGGTGTAACGAAGCGCACCGGGGATAGCTAGTCTAATATAAAATGGATCCCAAAATACGACCTCTGAGAATTGCGACTTTAACTGGCTGAGGCGAACTTAAGAAATATCCTTTTTTAAGTACAAACTTACGACCAGTTAGTTAGTAAAGACTTTTGTGCCAAACTTTGTTTGAGATACGTCTATGACACGCACGGAACAATACTTTCTTTCTTCAATAGTCTTTTTTACTATATTTACCAGTCCCTGAGTTTGTTCAATAGTGCTGTTCTGTCTTCTAAATCCGAATTGATGATTCGGAATACATTCTTTTCGCTCAAGGTTGTCTTCAGGTTATCAACTAAAATTTTCTCAAATATTTGATAGAAACCTTATTAGTCTGTATGATCTTTTTCTGGTAATCAGAGAAACTTTCCATTCTGTGGGCAAGTACTGGAGGCTTAGAATGGCATTTAAAATAAAGAGAATGATTTTTACTGTTACGTGGGGAAGTTGCTTTAGCATATCGTTGCTTGTTTTGTCAAAACCATACCCCTTCTTAAGGTTAAAACTAGCAATTGCCCTTTCAACATCTCTTAAGTCAATCCTTAGGGGGATTGGTGCTTTAACATCTACGGATTTCAACTCAACTATATTAGTTGTAGTTGTAACTGCTATACTGTTGTCGGAATTTCTTTCCTGAGGAAAAAACTTTCGGTTGGTACAGCTGTTGCTGAGTTGACAGTCTTTGCCCGAGTGCTACTCGGATCGTTCCGGAGCGATGAACCAATTGTCGTGGGAACGGTCTATATTAGTAGGTATATTTGCTGTAAATTCATTTTTCAAACCGTTTACAAATAAATTGCCTTTTTCAGTATTGTTTCCTGCCCAACCTCCACACGAGGTAGGCAAAGGAGGCTCACGTATGACAGATCTTTTAAGTTTTTTTTTTGCACGCCATAAAGAATAATCCGATTGTGGGCTAGTGTCAAGGCCTTCCAAGTAGATCTCTTAACAGTTTCGTGATATCTTTTAGCCTGCTTTTAAGTTGAGGAGATCTGTGTAATTGCCATTCTCTGCGAATTCTTCTTTTTTTCACTCAAGAGCCGTTCGACATCTACAGACTTAATTTGGTTATATCTATTTTCTTATCGGATTACCGCTGCTTGTTGGGCAGCTAATTAGATGTTTTATCAAACTCAATTAGATGCATCTCTACGTGTTTTGTTGATCTTATAAGTATATTTTCCGGGAAATTAGCGCTAAGATATTTTCGTATTTTAATCAATTAACCATCAGATAATTAGTCTTGACTCAAAACGTATGTTTGGCATTGCATCAGGTGTCTACAATGCAAAACATACGTTTTGGGTCAAGACTAATTATCTGATATTAAATTGGTTAAAATACAGAAAATATCTTAGCGCTCATTTCCCGGAAAATATACTGATTGACTTTCTGATATTCGATATCTAGGAACTGAATAAATCGAAGAAATAACCAAGTTCTGATGAAATTCTCTAATGCAAAACACAGTAAGTAATGTTTAATTCGAGCCTTTATTGGCATTGCTGAACCACGACATTCTTAAGGAATTATTCGAGTACATTTTTGTGTTGGCGTAAGAAGTTTGCGTTGCAGAAACATATTTTTAAACAGTTCTTGTAAGTATATTGAGTGCTGCCTTCAACATCATTCAACATCGTTTTTAGCATTTTTTGCATCATGTTACTCATAAAGCTGTATAACGACTGTACTAAAGCGTCAATATTTGTTTCCAAGCGATTAAAGTTATCAAATGTAAAATGTTGGTGAGCTTCCGGTCGAAAAATTGGTTTTGAATTAGATGCAGGTGGCATATTGTGTAAGTCTTTGTGTCTTTCAGAAATTTTTAAACTTTATGGACCATAGAGTATAACTCCAGGTAAAAAAAAAACTTTTACCAGATTGTAGTTTGAACCCTTCCCTTCACTCCTATGACCCATTATATATTCGCCGGGTTGCGACCGTGGGCACCAGAACAATTTTTCTGACCCAAAGTCTGATATTTTATACACAAATTAATTATAATTTTAAAAAACCAATTATTTTCTGCACAGCTTTGCAACGTAGCTTTTTAACTACAAATTGGGGAAAGATTTTTTGACCTGGTTTGACCCCAACCAGTTATAATCTATTAAGTCGGAAATTTTAAAGCAATGTGGACCTTGTTTTTTAATAAAATTTAAAAATTTCTGAAAGACACAATGACTTTATTTTTTCGGATAACATGTGATAGAATACGTAACTTACACCATGAAATCGTTTCATGAAATTTCTTCAATTCTCTTTTGAACTGTCTTGTTTTTTCTGGCATCTCTACACCTCTTGCCCTCACAAAACTGGTTTCATGCAACTGGTTTCATGAAAAATGTCATCGTGTAATTTAGCTATAAGATGTGTAATCATGAAGAATTTATTTTCAAACAAAATAATTATAGGCATTTAAAAATTGAAATTTTCTAAAAATTTGTTGATTTTAGCAAAATACAAAGAAAGTCAATTTTGGCCCAGCCTTTTCTCTGCGATCATGTTGAACTAGAGCAGTAATATTTTGGCTCCCAAGGTACTCTGGCATTTAGTTTCAAATGAGTAATTTAATTTTAAAATCGCTAATCATAAAAAAATATTTTTGACCCCCTTCTCAAAATATGTACCAAAATGCGGAGGCCACAGTTTGTCATTTTTTGACAAAACTTAAGTTAAAAGCTTACTAATAAGTATTAGTTATAAGGGTAACTGGATAATTAAGACATAGAAATCCTTTTTTAGCACGTTTTATCACTTCACTTTCTTAATAAAATTTAAATAAAAATTAAAATGTATTTTAAACCCTCCATAATTTTCTGCCCTATTGGAGGATTTTAGCATTTTATAGCAAAAACTAAAGACCCAAGGTCACACTTACTAAACAGTAAAAACCGCGTATAAAAATTCCAATCCAATAAAAAGTTGTGGATTTTTGGCCGCCTTCTCGTGAAATGGTCCACTTCACCTGTTTTAACATGAACCACCCTACTACTCATTCGAAAAAATTGCTTGTGCAAAATTGTGATTATATGCAATTCTGTTTGATGATACCAGTTTCTGTGTAATCTCATCAAATGGAATTAATAGCGCATATTGGTGTTTCTATAAAATAACTGTTGAAAAATAAAACGATTTTATTTATTATATTGTATCACAATAAAGGAAAAGTGGTAATTGCGGAAATTGTGTGTTTATTTTTAAACCGTAAACCATAAACCATAAACACATGAACAAAGTAGCCAGCAAAAAATACTGATTCAACGTATGCAGGTTTAAGGTGTAAGAGACTGTTGAGCCTGCTTACATACTTTGTTCACACTATTTATTGTATTTTCAATGTACGAGTATATGGATTGAAAATGATGACACAATTAAACAATTTAGTAAAAGGTTGCCGCTATCATTTATTGGTCATCTTTCTGTTCTTCGGCCATGAGTAGTAATATTCCTTTTTCTTAATCGAACGTAACCGCTTACTTATTTACTTATTGGCACGCTTAGATATATAAGGTGGTTAATTTTTAAGGGCCGACGTTGAGTGTGAACCACACCTAAACATCAAGATTTTTTCTGTGTTTAATTTGACACTACTCAATTTCAGACTAACTAAATTTGAACCATGGAAAGATACACAATCGAACAATGAACATAATAGTGACAAGAAACGGCAACGTTGGATGATAGATTTTCGAAGAAAATCATCTTCAGTGATGAGGCACATTTTCACCTCAATGGATTCGTCAATAAGCAGAATTGCTACATTTGGGCGAATAATAATCCAAGAGTGATTGTCGAAAAACCAATGCACCTACAAGGAGTGACTGTTTGGTGCGGTTTGTAGGCTGGCGGCATCATCGAGCTATCGTGAGATTATAACGTACTTTTTAAGGCCCGAATTGGAAGATATGGGTGTGGACGAAATATGGTTTCAACAGGACGGTGCCACTTGACACACAGGTAATGAAACCATGGCTCTTTTGCGCCACAAATTCACGTGATGGCGATGTCAATTGGCCGCCAAGATAATGTGATTTGACATCGTTGAATTTCTTTCGATAGGATTATTTGAAAGAAAAGGTGTACGTCGAAGACCCAGTAATAATTCAAGAGCTAAAGGATTTTTGTGGAATAAGATTAACGTGAGTACCTGCCTAGTTGGCCTAATCTCACGGTGGTCTTACCACCAAGTGAAACTTAAGCGTAGACTAGCGCCCCATTGTGTAGTATAACAACACTTTACGACAGCCACCAATCGCAATTTGTGTGTGATACAGTCACAATGAGTAGCAATTTATATAATATGGCAAGCCTTATCCAAGGCAAGCCTAGATCCATATTATAGCCTATTGCTTAGGGGTTTGGAGACTATCCAAACCCCGTCTGTTGAGAGTGCAGCAGCACACTTGATCGACCGTGCACCATACCTACCTAAATCGATCTTAAACCACCACGTGTACCCCCGAAGGGGACCTCACCAACAACCGGTCACAGAGAGGATAGGGTCTCTGTGAGCTACCGATTCCCGTGGTACCAGTCCTTTGGGCACTGGTCGGGCCTCGAAGAGAACCCGTATGTTTTAACACTCAGACCTTTTCTTCCAGATTTAGGTTCTAGGAACCCTAGCGTCTGGTGCCCCTATTTTCCCCGAGTGAACCCCGTCAAAGCATTTGTCATTCCTGCAGTGACAATTGGAACCCCCGGGGGTAAAGAGCTAAAGAATGAGATAATTCGGCACATTAACGGCATAGAACCACAATTATGCCTCAAAGTCATCGAAAATTTTGAGTATCGGATCGAGGTGTGTTCCATATATAATTGAACCATTATCAAAATAAAAAGAAATGACAATAATTTCCTAAATAATTTGTGTTTTATTGAAAATCATCATCGACCTTTAAAATTTAATCAACCTTTACTTCTTTTCTCATTGAAAATTATGTTTAGCTTAGTAATTAAAATACAGTTGAAACTTTATTTTTTATTTATTCCCTCTAATAAAAAATAATTTTAAGTACAAATTAGGTGATTAATATTAATGAATAATTGGGAAAATTATATTTTGGACACCAGCACCACCTTAATATTGTTGTTGGTTCAGCCTGTTACAAATTAATTTTTCTTAAAAAAGTTTTGACATATTTGATAACAGACTTATTGGTCTATATAATTCTACCTTTCTCTAATAAGAGCAATCTTCCCGTCTGTGAGAAAGTACTTAAGACATCGGATGGCATTAAAAACAAAAAGAATTTATTTTTTTATTTTTAGCCCGCATTAACAAAAGGGGTAAATTACATTATATGATGCTGTGGTAAATATATGTTAAGAAAATTTAAACGACGTAGTGTAAAACTATTACTTGAATAGATTTGGTTTATATGAAAAGTTGAGCTAAGTATTACACCTAGAATTCTTATCTGTACAACATATTTATTGCGTTCACCACTTAATTGTACTTCAAAATTTTGAGAAGTTAATCTGCCGATTTTCATATCTTTCATCTTTGAGGAACTTATTGAAAATTGACTTCATATCATTCAAGTTTCCACAGCACATAAATTATTATTAAATTATTGCGTGAGTAAGCTTATCAAATGGGTGTGCTCATAAGCTCATATGAAAGTGGTCATTCTTGAACACAAACTAGCTTAATGAACTCTGCCAATTAAAATCTCTAATAAAGAAAGAAAAGATAAAATCCTTCAAATAGGATTGCATTAATCGATAAGACGATCGAGTGAATCTGAAATCTAAGCTTAGTTTTTTTGTTTTATCATTTTGATATGATAAATGCATTTAAATAGGGAAGATTCATTCGCGTTAATACTATTTCTCACAGTAATGTTCAATAACAATGTGTTAATGTTGTTTCGGAAACCCGTGTGTCTGTTATTAAGTATTAGTTGTTGAGAAATGTGTTGACAAATTTGCAATTTTAAAACATCTTCAGGAACCCTATCAGGCCTAAAGTATATATGATCTAGCTTTTGGAATTGAAATAACCTTCGAATATTCCTAATTACTTGGAAAAATAGACACTTAAAATTAAGTTCAATAAATTTAAAATGTGACTTCTGTTGTAATTAGTTTCAAAATTATGGAATTTTATTTGCTTATAAGTTCTTAAAAAAACATGTATATATATAAACATATATATGAAATATATATTGTTACGTTTTTACTTTACGTTGGGTTCTTTTTATTGCAAAATAAATACACACTGTTATTACTTTTACTGCAAGTCACTTTATTTACTTAACACCACTGTTCAAAAATACAGCAAACTGTTAAACACTCTTAATATTCGACAACTTAACTCTTTGACTTTTAAATTAATACTGCCATACTACTTCGCCAGCACGATTCACTTATATAGGTGCTTTAAAAGCACCAGAATGTTCTATTCCAGACATATCTGGCAGGTTCGATTGTTATTGCTCTTGTTTTCTGTTTGTGTGATTGGTTATTTCTTTATACCTGTATTTGTGGCTATTTATTTCTCTATACCTGTGTGTGTGGCTGTTTATTTGTTTATGCTAGTATTTATGTATGTGGCTGTGTATTTAACAGAAGAGTGTTTATTTAATCTGTGTGTGTGTGTATGCGTAAATGCGAATTTTTGTATGAGGCGTTTCTTTCTTCCATCATTGTAAGAAAATAAGCCATTAATGTTGTTGTTGTTCGAGAGTATTGTTGTTCAGAGCTTATAATGAATAAATTCTTCTTTCGTAACAATATATATGAAATTATGTTTTTTTATTTAACCTTCAATCTAATATTTGTTGTACGAGTAAATCCTCATAAACTAAGTTTTAAGAATTTATAACTTCAACCTTTTAATTAACTTTTCTTATGTTAAATTGTGAAAACCTCAAAGCAAAAAAGGTTGAGGGCATAATTATTAATATATCTTTTTATTGCATATTTAAGTGTATTTATTCTCGTCTATAAATTATGCGAAAGAAATTTTGTTTTTTATTTGAATCTAAGTCAAATTTATAATGAATGTCTTCTGTTAAATTTTCTACTTTTTAAAACATTCAACATTAATTTTTTTTCATATTCGGCATAAAGCTTCTAACCGAATAATCCATGAAAATAATTTTATAACATACAACAAACAAAATATATACATAAATTTATTTTATTTCATAAAACGTATACGCCACAGTGAATTGACGTAAACTTTCCTGAACTAGCTTCCTGTGTATAAGAGATATGTGCATAAATGTTATGCATGAAGTTACATGTGTGCTATTCACCAACGACATTCACACAAATACTTATAAATAACATTAAATAATTCTGTGTATAAACACACAGATTTTTATAAGCCTAGAAGAAGTGAATTAAAAAAGATACGATTTTAAAAAGTTCACTAATGCAAGTTTATTGCACTCTCATATAAATATTTATAGAAAACAAAAAGCACAAATGGAAAATGTGTAGTTAAGTGAAAGTTGAGGAACTACTGTGCTGATGACTGCAATAATGATACAGAAATATCAAGAATTTTTAAAGCCAAACAAAAAGGTGAAGTATATAAAACTCTAAGGCCCATTATTATAACTTGCCTTTAGCTAAAGTTAGGATTTCGTTCGAGCGATAAGTAGTTATTCGTTATAATAATCTGGATAATGCTCATTGCTATAACTTGTCCTTATACTACGTGATAGTTAAAAGTAGTTTTCAGTTTACTTTTAATCTATTTTGGCATTCCCCTCTGGGCCTATTTACACCGCATTAACTTTGCCCTTCACGATATAGCTCAGGCCAGATGGTCCAATAAGTCGACTTGCTCGATTGCAAGGACAACCTGGCCCTCGCTGGACCAAAATAAATTGGTCTCGCTGTTTTGGCTGCAGAAAATGCAGATACGCGACTTAATAGCAATAGTCACTGGTCATTGCTTATTTGGAACCCATGCAAGCAGGATGGGTATCCCTTATAATGACTTCTGCAGAAGTTTCCAGGATGAAGAAGAGGAGGAAACGGTTGAACACCTTCTCTGTCCTTGCCCTGCATTAGAACACTGTCGCCTACAACACTTGTGTTTCATCTCTGGAACCAATCAGGATTAATTCCTTTTTAAGGAACTGTGGTTGGTTTTCTAACCCTCTTCTAACTGAAGTGACATAGTTGCTCATCAATGTATGTCACGTCCAATAGAGTCTTCAGAGCTAACACCTTCATCGTCTGTGACCTTCTACCCACGTCTGTCTCTAAGTTTCTTCCTCAGTCTATAATGATCTTTGTTCTCTATCTTTTCTGTCTATCCCTCCTCTTATCTGCAGGTATCACAGAGGGACCAACATAATGGACCCAAGTGAGCTATTTTTATTCCACTTCTCTTTTCTCCTCCTCTATAAGCTGCCTGCTTAACCTAACCTTACTTTTAATAATGAAAAACTATTTATGGCTCCAACAAAATCCTAGCTTTAGCTAAAGGCAAGTTATAATAATGGGCCAAAGTGATGCAAAATATTTATCACTTTTTTTTAAGTTAACGAAAATGTGAAATAATTTAAACACAGTGCAATTCAATCAAATTAATATTTTCACAGATAATATATTTCTATGAACGCTGGAACAGTGTCTCGATAGTGACATGGTTCTCACGTATATGAACTTATTTATACTATATGCGTCGCAACAACAAATATCAAATATAAAGTTAAGAACCAAAGGATGTCCCCATATAAGACGTGGCATTGGTCTAAATATCTCTTAAAACTCTGACTAAGCTTGACTACAAATTTCATATGTATGTAAGATTGAATGTTTCGGTTTCTAAGGTAAAAATTCATTACAATTTATAATATTCTTGCAATGCAGTGTTATTCGGATAGTATGGGAAAAAATTGAACCCCTGTAAACTTGTTTTTTAAGTTTTTTTTATCTGATTATGCAATAAAACTGTTTTGCAAAAAATAAAAAATTATCACCCCAATCACGAATTATTATTCCCATGAAAAAACTCCCAAATTTTTCTATCGTGAATGATTCCAATAACAATTTACTTGTATCTTACGGAAGAAATCATTCAAGATAGAAAAAATTGGCAGTTTTTTCATGGGAATAATTATTCGTGATTGGGGTGTTTAAAAATTCGTTCCTGATTACTAGGGTGACTAATCTATATGTACATCTAATAAAATAGTAACTCATTTCCTGTCTGTCTGACTCTTTCTTTGGGTTCGTAACACATAGAAGCTACTGGATGAACGGACGCTGTTTTAGAATAATGAAAAAGCATGAATTACTTACTGCCAAATAGTCAATTGAATAAAATTTGTATTTGATTTGAATTTTTATTTTGTGGAGTAACATTGTTATTAAAATATTTTAAATACCTTTTGCAGAGCTTTACAATAATTCATAGAATTTTAAAATTTTATATAAATTTTAGAATTTTATTCAGGATACTTTTATATAAAGTAAATACATAAGATTCTTAAAATTTGGTGTGGCAAAGCAAAATTGAACAAAACATTGCCAGAACGTACACAACGTGTGTGGGCACAGCTAGTAAGATGTAAGAGTTTGCAGTCAGTTTTTTTTTCCTATCACGTCGTTATATTTATAAGGGGGCGTGCCAAATTTTTGGCCCATAAAGAAGCATTCACGTTAGTATATTTTACCATAACTCAAGAGTGGTTCATATGATTTGAATGATAATCACGTTAAATCTGTATTATTCACCCCATTTGTATTAAGAAAAGTGTAATCAACGTGTTACTACTTACTCATTTAAATAATACCTTATGGTTATGTTATATTTTATTTAAGATTAAATATGTTTGGATAACATTTTACATATAATTTTACGAGATATTATTCCACAACATTATTGTAGGAAAAATTGTATTTACTGTCTACCTCAAGAGTTGTTTAACCTTAGGGTATGTTTACATACACACTTTATTCATAAGCAACCTCAGCTAAATCATTGTTTTAAACAATATTCTGCTTTTAATGAAGTCAGAAAAATGCAACGGAAAGCCGATATTTTTAAAAACTATACAAACTTCCTTTATTACAGCATAAAATATATTATTTCATTTTATTAGAATTTCTAACAGGAAACTAACCAAGTGCATTATATTTCCGTAGTTGGAAAATATTATGAATTTACAAAATATAGCAACGTTACCCATCTCAGTTCTGTCAGCTGATGTCTACTTTAGTGCAATAATCCAATGTTTGCAGTTGTCTACTTCTTAACGAATTGAGTAGAAAACTGCTTTGGTGCTTTAATTTTATTTATCATTAAAATTTGTTTTAAATGAAAAATTGTAGCAGCAGTTAAACCGATGCACAAATTTAAATATTGCACTAGCAGATTGTATCTTAATGATGCACAAAATTGTGGGATGTTGTAAGAAGCGAAATTGTTTAGAATTATAAGACTCAATTAATTCCTTGTTCTCTTATAGAGGGGTTTTTTTTTAACAATTATAAGGTTTTTTTAAACAATTTTAATTTAAAAAATGTATGTAGATTTTATTGATTTAACTCCACAGAAAAACATAATTTCATCAATTAAAGTTTTCAATTGAATTCAGGTTAAAATTTAATTAATTAATTGATTTAATTGTTTGTTTAATTAGAAAAATGTTTTGTTCTGTTTTAAGCAAGTATATAATTGAATCAAATAAAAATTTAATGGATTTTAATTTAAAACTTATTGAAACTTTTAGATGGTGCAAAATTTTTTTTCTGTGTACTTATTGCTGCCTTAGTTATAAATTTATAAAATAATTAAAAGATGCCATAAATAATTTTATATTTTTATATACCATTTTTAGTTTCTACAATATTTATTAGAGATCCTATACGTCATGTATCTTTTTATAAAAAAAGAAAGGATAACACTCAGTATTTAAATATATCTGTGGCAATGTAGGTTTCCCGCCTCTTTCCCTCGGCCCATAATGCGTATGCCGTATATGAAGGCACAGGAAGGATGTTTAATTCCAGTCTGCTGTTGTACCATAACAGATGTCACCAACCATGACCATGTCTTAATACCATGACACACTGTTGCGGGAAACCTATATCGAACACAACTATAAAGAGAAAGTTGGCCAAAAACCGGCCAGACACAACTCCATAATTTTCCAGCATGACAATGCTCGGTTTTATGTTATTTGAAGATTAAAACTATTTCGAAAATGTGAAATATATGTGAAGATTGATCCGCGCTCTATATTGCCCAGATATTGCACCTTCTGTTAAATTCGGAATGCCCAAGCTGGACTGCTCTTAAGAACGAGATATTAAAAATTGTCTTGATTCGTTTCTGGCCTCAAAGATTAGAAGTTATGTATTGGAATTCAAATATTTCCAAAAAATAGAGAAAATTGTTGCTTGAAATAAATATTAATTTCTTCATAATAAACTATGGGAACTTATTGAAAACGCAATATGTTTGCGCCTGGTTACAGATTACGTTACATTATAAGAATTTTTGTGATAACATTAGGTTTTAAAAGTATTTAACCTTCATAATGTCCTCAAATTTACTGACGTTAATGCTCTTCGGGTCAAATTTGACCCGATAATTGTTTTAGAATGATGTTTACATACACATTTTTTGCAAGTTGTACACACTAATGGTGTTTTATTATCTGTTTTGGGGCATAAATACAACTCTTGGTTGTATTTTTAATTGGTTCACCCACATTATCTTCGGATTTCATTGAAGTTAACGGCTGCTGATCCCTTTCATTTACAATGGTACTCTTGACAATATTTTTCAATGAATTATATAAGGCGTTGTAAACCTAAATTTTCTATGAATTGTTGGCAAAAGAGTTTTCGTTCCAGTCACGGTTAGCCAATAGTCAATTTTCAACGAAGCTGATCCATTCTGTTAAGGTTTGTAGGCGTAATAACTTCTGATCCGGGAGATACTCTGATCGTAGCGGAATCTTCCACTTTGTTGTTTAGAGTTCTCTATGATTTCATCTTTTGAAGCATAACAAAAATTGATTCCATTTAAATTTTTGTGAACCCACGCGACCAATTGTTTTGGTGATTGAAATTTTGAAATTGAAGCTTAAAAATTGTATCTAATTTTCGAAGAAACATATCGTCGGTAGAACTGGATCATGAATTTAAGTGATGCAAAATTTTTTTCGAAGGCACGTGAATATATAAACAAAATTGTCACATTAAACGCATTTTTAAATTATATTTAAACATAGAAAAAAATATTTTCTCCAGACCCTTAAAAATCCTCTCTGAAACACAAAAAATTATTTCATCAAAACAACCAAAAAATTATTTGCGATTATTTACTTTTGCGCTGTGGTACAAAGTGCTTAGAAGATTAACAGATTAACAGTAAAAAAATTATAAAAATACAGCTTTGTTTTGTTTGCCAATATCTCTTGTACCGATTCAGTCCTACTAAAGTGAACTGTTTTTCTGAACGTTTTTTTCCCAATTGGTATGGTGTAAGAAAAATTCCTACAGTCACATAATGACCTTTAAACCCAACTGCCAAATCATTTGTTTTGGGCATAGTTTCCACGTGTTTGCCTGTATACTGTTGAATATTCCAGGCATAACCAGTAGCAGAATCGCAAATCACTCAAAATGGTATACCATATTTAGCTACTTTGTAGATGGTATGTATTACCGAAATGGACATCTTCCAGTTACTCATCGACAATTATATTTTGAGATGGATTTGTAAAGTTTAGGCAATACGTCAACTCACTCATTCCATAATTCCCGTGGCAGTGTAAAATTGTGCAAAACTCGTCGCTCACTGCGGGTATCATTATTTTGAGTAACCTAAATATAAAAATATCGCGGGGATTCTCCGCTTTTGTACAAATACAATGTTAGATAAGCATAATGAGAGGAAAAAAGGTTGCAGCATAATAGGAATCATCTTCATGTAACTTAACCACTTTTACATGTGTGACATTTTATAAAAAAAAAAAATACATTTTGTATCAAAGTCTATGGAAACATTTATATATTTTTATACCCTTCACCACAGGTGGAAAGGGTATATATAAGTTTGTCATTCCGTGTGTAATTTCTACAATATTCATTTCCGACCCCATAAAGTATATAAGTATATATATAGATGTCCATCTGTCCGTGTTAGTGTTGTAATGTCATTTGCCAAGGCACCAGAAGAGATACAAAAAATTTAAGCACACCAATCTGTCAGGCATAGGCACAGGAAAATTTTGTTATTGCAATTCAGCAACATTGGATCATTCCTTTCGAGACTGCGGGCCAAGAACCACGCCCACCTATACTTTTTTTTACGTTTTTTTTTTAATTTTTTTTCGGCTTTAATGATTCTGTTTTGCCTTTTTTTGTCCAATAAATATTAGACTGCGACAGGTAGATCCCAAGGAGTGCATACAGATCTCGGGGGATCAATAATCCCCTGCGAGTGGCGATTTTTGTTTGTTTTTAGTGTGGTAGTGTTTTTCTGCTTTGATTTGTATTAGAGACCTTAATAGAAGGCAATACACATATAGGTAGCCAATGAACCCACAGGGTACCCACTGATAAATAGAAGCAGTTAAAAGGACCCCACATGTGTCAATATGAGGAAATGTTTTTTGTAAGGATTTCCTTTTGCTTTAGTCTGACCATTCTAACTCAATATAGATTGCAGAAAGGTCCTAAATTTAACAAAAAATTTCAATAAAATTTAAAAAAAAAATTGTTTACAAAATTTTTTTTTTAAAAAAATTAATTTTTTTTTCAAAAAATTTACAAAGCATTTTAAAAACAGGGACCGAAAATAAGAGTTATTTTTCAATTTTTGAAGAAATAAATCATACATAAATAAACATCGTAGAAAACTTTTAATTACACCATCATGATTTGTAGGCGAAATGCATCCAACATTTTGCATGATTTTTAAATTTTTGATTTTTATTTTAACAATCAAAAATAAGAGTTATTTTTGATTTTGATTTTTTTTAAATGAAAAATAAGAGTTATTTTTGATTTTTATATTTTTAAATCAAAAATAAAAGTTATTTTTGATTTTTATATTTTTAAATCAAAAATAAAAGTTATTTTTATTTTTTTTTTTTTTAATCAAAAATAAAAGTTATTTTTGATTTTTATATTTTTAAATCAATAATAAAAATCAATTCAAAACTCTTATTTATTTGTTGATGCCGTAGGTATTATAATCTGCTGCTTCATTCAAATTTCTATATAAATATAACATATTATGTGACTTATCCATTATCAGCTATAAAAACATGAATGCATAGAAATAGCTTATAAGTTTTGGTTGCCATTCAAGTCAGTGTTAAGAGGTCGTTTTCAGGTGTTCAATTTTACCATCATAATTGATTTTAAATGTTCCTCCGATAAATTATATCTCAAATCTCCCAATATTAATCTGAGTGCTGAAAATGACCTTTCTACACTGACTTGAGTGGCAGGTACAGAATGAACAATTAAAGCTAATATTCCAATAAATTAGCAGAAGTATCCAAACGCTTTTCTTTGTAATTGTCTATTTCAAAATAAGCTTTGAGGACGCTGTCATTTATTGTCGTAGAAGTATCATCGTCGTCCGAAGACGAATAATTCATCTCCATTGACCTTAAACCGTCTGCTAAAACAGATCGAGAGCTTGCAACGGAGCTTTCATCTATTACAAATAAGTTTTCGTCAACAGGTGGCGTACCGCAGGAAAATCGCTGAGTTTCAGTGTTATGCTAAATACAAATAAAAAAAATATTAAAAATATATTATAAATTATTTTAAATTTATTGTCTTAGCTCACCACTTTTACTATTGCATAAACTTGCGCCTTATCTATATTGAAACTTTTCAAAACATTTTCAACTTGAGTCGTTAAATATTGTGCAGTATGTTTCTGCTTCAATTCAAGCATGGCCAGTGTGAATATTTGAAGAGTATTGGATGAGATTATTTGCAGATTTATGCCCAAAATAGCACGATCATAGGGAGTAGCTGTATTCATTTTTATTTTTATTTTTTGTTACTTTTTATATTATTTTGCAACTTATCACATTTATCTTTCAAATACTGTAAAATATTTCTAGAATTTATTTTTGGAATATGAAGACCATCAAATATTGGTTTTGTTAAGGTATTAAATGGCTCACTATCCAAAAATGACAAGGGCACTGATTGTTTGGTTAGCAAAGTAATACAAGCCTTAACAACTTCATTCACGGACATTTCAATAGTGAATTTAATTTTTTTTTTCGAATGTATCACTGCTTTCTGTTTTAACCATATGCCTCACTATGGTCTTTTTGTAAATGTCTTTTTAGATTAGGGTAAAAACATATGAAATCAACCAATGAGTTGACCGCACCGATTTCGAATTGGATGAAATTTGGTACGAAGGGAAAGTTAACCATAATAATAGCGTGTGCCAACTTTCAGTGTCCTAGCTCTCGTACTTTCAGAATTATGGCCATTCCAAGTTGGCAAAAATCAATAAAAATGCACTCAGATGCCTTAACACAATTTTTAATATCTCGAAAAGTATTCATTGTACGTTAATAATGAAGGGCTCATTTTACAGACAAAAACATGCGCCATTCAAAAAAAAATTTTTTTGGAATTTTCGATCAAGGATAATGTAAATAAAAAAGGACTAAAATTTCCAAAGGATATATCTCGAAAATCAATATTTTTAAAAACCTCAAAAAAATAATTGTTAATTCTTATTATGTTTTGTACAAGTCTGCCAAATTTCAATGTGGAGTCTTTATTACAACATGAGTTATTAAGAAAAAAGCAGGCGAAAGTTTATGTATTTCATGAAATTTACCAAAATACAAAAAGGTGACAAACTACAAAAAGAAGAAAAAATTAAATGTAACGGAACTTTTTCGAATTTTCTTTGCTTAAACTCTTTTCCTCCATTGCTAAACCTTTAATAAAAAGTACAACATAATGTATTATCATTATTAAACACTTTATTGCAGCATATTTATTATTTCTGAAGGATTTCAATTACAAAATCTGCATCTGCTGAGTAACGCTTGACTTTAATTTTTTTTATCTACAGGTTCAATAGAATGCAGCTTTTGAGTTCCAGGAATAGTACGCAAATCTTTAGAACGAATTTGAAGGAACCGTGCTTCTTCTTCGTGGTCTTTTAGAGTTAAAAACTCGAAATTACAGTTCAAAAGATTTTGCAGGCACCATTCTTATAATTGTTTTGGAGTAGTTATTTGACCTTGTAATGGACGCTGTAAACTAGCTCGACGTGCCTCTATCTTTACGGTACCTCCAAGACCGTCACTTGGGCCTTTTCCATGGCTTGTTGCAAAAAAATGCCACTCAGCATTACATCCAAAATCTTCCATATGATAACATAAATTGATAAAGTTCTTTTTGTTTTTAAACTGGTGCTGCCCAGTTTACCGTCTGAAAAATATGTGATTTTCTTCGGGATTGTTTTAAATATATTTTTTCTCAAAAATATATTCAGGTGGCGATGGAACAGGTGAACAGCTACAGAATCGTGTACAAGACAATCAGATATTATTATGAAGTTTGTATGTTGTGTTTTTCCATCTGATTTAAAATAAATAGCAATTGGGTATAAAGTGGCCTAGGAGTTGTTCCAGTGAAATCCCTGGACTGCATCCTGAATAGTAAAAGAAGCATTTTCTGAAAAATCGCAAACTGCTATATACTCATTTTCTTCCAAATTTGATTTTCTTTCGCTCAGATATGCTGCCTGCTGTTTTGCAATAAATGAATGAGGTAGTAGAATTTCAAGCTTTTCACATAGGGAATCCACAAAAACGTCAGCTTGGCTAATCATGGTCTCCAAATTATCCCTATCTACACTTACCCATAGTTTATATGTTATTTCATCAATATCATTTTGCTCTAGTAATTGATTTAGTTTTGCTTTTAAATTTTCAATTCCTGGACACTTGTTACATTTACGTAGGTGACACTTTGAAGAAGATGGAACGCATGTCATTTGTTTCAAACAATCTTTGTAACATTCAATCTGATAATTCGGAACACCAGCAGTTAATTTTTTTAAATTTATAGCATCAACCATCAGCTTCACATTTTGATGTTTTTTACAAACACACACGTTATGAGATCCACTCGCATTTGCTAGAATTATATTCCTCGGACGAAGTTGGCAAAACTTGGAAATACCTATTTTTATTCCATCATGTCGTTCCTTGAATAATGCGTACATTTCTCTTAAGTTTCCAAGCAAAAGTCTTTTAGTTTTCCTCACTTTAGTAACATTTTCAAAAACAGACACGAAATCTTTCTGTCCGGGCATACACCTGCTGACGTCATCGGATTCATAAAAGGATGTTACTAAACTGCTTGTCACTGGCGAAATTGGACTTCCCAGTTTTGGGTTAGGCGTACTCATCACATCCTTTGTTTCAACCAAATGCTTAACTTTTCGCGCGATATAGTTTGTAACCAGGAATTCTTCCTCAATTTTATGTATTATCCAGCTTTTTGGTAAAATTGTTAGCAGTTGGATTTTCTCACTATTTTTTGTTAATGTTTTAAACTTTTCTTTTAATTGTTCTATTATTTCGGATTGTGGGCACATATGCGAAGTTGATTGTGCTGAACGGTGGAAAATTTTGTCTTGAATCGTATCAGTTATATTCCTGCATTTTGCATCTCTGTACCGTTTTTGATGTAACTTCTTCTTTTTTATCGGAGATTGTTCCAGATACGGTAAATATTGGTTTAATTTTGAAATAGCAACTTCTTCCGTGCCTGACGCAATGTCTTCTAAAGTATCTACATTTTCGTTTATGTCTGAGCCTTCTTCCAAATTAGATTTATTAGATTTTTTCAGAAGCGAAAATTTTATTCTACATGTCCCACAAATTTTATTTGAGATCGTAATGTTTTTATCCTTAGTATACTGTAGCATCCATTCTTGGACTTGTCTTAAACTTTTATTGCACCCAGTGTGACCGGATTTTTTAAAAGGATTATAGCAAAATGTTGAATTGAATGGCATATTTTTTATTTAAATACCGAATGAATTGTGCACGACTTTTTTGTATTCTTTCAATTTTATTATTTCAAAACATAAACCTTCGCCTGCTTTTTTCTTAATAACTCATGTTGTAATAAAGACTCCACATTGAAATTTGGCACACTTTTACAAAACATAATAAGAATTAACAATTATTTTTTTGAGATTTTTAAAAATATTGATTTTCGAGATATATCCTTTGGAAATTTTAGTCCTTTTTTATTTACATTATCCTTGATCGAAAATTCCAAAAAAAAAAATTTTTTTTGAATGGCGCATGTTTTTGTCTGTAAAATGAGCCCTTCATTATTAACGTACAATGAATACTTTTCGAGATATTAAAAATTGTGTTAAGGCATCTGAGTGCATTTTTATTGATTTTTGCCAACTTGGAATGGCCATAATTCTGAAAGTTGAAAGGCTATATGTCTAAAAGTTGGCAAAGATTATTGTGCCGATCCATAGATCATGTGTACAAAATCTTATCAAATTTGGAGGTGATGAGGTCAGAAATGTTAATATTTTCGGTTGATTTCATATGTTTTAACCCATTAGTTAAACATATCGCACTCAATTTTTTTTACAAATTTTACATTCTCCATTGGAGTCATCAATAATATAGAAATCACGTATGTATATATTCCGTTTTCTTCCCATTATAAAATTATGTAAAATTTTTACTTTTATAAATAAGCAGTTCTTGTCACAACTTCTCCCTCGCGATTGAATGTTACACTTAATATACAATTTGCATTGCAATTAATAAATTAAAAACAACAACAAGATTACGCTTATTATAACAAAACAAAAATTAAAGAACAAATAATAGCGTTATTTCAAGTTCAAGAGCAATGCACAGCGTAATTTAGAAACTTTATTACACACATTTTGTTGTTATTATAACTGTGTACTTTATTTTTACTTTAATACGCAACAAAGCTTAATAATACCTATGTCACGCATTTTGAATTGATTTTTATTATTGATATAAAAATATAAAAATCAAAAATAACTTTTATTATTGATTTAAAAATATAAAATCAAAAATAACTTTTAGTTTTGATTTAAAAATATAAAAATCAAAAATAACTTTTATTTTTGATTTAAAAATATAAAAATCAAAAAAAAAACTCTTATTTCTTGATTTTTTTGATAAAAGTCATAAGAGTTACGGTCCCTGTTTAAAAATAATATTTTACAGAAAAATATTCGAAAAAAATATTTTCCAAAAAATTTTCGAATAAAATTTTACAAAAAATTTAAAAAAAATATTTTTACAAAAATTTTTACACAGAATTTTCGAAAAAATTAAAACAAAAATTTCAGTATTTCTTTGAAAATGAAAATCATGACTGTAACATAACATATAATTAATATTAAGAATATAAATATGTATGTATGTGTGTATATAGAGTAACGTATTTTTTTAAATGCGTTTGATTTTTAAATGGATGATATCTCTGTTTTAAAACCTACGTGCATTAAACACATCGACCTCATCAGGATACCGACTACAAAATGTCAAAAATAAAACGATTATTTTGAAGTCAGCAAAGCTACATGGCTACACGGCAACCGTTGTGGCTGTCGTCAACTTAGGCTAATTTCTATTTTATTCAACAAAAGAAAATGTCACAAAATTGTAAATTACAAATTCATAAAATTGTAAATTTCAAATTCCTATAAAACAAACAAAAAGTTTTGGAGGAAATATTTATAATTTTTAAAAAAGTTGTTTAATATTATAAAAGCAAAATAAGCATTTCTACAACAATGTCAGAGATTACAATGTAGCGTCGGCTTCAATATCATTAAGTAGCTGACAACACGGCGACAATTGTAGCACACGGAATTTGTTTTCATTTATCTTCTATTTTTTTAACTCATGAATAAAATTTTTTCCCATACGAATTTATTTAAGTAAAGAGTCAACAATATGGATAATGCTGTACATGTCTGTATAAATAAAATCACCGTGGTGAAGGGTATAGAAGATTCGGCACTGCCGAATTATGTTTTGTTTTTCATTGGGCTTACGTATCAATGCGTTTTCCTTACTTTCGTTAATATGATGCTTTGTTGTCATTACCTTTGTATAACGTTTTACATTTTAAGTGCAACAAAAAGCCTCTATTTCACTTTGAAGTAGAATTCGTTCTCTATTGTTATTTTTTTAATTTTGTTTTTTTGTTTTTTTTTTTGTTTATTTGTGCAACACAAATTGTGATGACAATTATATTCAACACAATACAAATTGTCACACAAATGATTCACTTGTGGATTAGTTTATGTTAGAATTTCATGTATTTTTTTTTACTGACAAATTGTGATTATAACTACAATCGTACTAGTTTTCAGTAAGCAAATTTCGCTTTTATGCGCATTAAAAATAAAATATTTTTTATTCTTTTTAGTTTTAAATATTTCGTGAGACGGATTCGTTATATTTTTTGAACAGTTACAGTTATGCACTTTCAATAATTTCAGAGCAAAGGAGTTTCTTATTTCCTACATTATTTATTTTATCTTTAATCTATATGAGCAAAAAGTCTAAAAGAACAAGTAAATTTTTCTAGTCAGAGATGGACAAACAAATAAACTACGATCAGTTATATAATTTTCAACAGCTCCTACAAATTGTTCTTTATTTTCCTCTTAAGTTCGAATTCCTTGTTTTAAATCTGCATTGATGATTTGGAATACATCCTTTTTCACTCAAAAGTGAATTGGCTTAGAAATTAATTTTTTTTTAAATAGTTGTGACATTTTTACCTGAGTGTGATCTTTTTCTGGTTTAGGTAGCATGGTAATAATTCTAGTCTGGGGGAAAGTAATTATGCTATAGGCATTAAGAATTATTTCAATTGCTACCTGCGATAGTTTCATTAGTTGGCTGTTTTATGATAACTGTAGGTAGACCTTCTTATGGTTTAAACTAGCAAATGGTCCTCTTATGGTTTAAAGTAGTCAAATCTAAACGGGATTACTGCTACTCATGAATACCAATTAATTATATTATTACGTATATGCGGCACAAAATTATTTTTTTGATCTTTTAAAAAATAAATTGCCTTTTTGGTATAATTTCTTGCCCTACCTTCACATAAGGAACACAAAGGAGGCATATATTTCTTGTTTTTCATCATACTGAATAATCCTATTGTTAATTAGACCTTTCATGTATTTTTCAGGGATGCAATTCTTCGGGATGCAACTATGAGAAACAGGCACAATATTATATTGACATTTTACGAAATTCATACTTTCCTAGTCTGAAAGTATTGGGGAGTGAGCAAGGCCATAATTTATTTATACAAAATACTGGTTCAAAGCATAAGGGCAAAGTCACAAATAATTAGTTTAAGGAGAATAATAGAACATCCAAAATTGCCGAACCTCAATGTATAATGTTTTATTTCCATAAATTAATTCACTTTACCAGTTACCCCTTGTTCTACACTTTTGTCATGTGTTGTTTCGTTGGGTATTTTGTTATTCTTAGATGTAATTAATATTTATTGTTAAATATCAATCATGCGCTACAACACCCACGACATGTATACGTATACGAGTATTGTGAACTATTAGAAAATATTTAACACAAATTTGAAGTTTTCTTATTTTTATTTTTTGACAAATTTGTGTTTACTTGATTGTTCCCTTAAAGAGTTTGAACACAAAACTGGAAGAAACATAACAAATAACGAAAGCCAGACAAAACAAACGTTTTTGTTATTTGATTAGAAAAATAATTTTTGTACTTTACGATAAATATACAAAGGACCTGAATTGCTTAGTTCGCTACATCAACAAGTATAAAATTTTAATCTGGAAAATAAAGGGTGTCCAAAGAGTTGATGTATATGGCCAAACTTTTAAACAGTTATAGAACAAGTAAACGTGCTATATTCTATAGAACAAGTAAAAGCTATATATATAGAACAAGTAAAAGTGCTATATTCGGGTATAGAAGATTGATTTTATTTATACAGACTGATTTTATTTATACAGACATGTGCAGCATTATCGATATTGTTGACTCTTTACATAAATTAAAATAAGTCATATGAAAAAAAAACTCATTACTCATACTTTAAAGAAATATAATACAGCAAACAACAGGATCTCAACAATAAAATGGACCATAAGTGCAAGAAAGAATAGAAAAATAAAATAAAAAAGTAAAAGTGCTATATTCGGCCGTGCCGAATCTTCTATACCCTTCACCACGGTGATTTTATTTATACATACATGGACAGCATTATTCATATTACATAAATTAAAAAAATTCGCATGAGAAAAAAACTCATTAAATGAAAACAAATTCCGTTGGCCTCAGTTGTCGCCGTGTTGTCAGCTATTTAATGATATTGAAGACGACATCTACATCGTAAACCCTGACATTGTTGTAGAAATACTTATTTTGCTTTTATAAAATTAAATAACTTTTTTTTTTAAAATTATAAATATTTCCTTCAACACTTTTTGTTTGTATATGAATTTGTAATTTGCCATTTTGTGACATTTTCTTTTGTTGAATAAAATAGAAATTAGCCTAAGTTTACGCCACAATGGTGGTCGTGTAGCCATGTAGCTATCCATACTGGCATTAACACGTTTATATTTAAACGTGTGTATTTTATTTTTGACAGCTTGTATTCGGTATTCTGATATTGAATATGTGTTAAATGCATCTAAGTTTTAAAACAGAGATCTCATCTATTTAAAAATCAAAATCATTTAAAAAAATATGTTACTCTATATACACACATACATACATATGTATATTCTTGATATTAAATATATGTTATGTTACAGTTGTGATTTTCATTTTCAAGGAAATATTGAAAGTTTTGTTTTAATTTTTCGAAAATTGTTTGTAAAAATTTTTGTAAAATTTTATTCGAAAATTTTTTGGAAAATATAGAAAAAAATTTTTTTTTCGAATATTTTTCTGTACAATATCTTTTTGAAAATGTTTTATAATTTTTTTTTTGTAAATATTTTTGAAAAAAATTTTTAATTATTTTTTTAAAAATTTAAAAAAAAAATTTTAAAAATTTTATTGAAATGTGGGTCCATTGGCGACCTCTATGTGTATTGCTTTCTATAAAGGTCTCTAATACAAATCAAAGCAGAAAAACCCTACCTATCTGAAAACAAACAAAAATCTACCCTCGCAGGGGGTTATTGATCCCCCGAGATCTGTATGCACTCCTTGCGATCTAACTTGCGCAGTCTAATATTTATCTGACAAAAAAAGGCAAAAGAGAAAAAAATTAAAAAAAACGTGAAAAAAATTTAGGTGGGCGTGGTTTTTGACCCGCAGCCTCCAAAGTAATGATCCGATGTTGCTGAATTTCAATACCAAAATTTTCGATACTATGCCTGGTGTCTTGACAAATGACATTTCAACCCGAACACGGACAGACGGACAGACGTACATCGCTTAATTTACTTCTCTGTGTATAAGGATCCAGAATATATATACTTTATGCGGTCGGAAATGAATATTGTAGAAATTACACACGGAATTACAAACTTATATATACCCTTTCCACCTGTGGTGAAAGGTATAAAAACATATACAATTTACAAAGAATCTATATTTCTAAGTCCGCTATAACAATAATTGTAAAATTTGAACTTGGAAGTTAAGAGGTGTCCAAATAATTGGTGTAATTTGACCAATATGGCCCCATCTTTGAAACAATTTTAGAGAGATTTTGAAATTTAAACAGAACATATATTACTATGTCCGCTATAGCTATATATTAAAAAATTGTAAACTAAAGAGTGTCTCCATGGTTAGTGTTATTTAATATATATGACCACATCTTCTTAACCCTTTGATATGCTCAATAATAGGTGAAAAATAATATACTAATACGAGAAGAACATTCCACCATCTTTCCACAGTATATACATAAATATGTATGTACATAGTTCACAAAGTACAAACACATGTTTTTATAGAGACCGTTATATTCTTCTTTTTCTTTAAATTATAAATTATAGTTTCATTTAACTTGGGCAGCTACAAATATTGTGCCGATCATATAATACTCAATAAAATATAACGCAATTGCTTTAAATTTTTCTAATTTGATTAGCTGCAAATGTTGTGTTATAAAATTAACTTATCAATGTGATGTGTTAACTGTTACAAGTTTTTCTTTTTTTTCGAAGGAGAGAAGTAACACTCAGACAATTAATGGCCATATTAACTGTGTTATTTCCTTTCAAAAGGGATAGGAGTAGATAAGACAGATGGTTAGGGTGATAGTAAAGCTTTACTTATGACAACACTTGCACGTTGTGACTGTATCACACACAAAAAGCGATTGGTGGCAATCGTAAAGTGTTGTTATACTACACAATGGGGGCGCTAGTCTACGCCTAAGTTTCACTCGGTGGTAAGACCACCGTGAGCTTAGGCCGAGTATGGCAGGTACTCACGTTAATCTTGTTCCACAACACTTGCACGTTATGATTATTTTTAGAACAGTGTTGCAGCTCCTCTGGTATTATGTAGCCGTATTAGTTTGAAGTTAGCATAGCCAATTTATAACTCTTTTACTTCGCCGGCGTTTTATAGTAATATGTTGTAATACTGCTAACGAGGGTGCTGTGATATGCATTATTATAAAGAGAATTAATACATATCAGAATAATGTATGTTACCACGGCTGAGTATTGAACTCGTTAGCATGCTTTAGTAGTGAACGTGCTAACCATTTAAGCTACAGCAGACTATTTATATTATAAGGTCCATTATTATAACTTGCAAACAGCTAAAGTTATGATTTTTTGGAGCGATAAGTAGGTTTTTGTTATTTTAAGTAAGCGATAAAAAACCTATAACTTATACGTACTTTAAGGACAAGTTATAGTTATGAGGCTTATCCTCGTTATTATAATGAAAAACTGTCTAACGCTCCAATAAAATTCTAACTTTAGCTATTGGCAAGTTATAATAATGGGCCTAAGTGTTATTAGTTTTCACTTCTATCGGCATTCCCAACGAATGCCTGCAAAACAACAGTTGTAGTGTGACTGATCGGTTAGTATAACCATCACACAAGTACTGTAACAAACAGTCTTAAATACCAACACATTTGGTACGGTAAATAAATATAATGTACGGTAAATAATAATAATGTTCAAGTGGAGAAACAAACAAACATACACAGTTTAAGTAAACAACAGTCAAGTGGCCTTCAAATTAATGCACACGCCGATCAGCACGCTTCATATTACATATTGAGTTCTAAATAAAAATTATTAAAATAAAAACTGTTAATAAATAGATCATATTTCCCATATGGTTCCCATAGATTTAAACACTTTAAATTTTAGAATTTTCACTCAATCATGAATTTTGTAAATCACTCAAAATTCAAGATTGCCTGGTCTTTTTATATGTTAACGTATAGACTATTTAGGATAAGAATAGAATTACGAGGTGGAGTGTAATTTGTAAAAACACTCAACCAAATAGTATATAAGCAGAAGACTTTTGTAAGAATGTCAAGCAATAATAAAAAGACACTTGGTAGCTCTAACCGCGGAGCACCAAGAATAAAACCAAAATTAAAAAGTCTAAATTCAATTTAATAACAAACAGACTTGTTGCATGCCGATCCTGCCAGATCTGGAACAGACTTTTTACATAGTAATTGCATCACTGTTTTTGGTAAATAAAACAACACAAAACAAAGGTATATAAAGCACTATAGAGAAGAAAAAAAAACATTAATATTTTACCCTTGGGTACTTATTTGCACACATTTTTTAAGGTCTTGTCCTTCATCACTTAAAAAATACTTAGTTCCCGATCGCATCCAATAACACTTTGAAAAACATTTATTTAAAAAAATATCCGTTTTTTGGCATAATTAAAAAAATATATTTAAAAATAGTTCTACGCAAAAAGTTGACAGATGGGATATTGTGGTTTCTGGTCACCAGTATAAAAATTTACTTCAATATACCAAGTTGAAATTTTTAATTACTTCTTATTCTGGGTACAATTCAATCCTACGTGCAATTTAACATAATAATCCAAAACATCGAAAATGTTATTAAGGAAGTTAAGAGTCATATTCGTGAATCTGCTGCGAACCTATTCCTGCATATTTCCAACTTTTGTTAGATTTTGGGTAAAGATTTATTAATAAACTGCTGTGTGTGGGCAGAGAAATATGCATAAAACTAGTTCACACTCACACCAAAAACATGTTTAAAATTTTTTATTTAATATTAAAGTTGTACAATTTTTTTTAATAAAAAATATGTTTTATTTGACTACAAATTGCTAATTTGTCTGTCTGCAAATGTGTGTAAGGACATGGATCCTTTATATACAAATTGTTATTCTGTACGTGTTTGCTACATGCTACATGCTAAATGTTATGCATGTTATTCATACTTCCAGTTTTTTTTTATTTGTTATTAATGTTTTAGTTTATAATATTTTTCTTACACACGTTTCCTTTATTTTTATTTGTATTATTTTTCGAATTAACAAGACAGATTTTGCATTTATATAAAAAATTTAGTTGAACACATACATACATATGTATGTGAATACAGATGGATATGTACTTGATTGCAGGAATTTATGTTACTTTCAGCAGTTTAATAACTTTGTTTGGCAACAAACTGTCTACAATGGTTGTCTCTGACAGGGTAAAGTCTGAATAAAGATCACATCTCTTACATGTATGTATACATGTTACTTAATATAAAAATAAATAAAATCAACTAATATTGTTTCTAACACCACTCAACAACATGGTTTGAAAGTTAAATAAATAATTGTAAGGATGTGGTCAAAAATCATGTTACAACATTTTTTTCAAAGCTAAATGGTCTGCCTCTTTACCCTAAGGTATCTGACAATTTTATATTGCCTTCCTACTGATCTTTTTACAGATCTGGAGCGACTTTCAGACACCTGAAATTTAGGTTATTAAAATTTTTTGAGCATTATTTTTATTGAATTGTAATAACTGATCCGTTCACTACAAAAACAGATATAAAACAAGCTTGCCCTCTGTTTCCGTTGCTTTTGTCTGTAGTGCTGGGTGAGATCATGATGAATGTAGAAGAGCTAGATTTTGTACAGGACATATGTTTAATCCCAAACAGGTTTAACGATATGCAAAGCAAGATAAACAACCTGGTAAAAGTAGCAAAAATTGTAGATTTGGAAATAAATATGGAGAAAATTAATGCAACGCTTATGAACGTTTATAGTCCTTTGGCCGATTAACTAAAACGTGGCCTTCACATTACATAATTTATGGGGACACCCTTTAGTTTCTAAATTCAAATTGTATACTTGCTATAGTGGACTTTGCAATACAGGTTCCTTGTAAATTTCAGCTGTCTGTCTATAACAGTTCAAAAGTTTGGCCACATACATAGAATTACATTAACTATTGGGACACCCTTTTATTTTATACTTTTTGTTCTAGCGGACTTAGCAATACAGGTTCATTGTCAATTTCAGCGGTCTGTGTACAACTGTTCAAAAGTATGACCATATACATCAAATTAAATGAACTATTGGATCACCCTTTAATTTAAAATTTTGAATATTTATACATTATACGGTCATAGTAATAGACATTCTGTCAAATTTTCAAGGCTTTGTCTATAACGTTTCAAAAAATTGGCTCAAATAGGTCAAATTACGTCACCTATGGGGCCACCCTTTAAATTTTAAATATATTTTTTTTATATTAATTTCTGCTGTTGGGAGCTATAGCAACACGCAATTTTTTAAAATTTTAATTTGGTGCCCTTTACGGTTCTAAATACACGTAAAAAACATGTATGTTGTATGGGACACCCTTTAATGATCTGTTTTTAAAATGGAACCAACCTGAAAGCATAACCTTTCAAATAAAGAAAAAAAATTTAAAATCGGTTCAGAAATGGCTGAGTTCTGCGGTTACATACATAAAAAAGCACCATTCAGACGAATAGATAACCTCCTTCTTTTTGAAGTCGGTTAAAAATAATTAAGGGCATGTTTAAATGAAGAAATGAAATTTTTGAAATATTAATTTTTAATCAATGTTTATTTTTATGGAAATGGTGTGATGATTTTTTTACGAATACTAAATGGCAATAAAAAGTGTATCACAACCATTTTCATTACAATTTCCATCACTGGAATCCAAATAATGAAGATAGGGTAAAAATAATAATTGGTTTTAATTTTTTTATTTATTCAGTATTATAAATACAATATTATTATAAGGTATAAAAATAATATAATATAATATAATATTGCGCAGCATTGTTGTTCCAGTTATCAAGTCAGGAAGGGAGTATTTAATGTCATTACCAATTAATTCTGTGATAGGGGAGATCAAAAGATATGTAGGTTGCAGTTAGAATTTTATATGATCTGAAAAACGCAGCAAGTGTAAATTATGATAACAATATATATTTCTCTAACAAAAATATAGTTTTCAAAATCAAAAAATTACTTATTTAAAGAAAAATCAAAATAAAATAAAAATAACTCTTATGTACTGAACATTCTAGTAACATTTAAAATATTTTGTATTTTTAGTACTTTTATTTTGTAGTACACTATTTATGCGCTTCAATATACTTTCAACCCATTTTCATATTATTTCACCATATTGACCACAAATTCTCAACTGGATTGAGGTCGGAACTTTGTGGAGGCTACAGCATTCAGATATTCCTCAATAAATTTTTATGTGTGTTTCGGGTCTCTAACCTGTTGCAACACAAATTCTTCCTTAATCGAAAAGATAGGTAGGTTTTCTCATGATGCTATCAATATTTTGCAATGGGTCAACATGCCACCATGTAAAACATCACCTCTATATGATGTTGCCGCCAACATACTTGACCATTGTTTAATATGGTGTCACTCTCTCCTGATATCGGTTTAATTTGACTCATCTGATCATATTACGCTTTTTCAGTCATTAAAGCCCAATCTTTCTGATGCATGTATGAGAGGATATAAAGGGTGTTTTTTATAGAGGTATAGAACTTTAAGTTGGCATTACTTTTCAAGATGGCGACCGATTTAACACCTGTCAAGAGATTTATTCTCAGTTTGGTTTGGCAATTCATCATGAATAGACTCACGCCTAAACAACGCTTGCAAGTAGTGCAATTTGGGCTCAAAAGGAGACTACCGTTGTTCCCGATTTTCATAAGCGAATTTTGTTTAGCGATTAAGCGCACTTTTAGTTGAATGGCTACGTCAACAAACAAAACTGCCGCATTTGGAGTGAAGGTAATCCTCAGTGCATGTCGAAACACCGTTATATCCAGAAAAATTGTTTGGTGTGCTTTATGGGCTGGTGGAATCATTGGTCCGTACTTTTCCAAAAAAGATGGTGGCCAGAAAGTTACAGTATAGAGCCATGATTACTAATTTTTTCATTCCTGAATTAAATAACCATGATGTCCAGGAGATGTGGTTTCAACAAGACGGCGCAACATATCACACAGCTGGTGCCACAATAGATTTATTGAAAGACACGTTTGGTGACCGCCTAATTTCATGTTTTGGACCTGTGAATTGGCCTCCAAGATCTTGTAATTTAACATCGCTAGACTACTTTCTGTGGGGCTATGTAAAGTCATTGGTCTATGCGGATAAGCCACAAACGCTTGGTTATTTGGAAGACAACATTCTCCGTGTTATTGCCGATATACGGCCACAAATGTTGGAAAAAGTCATCGAAAATTGGACGTCCAGATTGGACTACATCCACGCCAGCCGTGGCGGTCATATTTAAAATGTAATGCCACAAGATTATCTTTCGGATAAATAAAATTCATGCCAATCGAATAATCCATCGTTGTTTTATTGCAACTTAAAGTTCTATAGCTCTATAAAAAACACCCTTTAGTATTAAAAGACATTCTTACTTAAAATAATGTCATGTAATATTTTCATTCCTGGAGGAGTGATTCCTCGGACTCTTCTTTATTAGTTGCAAACATGGTTAAGATGGTGCTTTATGCATAACTGTTTTTCAGTGAAAGGTAGGATATTTTGAAACTGCATTGTATTTTTAATTATACCTTCTTAATTGTTCTTTTTAGGTATATTTTAAAAACCTCTTAAAAATCCTTACAATTTGGTTCGGTACTTCAAGAGAAAGGTGAGTGGTTTACAATTCGTACTTTTTTTATTTGTTATATAGTTTTTATAATTTCTTCTTTTTAGTTAAGGTCCTGATTGTGGTTTTCGATTAATAAGTTGATGAAGGATACTGGTAAAAATATCTTTAAACTATAAATTAAAAGATTATAGCTTTAAGATTAAGAAATGCGCATTTATTTATTTTTATGTATCACTTATAATAAAAAAATTCGCTTATTTTTACGAAATGTGTAGTTTAATTTTTTGTAGTTAAAAAACAGTATCAACGGAAGAATCGTTTATTTTTACGGAATTTCAGGTTAAATTTTATTACATTAAAAAAACAAAATCAACAGAAATATCATTTATTTTTACGGAATATTTAGTTAATTTTTATATTGTTAAAATAAAAGAAAAAAACATTTGTTTTTACGGATTCTATCAATTAATTTTTTAGAATTTAAAATTAACAAAACCTTTCAGTTTATTTACATGAATAATGAGTAGACCGGGTTCCAACTGAGTTTTCATTTATTTTAAATTGCATTTTCAGTTAGTTTAACTTATGTACATAATATTTTGAGTGTATAAAATAATTTTTTTAAGACGATAACTGTTATTAACGGTTCCTTTAATAAATGTATGAATAATTTTTGAAGTGAAAACATCTTTAGGCACGTTGCGCACTTTTTAGTTGAAGAAAACCCCTTGAAATCGCGTAATCGTCATCTTACTCTCGTGTCTAAGTATAGGTGTATATGTAATTGATATAAACAAATGATAGACATGCATATGCAGATCTGCTTGCTTTATTCAAATCAAAACATTACAGTGTTGCTAACGGTTCTATGTTAAAATTAATGTTGTGCCAACAAATATAGGAAATTTAAAGATTATTTGGACTATTTAAAATAAACCAACATACATACATATGTATGGTATTAAATTGATTAGATTTGTTCCGCCAGTAAATAAAATACTGTTGTCATAACTTTCGGTGAAGACCGCCGTCACTGGCTTTTATTTTGGTACGTTTGGCGAGCGCTTTCGATATAAAGACATCATTTTCAAGCCGCTTTTAAAATAGTACTATTTACCAAAACAAAAGCTAGCGACGAAGGTCTTCACCGAAAGTTATGACAACAGTTGATGTAATTTGAGCTATATGGCCCTATCTTTGGAACGATTATAGAAAGATACTTGCTTGTATAAGGTTGGAAACTAAAGGGTGTCCCTATAGTTGATGATATTTAATTTATAGGTATGACCTTACCTTTTGAACCCTTTGATATGCTCAGTACCAAGTAAAAATATAATATACAAATAATAAGTAGTATATTGGCATCTGTCTATTTCTAGTTCTCTACTCTATGCTGTATCATACATACTTTTTCCACGGTAAATACAAAAGGGGTAAAGCAAGAAATCATCTTACTTTTGTTTTTGCATTCTACAACACCACAACATTTTTCAAACAGTTTACATTGCAGCTGTCATATTAAATATACAGAGATTGTAAGTTTAGACAAAAGTGCACAAAATTATTCATTCAAGTAAGAACTAAAAACGTCAACGGGTTTGTTGAAAAACTACATTTGCAACCATATAATTTACGCATACACCCAAGAACAAGTCTTCGTCATGTGTTAGTTGAAATTGTTGTTGTTGATGCTCTTGTTAATATATTTTCATCTTATACTTTATGCACTGATGTATGTACTCATCTCGACACTAAATCATGTTGAGCATACATACATATATTGTAATTTTTTTTTTCATATTTTAATCATATTTTACATATTTTAATCTTCAAATATATTTTTGAACTAACAATAATTACTCATATCTTAAGTCTAAAATAGCCAGTGCCAGACAAAAAAAAAGATGTATGTTTCACGGTTGCTTCTATCATTTGCGGCTCATCGCTCTGATGTTCGGGTGAGAGAAGAAATATCCCTCCTTCTTAGACGAATGTAACCATTTTCATTTAGCATGTTGCGAGCCAGCGGATTTGGATGTGTTTCAAGCTTCTTCAAATACGTTACTGCATATTTCGCTATTTCTGCTTTAACTGATGGCACGTTTAGATCTTTGTGGATGTTCGAGTTTCTTATGTCCCAGGGAGCAAATGTGATCACCCGTAGAATTTTATTTTGACGCCTTTGGATTTTTTCTATATTGCTAGCTGAGGCAGTGCCCCTTAATTGAGTGCCATAGCACTCAAGCCGTAAAATGGCGTTAAAAATAAAAATGAATAATTTTGTGAGCTATATGGGGCAACTCAAATAACATCTTGTTACTGATTTCATCAAAGCCAGGGGCTTTCTTCGTGTTTATATCTGTTATTACTCTTTCAATGTCACTATAATGAAGTCTTAAAGGTACTGCAGCACTAGCTTCGGCAGTTGGCAAATCAACTGCATCAGTCAATACATTTGGAGTAAAGACCTTTTCCAAATGTTCAACAAATAATTTGCCTTTTTCGATTTATCATTCCTTGTCCAGCCTCCAGACGAAGTTCGCAAGGGAGGCTTATGTACTACTGGCCTTTTAAAGCTTCTACAAGCCAGAGCTGTAAATGAATCATTCTTTATTGATTTTAATTCGTTACGAATTAGTAAATTTTGAATTAATTCTTTTCATACAAAAAAAAAAAAAAATGAATTGAATGAAATTTGAATCAATTCAAATGAATTAGGCAGAAATGAATTGCAATTCGTTTCCAATTCAAATGAATTTGTAAAATGAGTTGCAATTCATTTTTCAATTCAAATGAATCTGATTGAATTGCAATTCATTTCCAATTCAAATGAATTTGTTAAATGAATTGCAATTCCTTTGACAATTCGTTTGAATTGAATTGATTTTGAATTCATTCAAAAGAATTAGAACAATGATTGCAATTCAATGAGTAAAATCAAAAATGAGTTGCAATCAATAAAATTCAAAAGCAAGCAGGAATGAAAAATGGAAATTTCTGATATCAAAATGAAAATATAGTGTAAAATAATTGAAAACCCTTGTCCTGGATCTGCGCCTGATCGAAGAAAACATGGCGTTTGGAGTTTATTTTTTCAAGAAGAACTGATTTTTATTTTAAAATACGCTAAACGACAAGATACGTTTAATATTCAAGCAACAATTAATCATTTTTAAATTTTCTGATCCACCACCCAACGACAATTATTACAACTCATTTTTGATTTCATTCATTGAATTGCAATTCATTCTAATTCATTTGAATGAATTCAAAATCAATTCAATTCAAACGAATTGTAAAAGGAATTGCAATTCATTTAATAAATTAATTTGAATTGGAAATGAATTGCAATTCATTTTTCAGATTCATTTGAATTGAAAATGAATTGCAATTCATTTTTCAGATTCATTTGAATTGAAAAATGAATTGCAACTCATTTTACAAATTCATTTGAATTGGAAACGAATTGCAATTCATTTCTGCCTAATTCATTTGAATTGATTCAAATTGATTCAATTAATTTTTTTGTATGAAAAGAATTAATTCAAAATTTGGTAATTCAATGCATGAATGATTCGCGAATTAATTCAAAAATGAATGATTCATTTACAGCTCTGCTACAAGCACGCCATAATGAATAATCTGATTGAGGAGTTGGGTCAAGGTCTTTTAAAAAGTTTTTTAGAGATGCTGCTCTTCGGGGTTCTAGTAAAACTCTTAACTGTTTCGTGCATTCTTTAAGTCTGCTTTTAAATTGAGGAGATCTGTGCGATTGCCACTCTCTGCGAATTTTTCTTTTCTCAGTTAAGAGCCTCTCTACCTCAACAGAATAGATTTGATTGTGTCTTATTAGTTGTCGGGTTACTGTTGCGTGTTGGGACTTCTTAGCGGAATATTTTAAGAACAATGAGTTCTGAGATATTTTTTATATTTCAACCAATTTAGGCTTGTGCTAGTTCTTGGTGACACGATATTTTGCTGGTTCCATATATAGACAATATTGGGTGAATGATCCGAGGATAATTCAAGTGACGCTTCAACTTCAATCATTTCTATTGTAATTGATTTGTATCCAGATTATCGTCAGTTTAAATATTATTATTGATTACGTGGTAAAATTAAATTGTATTTTTAATGCAAATTTATTTATATGGCTGAAGTATAAGTTTATTTTGCTAATGTACACGTGACTACACACTCTCTGTAAACTTTAAGTGGCTGTTTATAATGGCTTGAAAGATAGGACTTCGGCTTGAAATGACAAACCCGTTAATACCTATTTTCTTATACTTACTGTGATAGTGGACATAGGGTTTCATACTTTGTGTTAATTTCAAACATTTGCCTTTAATGGTTATACGTCAGTAGCGAAATACTTTTTAATTTTTTAATGTATATTTCAAGACTATTGCAATCACTTGCGGCTTATCCCTCTATTGTATGGCCAAAAGCAGCAATATCTCTTTTTTTTAGTCGAATATAACCAGGTTCATTTAATAAGTTATACGCGTCTTATTTAAATACGTTACTGCATGTTTCGCTATTTCTGATTTAACAGTTGGTGAATATTTGAGTTTTTTATATACCAGGGAGAAACTGTGATCATTCGTAAATTCTTTTCTTTTTTGCGCTTTTGTATTTTTTCATCATTGCTAGCTGAGGCAATACCCCATAATTGAATCCCATAACACCAAATTGGCTTAAGTATCGACTTGTAGAGTAGAAGTTTGCAATCTAAGCTGAGGGTAGAGTTACCGCCAATAACTGGACTGCTTTTAAATTCAATTGTGTTAACTTGGATTCTATGTGGCTTTTCCAAGTAAGGTGCCGATCAAGATATATATCGAGGTATTTGACATCTGAGAGCTGCGGTTTTGTTGTTTATTTAAAAAAAAAAAAAAAAAAAAAATAGAAAAAAACTTGTAATGAGGTTTTTTTAAACATTAAAACTATTTCTACACCTGTAGTTCCTGCATTTCTGTGAGAATCTCACAAAGAGAACAAAACATGTAAAAATTTTAAATGAGTAGCATACCAGCTTTCAACAAGGTAGGTTTGTGTCACTTTGCTAAATATTTAGCAAACCAATGCAATTTAATTTTAACCACTTTTTTGGTTGGGGGCCTTTGCATAAAGTATTACTATTTAAGATTTAAGCTACTTTTAGAATAAAAAATGTCTTGTTATTATTAATGTGAAACTGTTTAGTTTCTCGATCAGGAGCATAAAAAGATTTGAATTAAAAAATATACTAAAAGACTTTGTGCTCAACATTTTATTATTTTGTCACTTTAATAAAAAAAAAGTAACTAAGTTTTTCTTTAAACCACAAAATAAGTATTCAATGCTGCACTGAGATCTTAAATAATTTATATAAATTTTCTACGTTACATAGAAAATGAGGATTATGGAAATAAAATTTATTTTCTCTTACTGGTGCTGCTTTAAACCTGTCTATTATTTTTACTTGTAATACAATATGCTTCCAATACACAAATAAAAGTCTTTGCCAGGAAACTGAATTACGAAAAGTAAAATCTTATTTGCTTACTACAGCAGTTGTAACAATAAAATATTTAATGATTTCACCTACTAATGCGTTAAAGTTATAGTGTGATGGTAATGTTGGTAGTACAAATCCAATATCAACATTTAGAAAACTATTTTATTTTCTCTAACCTAAATCTAGGTGTGAATACGCACGTACGCTGGCATATAATATTAAGTGACTTTTATTATCACAAACTACCTTTAACTTTACTTTAAGATTTTTCTTGTGCTCTTGAGAATCTATTCCACATTGCTCCTGCCTGCTGAACATTTAAAGCATCCTAGCTGTAAAGATATTATTTGTGTAAAGTCTCTGTTATATAATTACCTTCATACATTGCCACATGACATGCAAGAAAATCTTGCAATAAAACAACTTTATTTGTAATACTACTTAACATCTTCCTAGATGTTGTAAGGAATTTATGAGGAAATTAATTCTCACTTTTGATTGCATGTAAAGGGTGTTTTTTATAGAGGTATAGAACTTTAAGTTGGCATTACTTTTCAAGATGGCGACCGATTTAACAGCTGTCAAGTGATTTATTCTCAGTTTGGTTTGGCCATTCATCATGAATAGTCTCACGCCTGAACAACGATTGCAAATAGTGCAAATAGTGCAAATAGTGCTTTAACATAGTGATTTAACACCGCTAGACTACTTTCTGTGGGGCTATGTAAAGTCATTGGTCTATGCGGATAAGCCACAAACGTTTGACCATTTGGAAGACAACATTCGCCGTGTTATTGCCGCTATACGGCCACAAATGTTGGAAAAAGTCATCGAAAATTGGACGTCCCGATTGGACTAGATCTGCGCCAGCCGTGGCGGCCATATGCCATAAAATCATATTTAAAATGTAATGCCACAAGATTATCTTTCGGATAAATAAAAATCATGTCAATGGAATAATCCATCGTTGTTTTATTGCAACTTAAAGTTATATACCTCCATAAAAAACACCCTTTATAACACATTATACAATAAATCCGATACTGTGTCTTCCCTTTGATAGCATATGTCTATATGTCTGGCGCAGTCTGCACGTATCATCTTTTTTGATTGGCCGAATTTTTGGCCAAATTATATTTGAAGTTTCCATAACCTGTCACTGATGCAGTTCTCCAGTTTAAGTAGTAATGAAAATTAATGTCCACAAAAATATCAGAAATTTACTGGAGATCGACGGTTATCCAGATTTCGCTTGACTTAGTACAGCTAGCCTTCTACCTGAAACTAGATCTAACTAGAAGCCTGTGACTGGCCGCCGCCATAAGAATATGTAAGTTGAACTACTGACAGTACACTCGATTACGGTAAGCCATAACCTTGTGTTTGCCAGTCGGCCACCAAGTAGTCTGCTAAAAGCTCGACTAAGATAAAAAAAATCAGTGAGCGGTAAACGACCATATTACGAGATGATGATGATGGTTTATCTTGAACAGCATTGCTTCAACTTTTAAACATTAAAAACTAAGTGGAAAAATTCAAGAGAGGGTGGAATCGGTACAAAAGACAATTTCTCTTATTCTGGCTCCGCGGATGACGGTCAAGCCGATTAAATCTTGTGCTTGCTGCCACCAAGAATACATAGCTTATGCTCTAATTTGCTTTAGTATATCGCGATAACTGGAAGCGAATATTTTTCGGAATAGGAAACATAGGAAAAATAGGAATATAAATATATTAGATAAGGGTGGAAAGAGTACGAGGTAACTGATGGCGTACAGCAAGGATCCGCCCTTGATCCCTTACTTTGGAACTGGCTGATTGATAAAGTTCTTAGCGAAGACGAAATATAACATTTTGCTTCAGAGAATGCTGATTCTATAGAAAGTAATAGTGAAGAACCTATTGAACTTACTGCAAATTTAATTGAAGAAGGACTTAAACTAGGAAATAAATTAGGAAACCATTTCATCCCAAACGATACCAATGCCGAAAGAGCTGCACAATTCCAATGTTAGCTTAATTCTTGTATGGCTCATTACAATGAATTATAATTAAAATAAATAAATAAAAATAAATACGAGAATTATAGGAGCAACATTTGGCGAACAACGACGGCTCATAACAGAGTTCACTGTTAAAAATGTAGATGCCGAACGAGCAAGAGAAAGTCCAGTTTAAAATTATTCCAGCGATGATAGTGATTTTATAACCATAAGAAGCGAATGCGAGTAAATTGGTTAATTAATTCAAAATTAAAATTTAGGCTGAGAGTGAGAATGTTAAAAATATAAGCTTTGCTGATGACTAAACTTTCGTGGTTGTATCAGAGACGGAAGGAATTAAATAGCTGTATTCCATAGAATAGACTAGATTCATTCAATTGGCGTTAGCTGAGCATAAAACAGAGCCATTTTCTGATAACCAGCCGTTTGGTCAGGGAGAGTTTAACTCTTACCTTCGCTAGCTGTATAATCGTAACAAAAAGGGCTCTAAAATATATTGGTCAGATGATCGCTTATCCTACAGGAATTATCTGAAATTTGCAGCAGAAAAGCAAAATTGATGATGTGGCATTAATTCGAATTTTTCCCAAATCAGGAGATCAAAAATATTTGCAGTCTGTTAATGGCATATGTTGTGAGAAGTATAATTATGTAAGCTGCTCACGTGGAGGAAGAGTCATCTAAATTTAGCACGTATCGTAAACAAATTTCTTCGATATTTTGCTGACTATGCTTCGAGGTTGGTGTTCCTTTCGGACAGTTTCTGATGAAGCAACCGCAGTAGTATATGGCATTAGGCTTCTTGATTTTGTACCAGACAGTTTCTTTAAAAGACAAATCGATCTATAGAAATCAACCAAAGTCTTTGGAGGGATTCGAACCCGCAACCGCAAGACTGATAGACTAGCGCTCTTTCCATCAATCTATCGACACACTCATGAACTGAGGGTCAACCTCTGTAAATGAAAGATGGAAACATATAATTATGACCATGGGGGACCCTTATACAAAATATTGTCAAAACGTAGAAGAGAGTCCAAAGCCTGTATTTTGTGAATGTCAACGATTTACTATTAAGAGGGGAAATCTCGAATAAAATGCAGGTTGTAACATTAAAACTAATAATATTGTTTTAGCGTGTTTTTTATTTTTATTATTTATTTATTTTTCAAATGTCTATGGATGTTGCATCCCTATAGACAGTTAAAACATCATAATTACAAACAAACATAACACAAAATTACAAAAAATTATTAATTGTTTAACAAAATGATAATTTTACATTTAACAATATTAACATTTTAAGAGAAATCCAAAATTTTTTAAAATTTATTGACCCTCCATAACGGGTCAGCATTTGCGTAATTTGATCTGAAGTATTTAATTGCTAGCAACTCAAAATTTCGAGACGAACGCTTAGGAGCATTAAATGACATGTTTTCGAGCAGGAAATCAGAAGTTTACAATACATTTAACATAGTCCTCCTGCTTTTAAGGGTGGCAGCTTAAGTATTGCAAGACGGCTGGAGTATGGAGGAATATTTAGTAAATTCCAGCCTAAATTACGAAGGCAGAACAACAAAAATTGCTTCTGTACAGATTCAATTCAACCTACACATAGGATCCCAAAGTCATACACTTGGTCTTTCGATGATTTCACTACTATAAAAAAAAGTAAAACACCATAAATATTATCCTTTCATATTATTTAATATGTATTAGTCAAGGAGAGATGAAATATTTCATTCAGCAATATGACATAAAGACTAGAACAAGTAAATGAGAAAACAAATAGTTAAAAAAAAGTTTCGAACATATCACACAAATTCTAAAAATTCTTCGATAAAAATATCTATTTAAACAAGAACAACTTTTACTTCACAACATAGCAGGGGCAAAACGCAAATATATAGACAGAATTTTTCGCTACAGTAATTTGTAAGTTCTTGTAGAGCACGTACAAACAACATGATGTGCAAAAATATTAATACATTGTTCTGTTGGAAAGTTTCTCTGATAAAAACTTACTACTAGCTATCCCCGGTTCGCTTCGGTACACCCATCCACTGCAAATACAATTAACTTACTTACTTACTTAGGTGGCTATTACAGAACATATTTTCCTGTAGCCAAACGTAAAATAGATTTCCAATTGCCTCGATCTTCTGCGCTTCTTCTCCAGTTTCTGACACCAAGTTTCGAGATGTCTTCCTCAACTTGATCTTTCCAACGATGTTTCGGTCTTCCCCTTCTCCGTGAACCGTCACCAGATTCGTATTCAAATGACTTTCCAGCTGGAGCATCTTTATCCATTCTCACAACATGACCTAGCCAACGCAATCGTTGTAATTTGATACGTTTGACTATGTCTATGTCGGCATACAGCTCATACAGCTCATGGTTCATACGACACCGATATTCTCCGCCAACGCAGATTGGTCCACAGATTTTTCGAAGAATTTTTCTCTCAAACACTCCAAGCACAGCATCATCTGCTTTCGCTAGTACCCATGCTTCGGAATCATATAATAGCACGGATAGTATCAGTGTGTTGTAGAGAGTGATTTTTGTCTGTCGAGAGGTGGCCTTGTTTTTAAACTGCTTACTTAGTCCAAAGTAGCATCTATTGGCCAGTATTATTCTTCTCTTTATCTCAAAACTGATGTTCTTTGTTTTGTTGATGGCGGTACCGAGGTAGATAAAATCGCTGACTACCTCAAAGTTGTAGTTTTCAACTTCCACTGTCTGCCCGAGTCTACTGGACGTCTTGCGCGTTGATACCATCAACTTGGTTTTATTGCCGTTTACTGCCAGACCCACTTTGGCAGATTCTTTTTCGATTTTTTCAAAGGCGGCAGTTACCGCTCGTAATATTCGACCCATGATGTCTATATCGTCAGCGTAAGCGAGTAACATGTGTTGTTTAGTGTATAGCGTGCCAGTTCTATTCACATTCGCATCCCGTATAACCTTTTCTAGCAGGATATTAAAAAGGTCACACGATAGACTATCGCCTTGTCTGAAACCTCGTTTGGTACTAAATGGCTCGGAGAGGTTTTTTCCTATTTTAACTGAAGATCGCGTATCAGTTAAGGTCATCCTGTACAGCGGTATTAATTTTGTAGGGATACTAAACTCAGACATGGCTTGAAACACCTTTGAACGAATAGGGCTGTCAAAAGCAGCTTTGTAGTCGACAAATAGATGGTAGGTGTTGATCTGTTTTTCTTGGGTCTTTTCCAGGATTTGACGTAAGGTGAATATCTGGTCGGTGGTGGATTTACCAGGTCTAAAGCCACATTGATATGGCCCAATTATCTCGCCAACTTTAGATTTTAATCTTTCACACAGTACGCTGGAAAGTATTTTGTATGCGATGGGAAGGAGAGTTATTCCTCTGTAGTTAGCGCATACTGTCTTGTCTCCTTTTTTGTGCACGGAACAAAAAATACAATTAACACTTGGAAGAAAAATATGGTCAAGCTTTTACTCCAAAACGCACGCTATTCTAACTACAAAACTGTTTTAGTTTATATGCAAGCTACGACGCACGATAATAATTTTTAACTTTGGGAGGTACCACTCTCACTATCCAGTCCAGTCTGTATTTTGCCAAATTATACACATTAGAAGGAGGGTTATTTGTCTACCTAGAGAACTACAATAAGCAGCGAAGAAATTTACCATTTCTTCGCTGTTTTTTCTACATAGAACTATTAGAAAATTGCTTCACCGACAGGAGTTTTTGTGACGACAAGCACAAACAAATAGTTAAAATATAGAAAATATTTCAATACTTACTGTTTAGAAAATATTTCGTTAAGAACAGTAGAATACGTAGAGCTGCTCTTATTGATTTTAATTAAATTCAGAAATTTACTGGCCCAATATTCAATAATAGGTGGACAAGAAACTGGATACAACAAAATTTATTTTGTAGATGTTCAACGGTTCTTTAAACGGTTCTTTGGAAAAGAGATGTAGCCAAGCAGATTCCCGGAACTGAAAAATTCTCTAAAAGTATATACGAAGTGTCAATGCGGGCTACTAGATTCCTTTTGAATTACATTCCTTAACAATTACTTTAAAGACAATTAAATAAATACCCGAATACACAATCATATTATATTAGTAGCTCTGCCCGCCACTTCGTCAGCGTCCTTACAATATTATGTTCGATTTTGCTTTGAATGCAATCCACCCTTACTTTTTTAGTACTGCAGTTATGGTTCTCATCCCTACTAAAATAAGTAAATACATAAAAAATAACTTAAACACTAACCGATATGCATAGTTTAACTTTATCATACTTTCACTGCTTATTCTCCACTTTCTCTTGAAAATAAAATATTTTTGCAGAAAAGACGCATCTTATATTGAAATAAGGATACTAAGGTACATCTTCATAAAATTTTGTTAAAATCCATACAGTAGATTTTACGTGTTGCGAACACAGACAGACAGGAATTGAGTTACTATTTTATGATATGTATACAAAGATAACGTTCATTTAGGAACCCTCTCTAAAGTCTTAGTGTGGATATTAGTCAATAAATAAGACTGAAAAATTAAATATTTTTGTTAGGAATTTGCAAAGTGTATTCAAAATATAATGCCTGATATGTCTGAGTTTCCAGCTGTCCATGTTAGAGCTTTAGTGACCTTAACAATTGTAAACAGTAAAAATACTTTCTTCCAATGCACAGTGAGGCAGAATTAAAATATTTTGGAAATAACTCAGCCATTTGTAAAGGGCTGGGCCGTTTAATCCAAAAATTGGCATGAGAATTATCTCAGCTTAAGTTTTGACGGTGGTTATCATCCACTTGCCAGGGGTTGCGATATGTAGTCTCAAAGTTGGGTACCTCGACCTTACAAATTTTTTAAAGCTACTTCTATGCTATGCTCATGCCAAATTATGGACAATCGGCCAAGTTATTTCCAAAATATTTTGACTGCCGCACTGTGCAGTATGAAATGTTCCTTTTCTAAGGCAGGAAATAGTTACAGATAGAATTATACAGACTCATCAAATATGTCTTAATAACAAAGCTGAACACAATTTTGAGCAAAACCGAATGTAATCGTCAATACGTATAGATATACGAGAAAGAACTATAGAACTGTAAGTGTTCTTAAAAAGCCCTTTGAGGAAACTAGAACTGTTCTGGAAGATAAGTAAGATAATCAAAATACTTTCTTCATAGGTAAATGTTTCTATGGTTGTTTAGAATTTCATGGGACAATGAGCTTCGATGTTTTTCTAGCATCTTTGCATACGTTGCTGTATACTTCTCTATTTTCGCTGGATCCTTAAAATTTTTGTCAATGTCCGAGAATTTAAAATATTGTTCGCAGAATCTTATTTCGACATTAATTTGGTTTTAGCTTAGATCAACAGTATGTCAAGGTATTTGACCCTTAAGTTGAAGTACAATTTGATTATTTTTAAAAATAGGAGACCTCTGTTCAGTGTAAACATTTTGTAATAAAGTTTTTGATATTTACCTTCACGTTATCTTCAATTGAAGTTTTTAATTGGTTTCAGATTTAAATTTTATTAAATAATTAATTGATTCAATTAATTGTTTAATTAACTATTTTTTGGTGTTTTAAACAAATATATATTGGAATCAATTAAAAAATTAATTGAATTTTAATTTAAACTAATTAAAATCCTTAATTGGTGAAACAATTTTTCCTTGTTTATTGTCCATTTCTTCAACCATATTTTCACTTGGGGATTAAATCGAATGCTTAAAAAAGCTGTGTTTTCAGCAATTGTCGATGTGTGGAATTGGTTGCTATTTGGCATATGGGAAGTATACAACATGTACAATATTGGTCCCAAAATACTACCTGGGGGAACTCTGTCTTTTCTGAGTTTAGAAAATCTACTTCTTTAATAAACTCACGACCATTTCAAAAACTTTCGAACACCTTAATTTTTTAAATTAGGACTTTACAACATTATCTTTCCCTAGAAGCATTTTTTATTACATTAACTAATCTATTAACCGAACTGATGATTCTTTGTTCAAAATTACGACCAACTTATGTTTGATTAATTTTCTTATTTATACGACTCTTTCTTTGTGCGAATAATTTCGATAAACATTCCGTCATTCCTTATTATAATACATTCCTTAAAAAAATAAGTGAAATGATTAATACATCATCTTTGCAATACTAAGACATAGAAATTGTAAAAATTAAAATTTTAAAGTAAACTAGAAATATACAAAAAACACAATCAGAGTAAATTTCCATTTTTCCCCACAAAATTCCTTCACCAGCCAGCATCAATGCAACCTTTTTGTGTCAGTATTCAAAAGAGATTAAATGGAATTTTTCAACACCTGGGCTTATGCGGATTTAAAAGTGACATAATAAATGTGTATACAGATTTTTTTTTATTTAATTGGCTGAAAAGCCTATATATCCACCAATACTATCTATCGCTTTGCTTCACATACGCAACGTAAACGAAAAGAAAATAATCAAAAAATGCAAACACTTACTTCATTCAGAAGCATGATAATGGTTTGCTACAAAGGTGGTTGCTTGGTATCACCATGTTAACGAAAACAAAGGGAAAGTAAAAATAGCTTGTTTTAAGAAAATTGTGGTACTACAGTGGGACAGAAGTTAATTATTTTAGAAATAAATTTTTAGGTGATAAATTTACCGAATAAAAAAAATTTTTCAGCAACCTCAAATACCCGCAAGAATTAGTCTATTGATAAAAAAAATACGTTTTAACATAATATTTTTTTTTAACTTATGCAAAGTTCATAAAATTTAGCTCCTACTTATCCTGACTTTTTAGAGATATTCTTTCGAAAAGACAAATCAGAGATGATAAACACTAATAGTTGTCCTATTGCTTTCCAAAGCATCTTTGGCAAAATGTGAGGTTTAAACCAAGAATGATGTACATTGTAAGGAAAATTTGAAATTACTCCGCCCAAGTAGTGTTCCAAGAGCATATAGGTGACCGTGTCTTCTGTAAAATTTGCATCTCAATTACTGGGACCATAAAGGCTTACCCAATCTACGCCCTAGTTGCTTCGCAGCTTAAACCACTCTTGCATAGAGTTTGGATAAGACTTAAATGTCGCTCTTATTTCCATGAAATTGTTATTACAGGAACAGCAAACTATATAAAAAGGTACCACAGACATCAAAGAGAGGAATATCTAAAATTTTAGCGAAAAGCCGCAACTAGGTCTTTTACACTAAACCAAGAGTCCCAAACATCATTAAATATGATGACAGAAAATGCAATAATCGCCCTAACATGGACTGCGTTACGAATGATCTGGGGAAGATCGAATGGAATATCTGAAATTAGCTGTGAAAAAAAAACACAGAAATTATATAACATGACAATATGCAAGGAGTATTCAAAAGTATTCACAATGACTTAAAGAAGATGGTCACAATAACCAAAAGAAATGGTCTGGAGATCATGGGGATTAAAAACCCTACAAGTTAAAATTCTAAATCAAGTTTATCCAACTTATTAGCGTTTGACTTGAACAGTGCACAGGGGGGCAGAATCAAAATATTTTGGAAATAACTCAAACATTTGTAAACGGCTTGGGGGATTAATCCAATATTTTGAAAAGAACTGGACGAGGGTACCAAAAAATTATAAATAAATTGCTTGTAACTCGCTCTTTTTAAAACATAATTTATAGATTTAAGCACCCTGTTTAATTTTTAAAAATAAAAAAAAAAAAAATAAGAAATTCCAAGCTCTAAAATCGTTTGCAGGTGCGAGGTAAAAAAATTTGAGACCAAATAGCCACTAGGAAGTGGGTGGTGCCCAGCGTAAAATTTTAAGCTCAGATACCCCTCTGCTATGCTCATGTCAAATTTTGGATCAATCGGACTAGCCCCTTACAAATGGCTGAGTTATTTCCAAAATATTTTGATTCTGTACTGTATTAAAAGAAGCAATTAATTCTTTGCCACAATCCTCCCTGATATTCTATTTTTATTCTAATTTGTACTTTATTTTTCTTTTCTATTTTCATCATAAATTTCTTGCAGTTAACACACGGTTATCGTCATTCTTTTACAGTCAACGTGAATTATTTCTAATTAAACCCTTTTAAACAACAACACATCAATTTTGACCAACTTATTTTTTTAACTGATGTGTTTACACATTTTTCGAAAAATTTAGGTACTTTGTATAGGTAATGTTGACTTCAGTATTTTGTATTCTTTGGAATTTTTTCTTAATTTTGTTCTTAAAAAAAAAATATTTTTTATTCTTTTGGTCTCGTCAAACACAAAATGTTTGAAGTTCAATTGGTGGAACCACAAAAAGTAGTTCGTTGAAAAAACTTAAATTCACTTATTATCAGTGATTAAAAATGCTTGACTATTTTCAATGCATATATATTTGCTTAACTGTTGCTTAGAAAAAGTGTGCAGCAAAAGCAAAAAGCAAAAGCAAAAAAAAGAAGAGCAACTCTTTTGCTAAAGCTTGCTATGTGTCTCTTTCTACAGCAAAGCAATTACTTTAAAAACATTTGCTGTTGCTTAAGCAATAAGTTGTTCTTCATTTTTGTTTTTGCTTATGCTTAACTCTTTACTGTGAAGAAGTGGCTGACTACTATTGCTGTTTTTTGCTGTTACTGGTGTTACTAGCTGCTTCAGTCTTAAAGTGGTTTTACACGATGTGTCGTTGTCATATGACTAGTCAGTTTAATCATCCATATGTAATTTCATGTGTTTGTCAAAATAGGCATTTTACATACGGTTTATAATTTTTGCTTTCAAACATATATGTGTAATTACATCTGACATAACCTATAATATATCATTTTTCGGCCACACAGTTTTGTATTTCCAACCACAGCTGATGCAAAGATGCAAATATTTGCCACGCTATTAGTGCTTTTGGTAACACGAAAAACCTAAAATAGCAAAATATCAAGTTGGCATTACAGGATGTCAGATGCTTTGTCACATCAAAAAAGAACACGTTCCAAATGAAAAATGTCATATGCCGTGTAAAACCACTTTTAAGTAAGAAAATTCTTTGACAGTGAGAGATTAAAATTACTGCGCCACGTGTATGTAAATCGAAAAAACTACATTTTGAAGATCTGCAAAATAAAAATTTCCAATATTGCTTTACAGCAACAACAAAAGAAGAAACAAACATTTAATTTATTGTTTAAGCAACAGCAAACGTTTTCAAAAAATTGCTTTGCTGATTGCTTTGCTGCAGTAAGAGACACATAGTAAACTTAAGCAAATGAGTTGCTCTTTTGCTATATGGTAAAAAGGATATATATAAGTTTGTCATTCCGTGTGCAATTTCTACAATACCTGAAACCTTATAGATAGATTAGTTGATTAAGTGATGTCCATCTGTGTTCGGGTAAGAAATTTCAGTAATGGAATTCAGCAACATCATACCCTTCCATTCAAAGCTGTGGGCAAAAACTACGCCCACCTATATTTATTCACGTTGTTTTCAACATTACTCTTTTGCTTTTTTGTTAAATAAATATTAGACCGCGACCAGTAGATCGCATGGAGTGCATACAGATTTTGGCGGATCAATAACCCTGTGAGGGGCGATTTTTATTTGGTATGGTTTGATTTGTATTGAATACCTTTACAGAAAGCAATACACCTGTAGGTAGCTGATTGTAGGTCTATCATAGGTGGCTACTGGGAACCAGTAGTGCTTTAGTCTGACCATTCTAACGTAATATAGATTGTAGAAAGGAGGTGACTGAATTATTTTACAAAAACTTTTCGTTTAAATTTTTCCTCTAAAACTAAAAAGAAGAGATACTGCTTTTCTTGGCCGTACATTAGAGGGATGACCCGTAAATGATTTCAACAATCGTGAAACAGACATTATTTTTGTCTAGCACTGGCTGGACTTAGTAAGTACGAGTATATTTATTTTTTATTTTGGACTTAAGATATGAGTAATTATTGTTAGTTCAAATATATTGCGGATACAATAAATAAAATATGAAAAAAAGTTTATCAAAAATTTTCGATAAAATGTTTAGAAAAATTTTTCCAAAAACTTTTTGGTAAAATTTTTTCACAAAATTTGTAGTCAAATTTTTACAAAAAATTTTCGGTAAAATTTTTTCACAAAATTTGTAGTCAAATTTTTACAAAAAATTTTCGATAAAATTGTTGCAAAAAGTTTTCTTCAAATATTGATAAAATTTTTACAGAAATTTTCTATAAAATTCTAAATAAAACTTTTCGATAAAATTTTTACAAAAAAAAGTTTCTATATATTTGTATTATACTAGTTATTCCCGGTGCGCTTCGCTACACCCATCCACATAATTACTATAAACACTTGGAAGAAAAGTATGGCCGACCTTTAACTCGAAAACGCAATCTTTTCTCACGATAACTATGGTTCACTTTATATTCAAGGTACGACGCCCACTGTTCCCATCGAATCTGTTTTTGCTAAACCAAGCGTATTGACACGTTAATAATTTTTACCTTGTATGTGGACGTAAAAGTGGGTGTGGTCAATTTTTCTGACCGTAAAAATCTAAGTTGGATTATGATGAATATCTAAAGAAAAAATTAGCCAAGTCGGTGTAGTGGTTCTTTGAAATTAGATAAATCAATAAATTGGGCTTTAAAGTGGGCGTGGTCAATTTTTTTGCCGTAAAAACCTAATTTGGGTTCCAAATCGGTTCAGCCGTTCTTTGAAATTAAGTTGGCCAATGATAAAGATCTAAACAAAAAATTAGCGAAATCGGCCAAGCCGTTCTCAAGTTAATAAGTTGAAAATAATAAAATTAAAAACCGAATGTGTGTTGTTGTGAAAATGGAAAACATAACAGAGTAAGGGAATATGGTGAAGGGTATATAAGATTTGGCATGGCCGAATATCTTAAAAATATTGCTACTAACTTATTAACTCATTTTATGTGCGTGTCATAGCATTTAGGTCTGATTTAACGCAAAAATATTTCTTTAACTAAGTAATTCAACTAGATTTTCTGCATTATAAGAAAGTTTTAGTTTTTGTTACTTTTAACAACAGTTTTAAATTTTATTTTAACATTTTTCATTTTTCCTGCAACTTTCTAACATTTTTTTTGAAAAATTTTTTTATTATTTTTTTTCTTGAGTTACTTAACATAAAATAGAGGACTTCATCCTCAGTTGTCTTAATCACAGATAAGCTGCTTAAAGGCCTGAAAGTTGTTTTTCTTTTTTTTTTGCTACTTTTAAGTGACCTCAATTGCTGTATTATGGTTTCTAATTTAATATGAAATATTTAGTTTACTTTTCATGCTACGAACGTTATTCAAAGCTGCAAAAAAATAGAAAGGGATTCATAAATTATAATTATACACTTTATACTTTAAGGAATATAAAGTTAAAAGTGAATAAGAAAAAGCTCAAAAACATTAAACACAAAATTACAATTAGACTTCCAATTGCAAGTATTTTATTTTCATAACAGTTCATTATTTATTTTTATTCACACATGATTCCTTGAAAATTTTTTAAATAAATATTTTATGGGTGCAATATAAATAGCAATATGCCAAAAAATGTACTTTATAATTTTCAGACTATAAATGCCGAACGATTATTATTGCTTCGGGGGTAGAGTGTCAGCTACCTTAATTGGTAATTAAAGTGTCCCTCACTTGTCCTAAAACGGAAATTTAGGGTGTCCATTAAAACTTATGTTTTTTATTTTTTGCATAGTTAGTTTTGGTAGTTATCCTCCATTTAAAAAAAATGGCAACAACAAAACTTTGAAGCAAGAAAATACTACTGCTACATTTAACGCGGCACAAATTGGGCTAAATATTATGTCTTGCCATTCAACACAGTTGTTAATGATTTCAAGTTTTAATATTCTGCGGTGGTGCGTGACGATCGTATTTTTCGTTTACAAGAAAATTTGGAAAATGTTTAAAATATAGCGAAAAAATTTAAAAAAAACTTGTTTTTTTCACCTTCATTCACATAACACTTTTGAAGTAGGAATGTAATCTTCAAGCGCCAACGCAGAATTTTAGATATTATAGTTGTCAACAACCAAGTTGAATTTCAAGGCATAATATTCAGCCCAATTTATGCCGTACAAAAAATATTAAAGCCTATTTTCGGCAAATTTTGTTCATTCATTCATAGTTTAAGTTTTTACATTTATAATGTTATTATTTGTTATTGTTTTTCTTTGTGTCAATGTTTTTGTTTAGATCATTTTTTACTGATTTACTGTTATTTAAGACCATCTCTCTTAGTTCTATCAATAATATGTCCGTTTGTATACTTTTTCCGTATAGTTTGGTAGCTGAGTAAATTGCAGACATGGGGGAATTAAATTACATTTAAATTCCAATTACGGGTAATGTGTAATTGAAAATTTACAATTACTAATTACAAGTAATTGTAATTACAATTACAAAATTTGAATGTAATTGTAATTGAAAATTTCCAATTACAATTACATGTAATTAGTAATTTCATGTGTAATTAATTACAAAATGTAATTGATATCCCCCAAGTCTGGTATATTGAACCAATTTAATTTCATAAAAAAACTTTTGTATAAAAAAGTACGTAAAAAGTCAGATCATCTTACTTTCAAGGGTGTGCTGTATCAAATATTCGAATATTTAGAGTTCAAAGATATGTATATGTAAATAAAACATCGTTCTTGAATTGAGTTCCCCACAAATTTCAATTTGCTTTTAACACAGACAAGCTTAATTTGCTTACTGCAAATTTGAAAAAAATATGTTGACATTTTCAAAACAGTTTTAGCGGCTGCGAAAGATTCAATGTAGATGTATACTCATTCCACAGTAAAGTCAATGTGGCGAGAGTGTTTCCGTTGGCGGAGAGGAACGAGGATATGGCACCTCATAAAGAAGTATACACCAGATGTCAGTAAGTAAGGGCCCGGCAAAACAAATGCATTCACTTCCTTTTCGACATTTGCAGTTCCATCCAACGAAGTAAGATATGAAGAAATAATGAAAAAGGTTTTTCAGGAAAATAAAAAATGGAATGCTGAGAAACGAAAAAGGAAAGTAAAGTCCTATTTTTAAATTTGATTCATATGAATGAGCCTATTTGATTCATATGAATGAGCCTTGGATAAAAATTCTTAAAAAGCAAATAAACATTTTGAGATGTTTAAATTATAAATATCACGGTGAAAATTTGGATTTGGAGTCTCCTCAACTCAATGAAAAACTAAAGAATTTACACTCGTATGTAGACCTCTGAAAATTTAAATAATAAAATTTTTATTATTATTTTTATTAAAAATAACTTGATGTTTTTAAAAGTATAAATAATAAAGATTCTGTGAAATACATTTCTATTAAAATAACTGAAATTTTATTCGGAAAATTAAAAATATAGTTACGTACAAAATTTTAATGACGAATTTACATACATATTTGAATAAAAAGTTTGAAACTATTAAATATCTTCTAGCTCTTCTTTCGGTTATTCGGTTATTTTTCAACCGATTTGCAAAAACTTTTTTTTTAGTGAAAAGATATTCAAATTACCTTTCAAATTTCTGAATATAGTTGGTACAAATTATTGCCGCTAGACGGCGCAAAACTCATTTTTATTGAAAAATGTATCAAAACACCCTGTATTTGCAAACACTATGAGTTCGTGTATTTAGCAAAAATACTTGCCAAAGGATTTTGTACAAATTTGCCAAACATTATTTGGTCGAATTCTGGAAATTTAAAGGTCAAAATTATGATTTTCTTCAATAACCTAAAAATAACGGTAATTTTGTAAATAACGGAATTTTCAAAAAGTCAGAGAACAAAAGTTGCTACCGAAGCCCTAAAGAACCATTTTCAGCAATAAAAAAGTTCTTTTGCGCAAAAAGTTGATTTTGGCATATTGCTAAATATATAATTCTTGCAAAAAAAAACCAACTACAAAAAAATATATGTGCATCAATTCTATACTAAAAATTTAAAAGGAAGTAATCTGTAAGAAATAGTACTCAAATCAAATTCTTTTATACTTGTTGCTCTAAGGAACATAGTAATATACGGTTCAGCAGATAAAGCCGACAAATTACCTCAGATATGAGGACACCCTTTATTTTTTTACACTTATTATTACTGACACAGCAATAAAAAGTAACGGTTCCAAAGATATGGCCATATAGCTTAAACAATATTACCTAGGGGACACTCTTTAATGTACAATTTTAAATTAAACACTTATTTTAAAGGACAGATTCTTTGTCAATTACAAATGTCTATCTAAAACCGTTCAAAAGTTTGGCCATATGCATCAATTTACATCAACTATTGAGAGACCCTTTATAACTTTAAATATTTATAAATGTTATTATACGGGACATAGTAGTGGAGATTCTCTCTAATTTTCAAGTGTTTGTCTATAACGGTTCAAAAGATAGGACTAGATAGGTAAAATTTTATTAATTATGGGGACACCCTTTAGTTTCCAAATTAAAACTATTAACTTGATGTTATAAAGGACTTAGAAATACAGGTTCTTTGTTAATTTCCACCGTCTCTTTGTTACGGTTCAAAAGTTTTGCAATATACATCAAATTACATCATCTATTGGGACACCCTTTAACTTCTAATTATAAATAGTTAATTTCTGATTATATATATTGAACATTCTGTCCAATTTTCAAGTGATTGTCTACAATGGTTAATATATTTAAATTGACGTCACCCTTTAATTTTTAAGTTTATTTTTTTATTAATTTCTGTTATTGGCATATAGTGATATGCAGTTTTTTTAAATTTTAAAAGGGTGCTCTTTACGGTTCATAATACACGTAAAAAACACGTATGTTGTATGGGGATACTCTTTAATTTTCAAAATTCTGAACTTCTTTTAAAATGGGACCAATCTGTAAGCATTTCCTTTCTAATAAAGAAAAAAATCGGTTCAGAAATTACTGACTTCTTCGGGCACAAACATAAAAAAAGCAACATTCAGACGAATAGATAACCTCCTTCTTTTTTTGAAGTCGGTTGAAAATATTTATTTCCAAAAAATATAATAAACGAAATTGATTACTATGGAGAAAGCATATCCAGATAGCTCTTTCGCTAGAGCTCAACTAGATCATCAGTGGATTTTTCTCAATTTTTCTGAATAAAACTCAGATTCTTATGCTTAAAACTGAATAGACTGAATAGACTGACAGTCAGGAAAGAAAGCCAAATCTAAATTTCTAAGCAAAATAAAAAACTATAGCAAGCATTTCGATTTCAAATAGTCCACATAGTATTGCTCTCATAAATTATTTATTTAATAAATTGCCAAGGAATCATGCGTCATTAGAAATAAATAATGCATATAAGATAAAACTTCTAGGATGATTTTGCACTAAGAACGCCAATATTATATTTTTTATTAAAAAAGCCGTTTGATCAAAAATTTGGCATGAAAATGATTTTTTTAACAAAATCAGGATCTAGCCATCAAGTAGTCGAGAAAATTTCGTTGTGTTTTAGGCGGCTTGTTGTCCACTAACGCTAAATCACATTAAAAATAATAGTGACGGAGAAGTCTATTTGAAGTATTGTTACGTTTTTACTTTACGTTGGTTAAATAAAAACACACCGATATTAAAATCACTGTAAGTCACTTTATTTACGCAACTACTATTGACACCACTGCAACAAACACACAAACTGTTTAGCACTCTCTTAAAAATACGAGAATTTATCTCTTAGGCCATGATTCACTATCATACTCAGTCGTACGATCTGTCAAAAATAGCATGTGTGCTAATAAAGTTTGGTAGTGCGGATTAAAAATGTATGTGTGTAATAGACCTTTTGACAGGTCGCACGATTAAATAATGTTTTTAAAAAATTCAAAAAAGGGCTGCAAAGTATGTGTTTTGTATGATACAACGCCATTTTGAATCGATTTTTTGAGTAAGACAGAATTCTGTCAAATTTTTTTGTGATTGAGTCGTACGATTGTGAAGGATAGGGAATGGTGCCTTTAGACGTTTAAAACAATACTGCCATTCCAGTCGCAAACATGAATTCTATTTATAGGCGTGCAAAAACGCCTAGACAGTATTATTCTAAAAAGATATGGCTGGCCTGTATTCTGTATCTGTATTTATGTATATACGTGTGTATATTTTTGCTGAAGCTACACTTGCATTAAATTGCTTCTTTGTATGCTCTACTAATTTTATATAAGTATATTTTTTTATGAACGACATCAACAACTAATGATTAAATTATATGGTTGTAGACAAAACATATTATTATTAATCATTAAATTTATTCAAATATTATGGTTAGTTTAAACGATTATAGCATGATTAGAAATTATGAAATGTCATATATAAAATTTTTTATAATAAAATTTTTTTATTTATTATTGTTATCAACATTTTCAGTTTTTAGTTTATGTTTAGTTCGTAATAAAAAGACGAGCTTGGATATAATCTGGTTGCCTACAAATGGATAACTGCGTTATTGACATGTAACAGACTATCAGATAGTTTTGTTTTTTAATTTTGGCGGTTGCTGTAACTTAAGTGGTTAGCACGTTGACTACTAAGCAATGGTCACGAGTTCAATACTCAGCCGTGCAACATCAATTTTTTTGATATGTATTAATTTTTCTTTATAATAATGCATATCACAGCGCCCTCCTTCGCCGGTATTACCACATAGCACTAAATAAAAATTTATAAATTAAAAAAATAATTATAAATTGGCTATGCTAGCTAGCTTCAAACTAATTCGCCTAAATAACACCAGAGGCGCTGCAATACTGTTCTAAAAATAATCATAACGTGCAATTGCAGTGTTGCCAGATGCTAAGTTTTACTATCACACTAACCTTCTATCCTATCTACTCCTATCCCTTTCCAAAGGAAGTAATACGTTTAATATAGGCCTGAATGTTACTTTCGACAAAAACCCAACATTAGTGACAAAATTTGCAATTAGCTACTTGTACCAAAATCAAATAAGATTTGGCTACAGATTTAGCTAATAAGAAACTCGACGATATACACATACAACACAAAACATTCATGCATATACTATACATATCGCACTTGATCAACAAGAGGGTATTAACTCATAATTTTTAGTATTTCAGTAGAGGTATAAAACTGTTTGTGATTACATTTTAAGATAATTTAAAAATCCGTATATTATCGTATACAAATTCCATTTAATAATATATTTACACTGTTTTTCTTTTAAATTTTTTACAATTATTGCCAAACAAAAATAATACCTTTTTGTTGATATAAAGGTACTCAAGACACTATTACGAAAATGGTCTCATATGTGGATTTCGAGATGAAAGAGTAATCAGAATAAGTGGAAATTATTAAAGTAGATGGATATTGATGTTGTTGGTTGATTTCTTGCAAAAAGTGAAAATTTAAAAATTTTGACTTAATACTCTCTTGTTGATAATGCGCGCTATGTATATCTTCTGTTTAACTACTTTTTTTAAATTTTTCAATATTTTTATTAAATAAAACATGCATACAAAATAACATTGGCATGAAGAATACTGTGCAATACTTAGATGAAAAACAAAATTCACTACGATACTATTTAATTCTAATTATTTTATTTAATTATAATTAATTATATTATCCAAATATTAGTTTAAATTAATATGTATTTTTCAAAGTTACAAAGTTTTTTTTCGCATCATAATTTTTAATCTTTTTACGTTGCGTTTTACTTTTACGCTTGCTTTCACGTAAAAAATTCGCCTGCCTTTTCATCTGTGATAATAAAGTTATCTCTGTATTTATTCATGTATGTAAAGGGTGGAAACGAAAAAAATTTTACATTTTATTTTATTAATAACATAAAAACTAATAATAAGAAAAAATAAGTTATAACAACAAATTAACACAGTAACTCCATAGATACATAAAATAATATAAAAATTATTATTCACTTTTAGATAAACTAAATTTACGAATTTTTGATCTTAAGCCCAACATTATTTTTTGGACACCTACTCTACCAACTTTTTGGACAGCTTTCTTCCAATATATATAGAATTTTTTCACATCCTTAGCCTTTTTTGACGTTTTTCTTAAAATTTGTTTTACAACTGCCCAAAATTTTTCAATGGGGCGTAACTCAGGGCAGTTCGGAGGATTGCATTGCTTTGGCAATATTTATATTATTATTTTTAAACCAATCCATAGTTTTATTGGAGTAATGAATGGAAGCCAGAATAAAGGCGTAGTTTCGTGCCGCTTATACATCGGTAGCAATCTTTTCTGAAGGCATTCTTTTATGTATAAATTTTTATCTAATGTGCCTTGAATTACCAGTGGTTTTGAGATTTGGCCACAACTGCATACAGCTTGCCAGACTAGATATTTTTTGGCAAATTTATCCACTTTCTTACACTTAAATATTTTCTTTACACCTCCTCTTATATATGCGGTATAATACAGTTTGCCTGAAAGTTGTTTAAAGACAGCCTTAACATATGTTTCATCATCCATTATAATGCAGCCATTAAAATTGTTCAGCATTGTTTTTACAAGTTTTCTTGCTCTTCCTTTTGCTCTAATGTTCGTCATTTCTGTTTGGTACTTTTATGACAGCGTATGATCTCAGCTTATTAATTTTTTTACCTTTGGCACATACGTATGAGACACGTGGAATTTTTTTGCTAAGTCTCTCAATGAGGCATTGGGATTTGAGAGCAAAGACCTTTTAATCTTCCCAGCTAATTTTTTATCCATAAATCCAGCTGGTCTACCAGACCATTTTCGGTCGACAGATTTGATCTCCTTGAACTTTATTATGACATTTCTTGCGGTTGCTCGAGACGCACCAGCCATCCTAGCACTATATGCGTAGGTGGCATTAGGATTATTTATAAATATGTCCAAAATGTTTTTTCTCATTTTTTCTAATTTTGATGTAGACGCCATGACTTGTAAGAATAAACTAAAAACTTTTGTTGTTTTGTATTTTTCACAGATGACAGAAGTAACGGTATCTCAAAATAGGGTTTACACAGTTCAAGGAATTTTAACTGGAAAACGTAAAATTTTTTTCGTTTCCACCCTTTATAATATATTTATACAATAATATAATAAATTTATATTTGACGTTAATAATATAAATCAAGTTTCGAATGACATAATTTTTCCACAATTTATTTTATTACAAAACCATAAATTTTCCACCACAAACCCAAAATTTTTGTTTAAATATAAGAAAAAACCTTTAACTAATGAGGGTATAATTCATAATAGACAAAGCAAAAAATTTATTAAAATTTGCAAGCCTCTCACAACACCCACATAGAAATAAATTTGCAGCTTAAAAAATGTTATACCATATCAGATGTAATGCGTCTACGAAAGAATATGTAATGACTTAGTTACAGCTTAGTGGAATTAAAAATTATAATATATTTAAATTTTAGGATTCGAGTTTCTTGACCCGAATAAATGGATACGTGCAATTTTCCAGAAGGGTTTCCTTATAAAATAGGAAAATTTTCTTTATAAATAAACATTTTTATTTATCCTTAAACTTTGCTTAAAATGCTAAGCCCATTTAATAACTCCGTGACCTTTTGGATAAAGGATAGTTGTTTAAAAAAAAGTATAATTTCTCAATATACTTTTCTTTATGTGCAATAAACTTAGACCTACGTTTTTTTTTTTGTTTCCTTCAAATAAAAATATATCTCAAGGCTCTCAAAATAAGTTTTTAATGACACTCAGCCATTGCTTGAAATATGGAAGCAGTAAATTGTCGCTATGGAGATTCTTATTGCTTTCTTATGAAATTAAAGTCGTCGCGAAGAGGGAGCAAAAGCATTTTTTCGCGGATTAATTAATATTTATACAACTACAATAGCGAGGCTCAGAAAATTATAGGTAGCTCTAAGAACAAACTGAAAAAAATCATAGGAGTATAGTAGGGGAAAACAGATACTCCTATACAAACAAATTAATAAAATTCCTATATCTATAGAACTGCAGCACACACATTTAAGGTACACTACATTTAAAGCACGTAGATCTTAGAAAAAACTGCATATTCGAACAAATTGCTGGAGGTATACGATGGGGAAACAATAACCTTAACCAATACAAAGAAATACAGAACTACAATAGCCAGGCACACTAAATTTTATGTAGGTAACTCTCAGAACAAAATCTGGGAGGTATATGGGTACCTTCCATACAAAAAAAAATTTATATCTGCAGAATTGCAATAGCGAGTCATGAATGAGGGCAACTATTAGAGCTAACTATATGCTCCAACAAAATCTGGGTGACGTAGAAGGAGGAAAATACTACCCCCACCCATACAAAAAAATATTAATTTTTCTATGTATATCTGCAGATTTTTTCCACCGACTGGTGGTTTTTCTAAATCACAAGAAGGAGTCGAATTTGTTATGCTTTGCATAGCCTTCGATTTTTCTACGCAACTCGTCGTTCTTGAATTGATTAGTGCAGCATGTAATAAAACTGGTAACTCTGTGGAGTCCCCTAAAAATTTAGATTTTTATAATTATTTAAAGGAATTTTCATTCCGACCACGCTTTGCAACCACAGCGGAAAGCCAATTGATGTTATAGCATATTATTTTATTGTTTTATTTCAGTTTATTTATTTGTTTCAGTTAAAAATCGATTTTCCCTTCTGTAAGCGTTATTCCGCTTAGTCTTAAACTCAAAAACGAATTGCTTAAATACATCGTTGAAAACTTGACAGTTGGCTTTGGATAAACCAGTGCGTTAATTTATTCCTTCCTTTAAATTGGTAATTTTTTTTCTCAAATATTAGAATTTTTAAAATATCATATAAGCTTTTGCGACTTTAAAAAACAACCCTTGAGTTTGTTCCCGTAAAATTTAAATATATTACACGGAAATATATAAAACAATGCAACAGTATATTTTATCACACACATAATTTTTCAAATTCTAGTAATCATGCTCCGGCACGCTAGTCCTGCGATATTGAGGCCATCTTTGTTAAAATAATTGCTACAAACTTTTGGTAACCCCCAGTATGGTTTAAACAAGGAAATGCTACACAGCGAACTGCACAGTAGCACGTTCCCACGATGATTGGATTTTTGCTTCCGAACGATCTGCTTCACACTCTGCCAAAGAAATTCAACTCAGTAACAGCTATAGCAACTGAAAGTTTTTTCCTCAGGAAAGATTCTCCAACTGCGCGAGAGCTCTTGGAGCAACAACAGATATTCTCTATTAACGCCTTGCTAATATTTTTAAATTAGAGGAGGTGAACTCAGCTGATAATCTCGAATATAGCCGTTTGAATGAGGCAGATACGTCAAATATTAAAACGAGTTCATATTTTATAGATGATGTTATCATATACGAGATATTCGTTTTAACTTAATTCGTCCATGATATTAAGCTCTCTATATCATCACCGCTTAAGGCGAATTAACATTATAATCAAATGGTAGCGGCAAATAAGTTGTTCATTATTTAATATTTTTAATATCTGCAAGCATTTATAACACTCTTTACCTGTAAAATTTATATGCCTTGGGTGACGCACAGTGATTCACAGAGGTTTGGTCGAGCATCAGTTTTGGTCACAGTTCTGAGGGTAGGCGCCACATTGTCTCAATTTCTGTGAACAAATTAAACCGGTACGCTCGTTTTTAGGGTTCCGTACCCAAAGGGTAACAAAGAAACCCTATTGTTTTCGCTACAATGTTTGTCCGTCTGTCTGTCTGTCTGTCCGCGCTTTTTATCTCGGTAATAGGTAGACTCTTGAAATTTTCACAGATGATGTATATCTGTTGCCGCTATAGCAACAAATACCAAAACTTATAGGGTGTTCCGATAGAGAGGTATTATTCACGAATATGTGTTTAATTCTTGGACTGTAGGAGGCATAGACTCAACATTTAAAAACAGTAATTAAAGTTCGCTACATAAACAAGTATAAAAAAATAAAACTAAAAATTAAAGGGTGTTCCGATAGTGGTGACGCTTGAAATTTACACAGAACGTGTTTAACTGTGGCCGCTATAGTATCAAATTCTAAAACTTATAGGGTGGTCCGATAGAGAGGTGTTATTTACGAATATCTGCTTATTTCTTGAACTGTAGGAGGAATACATTAAAAATATGCAAGCAGTAATTAAAACTTATTTCGCTATATAAACAAGTCTAAAAAATAAACCAAAAAATTAAAGTTTTGAACCATAATAGGTAGACTCTTGAAATTTTCACAGAAGGTGTATAACTGTGGCCACTATAGCAATAAATACTAAAACTTATAGGCTGTTCCGAAAAGACGTGTTATTTGCCTTTATGTCTTTATTTCTTGAACTATAGGAGGCAACCAATTACAATTTGCAAACAGTAATTAACACTATGTTCGCTTTCTAAACAAGTATATAAAATTAAACCTTAATATTAAAGGGTGTTCCGAGAGTGACGTGCTTTGCGTGTATATGGCATAAGTTTTGAACGATAGTATGTAGACTCTAGAAGTTTTTACAGGAGGTTTATTACTATGGATCAAATAATAATATATAAAGGGTGTTCCGACAGTGACGTGATTCTCATATATAACGCTTTATTTTCTGCATTTTGAAACAAAAGTCTACCTTTATTAAATTTTTAATTATAGATTTACAAAATCAATTGTATTATTTTTAAAGTAAAGTGTGATTTTTGAGTTAGAAAATAATTTTTTTTTTTTTAAATACTGTATAATATAATAAAATACATATATACATATACAACGTGGCAACCTAGCCACACCCCAAATGATTCAATTATGTGTAAAAGAGGCTGTAACTGCTAGTAGGAGACTGGATAACACAAAACCCACAATTAAATGTCAATGATTACGCAAGCAATAACAATCACCCCTATCGTAAACATTTATTCCCATGAAATATTTTCCCATTTCCCAAAATTGCAATCGTGAATAAGTTTTCCCATGAGAGTATTCCCTTTTTTATATGTAAATCAATTGAGAATAACAACCGCAAAAATATTTACATTTATATAAAATTCCCCTTATCGTAAACATTTTTTTCCATCGTATAATTTTCCCTTTTCCCTTCGATTTGTTCACATCATTTATACTGGGGAGCAGCATAAATGAATTCTCTTACCGAAGAGTTAAATAGTGCTGGCCCTCCAATAAAAAATGTCTCCGAGTGGAAAAAGGTAATGATATTTTGTTCATAATATTGTTTTTTTATTACTGCACAAAAAGTTCATTTTATTCACACACAACAGGTATGGATAGATCGAAAAAGATATGTCCGAGCAAAAGCTGCCACGAATTTAAAAAACCAACGAGATACGGGAGGAGGGCCAAATCAGACAAAGTTGCTATCTGAAATCGCAGCTTTATTTACCCTATAAAATTCAATAAATCTAATACAAAAGTTGTTAGAAAAGTATATTTTGTAAAGGCAAATAATAAAATAACTTACAATGCATCGGGTAGTTCCAATGGTTTAGATGCATCCCGCAAACGTCTACGAACCATGCGTTGTTCTCTACAGCCTTCTTTCTTCCTGCAGTAAAATAAATGCACCGATTCTAAACATAGTAGAGTAAAACTTTTCTTGACCACAATTAATTCCAATTTGTTTATTTTGATCTTCTTTTCTCTTATTTCATTCACTGCAAACTGATAGCACTAAATAAGGGAACAAAAATTTCACGGGAGATTCACGATCGCACTTTTCCCTTCGAGGGAAATGAAAAGTTCATGGGAATAAAAATTTCACATGTTATTCACGATAGGGGTGAATGTCAATAATAATTTGGCAACTATCTGGCAGATCTCTAATAAAATACTGAAAACAATGACAACAACAACAATTCAAGTGTAGGGCTTTTTTTTGGTAAACTCTACGCGTGAGGCTGTTACTAATTCGCAAATAACTTTTAAGGCGCACCAATTCGCTGACTAATTTTTTCTCAAAAAAAGCTTATTTGTTTAGGATTTCAAATGAAATTAAAATCTTTGTTCAACTCAGCTCAACAAATAACTTTATGTCCACTTAATGTAAATAGTACATATTTAATTCCACAAAGTTTTACGCTTTTTTCGCATATCTTTTGAGTTTTTTTACACAATGTTTAATTTCAATGTGTCACTACAAAAGCACCGACACCTATTTGACATTCAGTTGTCTGGCTTGTAATGAACAATTTTATGCTCTGTAAGCAAGTTTTCTCCGCGAAAAAAGGCTTTTGGCACCTCTGTGTGTCGTTTATCGCGGAATTTTAATGTTCTGACAAAAATCAGATCGATTATATTTGCAAGGTTATTTACAGTGTGTAAGTGTCCTTATTTTACTTAAATAAATACTGAAAATATTTGATTACCCCCTAAAAATAAAAATGTGTTTTTACACTGTCCACTTCTAATTTATTGTGAAGGACATGCTTTGAATTTCATGTATGTATGTGTATGGACAAATATATGTACATAAGTACATACATACGTACATTTGTTAAAAAAAAAAAAAAACATAAAAAATTGTTCTCCTAATCTAGTTTTATTTATGTGTTGGTTTTCATTTTTAAGTGGTCATCCAAATCCTTTTTTGACCTCCATATTTAGCAATTCTCAAATAAACTAACGAGGAAATTTTATGCTTTTTAGTAAATAATTTTAAACTCTTTTTAAAATTAATATATTAAAAACCATATTGATAAAAAATTTAAGGAAACATATTTTTGTTAAGCATAAAAATAAAATTTTTTTCCTTTAATTGTCAAATCGTTTAAAAAAATTGCACGAAAAATATGTGATTTAAATTACTTCAAAGTAACGAGAATGATGTAAAAAGACTACGAAATTTGTAAAGACGTGATAGAAACTGAAAGCTTATGAAGCACTTTAAGTCCTATTCATCCAATTTTTTAAAGAAGAATTAAAGAAAAAAACGACTCAAAGGAAGTAACCTGTAAGAACTGGTATTCAAACCAAATAAAATATAAACGAAATGCGCCAAAAATTACGTATACACCTTATTCTGTTTTTACATGGTAGATTGGTTCTAGAAAAATCCGTGTAAAAAAACGTGTAAAAAAAGACATTGATCGTATACAAAAATAGGTGATTTTATCTCTAAAACCTATAAAAATTAGTGAAAAACGATAATTTTTTAATAAGAAGAAATCATGTTTATTTTTACACATATATGCATATAATTACATATAATGTGTATTTGCATCGTTTATTTTCATCTTATTGTATGATGAAGACTTAATAGATAGTTTCTCTTCAGAAATCAACGATTACCTAATTGAATTTAAATTTTTTTATAGTTAATATATGTGTATCATTTATGTATATCAGTTATTTCTATAAATTAGAGAGAAATAAAACACTAAAATTAAAATCAACAATTACATTTCCAGTACGTTGCAGAAGAACAGGTATTATACCATCATTTGTTAAAAACTCCACCAAAAACATTTTCAAAAATTTTGAATCAAACGAATTCGTAGAGTCTTAAATTCATAACAGAATTTTAAATTTATTATGAAGACATAAACATAAAATTCTCAAAATCCAAGAAAAAGAAAAAGCAAATTTTAACAAACTAATAAATGAATGTTGGAACGAAACAGATTCCTCCAATTTATGGGAAAGTGAAAAGATTATTTCTGATGCTATAAGTACGCAAATTAAAAAAAATCGTCTAAAAAAATTTGATGAATTATTAAAACTACAAGAAAAGGAACTGAATGTAAAACACAATAAAAATTGGCTTATCAACAAAACTACTACGTATATTCCAAATGAAGTTCAATGGCTACTTTCTCTTGGAAAAAAACATGCATTACCTATAGAAAAGAATGATTTTCCTATGCTAAAATTTATAACTGATGGAGAAGATCTAATACAGACCATACCAGATAAGGAAGAACAAGAAGTAGCAAGGACCAAATTCACAACCAGAGTAAACAACCACATAAACTGTTAAATAAAAGGCTGTTAAATAATAGAGACAAATTCACGCTTAATGTAATGAAGAGGGCGGACAAATTTCTAAAACAGAACAGAAATTTCCTTATTTTGGACGCTGACAAGGGTAGGGATGAAACGATACCACTAGGGTATCGATATTTTTACTCGATACGGTATCGGTCTTAAAGAATCGATACCTAATTGGTATCGAATAAAAAGTACCGATACTTACTCGTCGATTTACCATAGGATTAAAGTAAAAGAAAACCGCAACAATTACATGGTTTCAAGTACACGTATGCTCATATAATTAAGTCACTCACACGGTTCTACCAAAAATTTTTATAATGAACCGAACACGATTTAAAAAAATTTTAACACAATATTAAATAAATTTTAATTTACTTCAAAACTAGGAACTTATTTCTCTTTTAGATTTAACTTTAAACAAAATATTTTACTGTTTACCTGTCGACATATAACAAGGGACAAAAATATAAGGATTTGTTAGATATTTTTTAAACTTGGTACACTAGCATAAAATAGCTTAGTTAAGAAAAATATAATTTTTTGGAAAAATTCGGGCAAGGACACGCCCACCTCTCAGGTGTCCTGAAACTGAAAAATGTAAGTTTAGCTTCAAACAAAAATTACAAAAGGTGGTCATACTGATACACATACAACTAGCAACATGTGTTTAATTGTTTATTTCAATCGTGTTAAGGACTTAAGGTCCTGATATATATCCTTTTTCCCAAAAACGCAATGTTACATACAGAAAATGTCCGATGGTAGAATCGAGTTTTTAATACACTTTGGGATTAGGTTGGTCGAACATGTTCCAAAATTAAAAGCCTCTCCTGATAAATATTTTTTGAGTTTTTCATTAATTTATTGAAAAAATTAACAAAAATGTGAATCCAGGTCAAATTAATTTGCAGCTGGTTTAAATTGAATAGAATTTATTTTTATATTTGATTTATGTTTGGGTTTAAAAATGTGGGAATGATATACACAGGTTTTAAACTATACAATTATTCCAGTCTATTTAAAAGTAAAAACAGAATTATTATTCGTAGTATCCGCTTTTGACCAACTCCTAAGTGATGTATCCAAAAACTGAAGTCTTTGTTGGAGACTTCAAAATTTAATCTACAAATTGGCAATGACTAGTGCCCTCAAAGACTATTTTTAGTTTTCAGTATGATCCACCCACATTAACTAGGATCCCTGATGTGGAGATTTATTGCATGAATAGTTTGGTTTGTAACTGTGAGATACACCGATGAAGTAAAATTTTGAAGCTTCGATGTAAGACATTATAAGTATATCATTTATAAAATCCTCGTTAAAGTGACATAAATTTGGTCTGTAAACTTGAATGACTTTAAGCAGTTGCACCATTGCATATTTTTTGCATCACAAACAGCTTTCTTCACTGCAGAAATTATATGTTTAATCGCCCTCGTCACAATGGCGATTATAAATGTCGGCAAAATCACCAGAAACATATAATTTGAGTTTCGTTTTGGCAATCTTGAAGTTACAATTTTTTTTTTATAAAACCATATTCCTTTATGGTCTCTGTCCAACTGTCACATTGATTTGTATTTGATATTGTTTTATGTTATTTTACGTCAATATGAAACGAGTAATTTTCACCGATATGAGTACTTTTTTAGCGATACCTACTTGGTACTCGGTGCTAAAGTATCGGTGCTAAAAGTACTCAGCATCGAAGAAAAAGTATCCAGTATGTACTTGTATTTACTCGTTTCGTTTCATCCCTAGACAAAGGAAACGTGACAGTCGCATTGGAGAAAGAAGATTACGAATTTAAAATGCGAACAATAATAGGAGACATTATGACGTATAGAATATAGAATTAATAAAGATTCAACCAGCTTCTTACAGCAAACTAATAATGAATTGGTGGAAGAACTGTACAAAAATCAAATTATTGTAGACAGCGAAAAGAGAAAACTGAAAACTGACGTGGCTTATGCACCGAGAATTTATGGTCTTCCTAAAATCCATAAGGAAGGCTGTCCTCTTTGACCGATAGTTTCAAGTATAAATGCTCCATCGAATGGACTATGCAAATATATAATGAACATTTTAAAAGAAATCACCAAGAAATCCAAATATAATGTTAAAGACTCTTTAGATTTCAAGGAAAAAATTAAAAATTTTACGATTGATGAGAAACTTGTGTCCTTTGATGTAGTTTCCCTTTTTCCAAGCATTCCAGTGGATTTAGCAATTAACATAATAGAAGATAAATGGAGTGAAATTTCCGAATATACCAAGATGAATAAAACTTTATTTCTTCGCATCTTAAAATTTTGTATCAAAGATAACCGTTATTTTAAATACAATGATAAAATTTATACCCAACGAAAAGCTGGGATCACCAGCGAAACCAATAGTTGCAGACATTGTAATGAAAAAGTTGATTGAGACGTGCATGGAAAAACTCGAAAACAAACCAAAAATAATTACAAAGTACGTAGATGACTTATTTAGCATCATATTTGACAGAGATATTATATGTACTTTGGAAACATTTAATAATTTTCATCCCAGCATAAAATTTATAGTTGAAAAAGAGTCAGAATCCAAACTTCCATATTTGGATCTACTTATAATAAGGGACGGAGAATCTATTAAGATAGACTGGTATCAAAAACCAACTGCTTCGGGTCGGATCATTAATTATTTTTCAAAACATCCGAAGAATATGATTATAAATACTGGCTGTAACCTAATTAAGCGAGTTATAAACAGCAGTGATAAGGAATTTCACCACGATAATTTATGCAAAATAAGAAATATTTTAAAATCAAATAATTTCCCTTCAAAGCTTATTGAGAACTTAATTGCCAAATATAGGGTGAATAATTCAATAACGAAGGAATCAAACCAAATAAATCAACAATTCAAGTCAACATTGTACATTCCAGACATATCAGAAAGATTTGCAATTGAAAACTTTTTGATTCAAAAAACTATAGCGTATATAATATATAATAGCGTATAAAACATTTAATAATATGGGAAAAATCTTCAGCAAAACAAAAGATAAAATTGACAAATTTGAAAGATCTAATGTTGTGTATAAAATACCATGCAATGGAAATGGGATAGAGAAATGTACAATGGTTTATGTAGGAACAACTAAAAATAAGTTAAAAACTAGATTATCGGAACATAAATCAGCATTGTGCGTTTTTGAATCACTCTCCAGATTTCAACAATACCAAAATATTAACAACAGAGAATAATTACAAACGCCGCTTTATCTTAAAGATGTTAAACATCATTAATATTCCATCGAAGGAGAGAATTAACTTTAAAGCTGACACAGAGAATTGTGCCAAATATACCGGCATTTAATAAATAAGCAACAAAATATAAAAAACACAGTGCAATAATTAGTATAAGTATATAAAGCGATATTAACTTACTTTCAGTGCAATAATAGACGACCTTTAAGAAAATTGCTTTTATTGTTTTTGTGTTTGTTTTTAAACACTGAATGTAAGCTAATTTGTTGTTTTTTATTTTGTAATATGTTTTGTGTTTTTACATTTATATTTTGTGCTTTATCCTTAATAAGATTAGTTTACTGATGTTTTTGATTTATATTTATTTTGTATTCTTAGCCATAGCCCTGATGATGCTACTCGATGTTGTAGCGAAATATTGGCAATAAAGAATTAGTTTTTACCCTACATTTTGACCTCGAGCTTGAAGAATATTTACTCTTATTTTTTATATGTAGTTCTTACTGTGACTTCGTTTAAACTGAAAATTTTGGTATGAAATGTTGAGCCTTCTCCATTTCGAAGGCGATCAATTTCAATTTTGTTTTCTAAAGAAATGGCCTTACGTTGTAGTTTTTTGAATGTCCGACGATGTGACTGTATGACTGTCTGACGGTCTGACTCATTATCTGACGGCCTGAAGATCTGACTGTCTGACGATCTGACTGTCTGACGATCTGACTGTCTGACGATCTGACTGTCTGACGATCTGACTGTCTGACGATCTGACTGTCTGACGGTCTGACTGTCTGACGGTCTGACGATCTGACGGTCTGAATATTTGACGGTCTGACTATTTGACGGTCTGACTATCTGACGGTCTGACTATTTGACGATCTGACTGATTGTTTGACGGACTGACTGACTGTCTGACGGACTGTGTGACGATCTGACTGTCTCACGGACTGGCTGATGGTCTCACTGGCTATCTGATGGTTTATCTGACTGACTATCAGATGGTCTGTCTGACTGTATGTCTGACTGTTCTGTCCATCGGTGTTCCTGCCATTCAATTTGTCTCTATGCAAACAAATGAGCTGTGATTTTATTCTTTCTATTGGCACAATTATAATTTTAACACACAACCGTTAGCAACATCGCAATGTTTTAAGCCTGGTACTCTGTTCAGTTTTTCATGCGGAATGCTGTCAAATTACATACACATAAAGAATTTCTATGAAAAAGTCATGAAAAAATGTTGCAGAAGTAGTACTCTGTTTTTGCTGTGGAAAAACATTGAAATGTTTCTGGAAACATTTTATCAAAGCTGTGAAATAAAGCAAAGCGGCATTATTTCATGTGGTATTTTTCAAATAACAGCTGATCGCTTGGCTTTTGTTAACATTTCTAAAACAATGTGGTATACTTAAAAACAATAAAATCGTAAAATTCTTTCAAATCGCCAGATAGACACCACTTTTTAAATGTCAAATTTTCCTTGTGAAATAATAAATGTTGCTCAACATATTTTACATATTCGAACAGAGTACTAGGGTTTTGTTAAAAAAAAAAAACGAAACATGTTTGGATTCTCTCTGATACAGATTAATAACAATATAACAATATTTTTACAGTAACTGATTGTAGTTTATTTAAAAAGTATTCCGTAGAGTTATTTTTAACTGAATAAACATTTAAAATTCAAAGCATTTTATTTTTCTACTGATTCCAACATTCATTTCTAAAAAAACTGAATATAAATACTGATTTTCCGTAACAGTTAATATTTTCATTTATTTAAAGTTGAAAATTAGGTTATATGCAAAATAATAAAACAAAGTATGTATAAAACTATATATGTATGTATGTCAGTTTTAGAAAAAATATTCAAAATAACAATATTTGTTTAGAAAAATATACACACATACATATGTATATACATATGTATGGATGTATGTATGATTGAATAAATTAGATAACAAAACGTGCAAAAAAATGTTAAACGTTTGAAAGCTCCTGACCATAGTCACATATTATCTGGTAAGTAATTTACGTACCACAGGATAATAGCTATGCCAAGAAACAAGATTACGCCTAGCTTCCAATCTAATAGTGATTTTAATAGCTGGATTACCAATTTTTGCATATTACGTACATTTATTTGCACGAAATTAAATGAAGCAATTTTTTGAGACTTGCCAACCCTTATGGTAGACAAACTACGTAAACCAATGGAAAAGCATGGCATAAGTTTGTTTCTATCAGTCTTGATCATCATGGTAAAGATATGTAGTTCTTTATGCTTCCCGTTATAGCTAGCATATTTTGAAAGTGCATTGTATTTTAAATTTATACTTTCTTAATTATTCCATTTAGGTAGGTTACCTACTTAAAAAAACTCTTAAAAATCATTCGGAATTTCACGAGAAAGGTAAGTAGTTTACAATTCGTTAGTTGTTTAATTATTTATTCTGCATATTTTTTTATAATTTCAGTTTTCAGTTCTTTGGTTGATGATGAATGATGAAGACTGGTTAAGAATATATAACTTATAAAATATACATACATAATTACATCATATTACATCTTTGTTAGTATAAGTTAAGAGATTATAGCTTTAAGATTAAAAAATTTTAATTTATTTTCTGTTAAATAAAAAATTGTAAAAATAAAGGAAATATCGTTTGTTTTTAAAAAATTTGTAGTTTAATTTTTTTTCACTTAAAAAAACAGAAACAACGGAATAATCGTTTATTTTTAAAGAATTTTAAGTTTTATTTTATACAGTTAAAAAAATAAAATCAACGGAAATATCATTCATTTTTACGGAATATGTAGTTAAATTTTATGTTAGTAAAAATAAAAGAAAAAACATTTGTTTTTACAGATTTTAACAGTTAATTTTTTAACATTTAAAAATAACAAAACCTTTCATTTGATTTAAATGAATAATGAGAAGACCGGTTTTTAACTGAATTTTCATTTATTTTAAATTGCATTTTCAGTTAATATAACTTACATAATATTTTGAGTGTGTATATATATATATATATATATATATATATATATATATATATATATATATATATATATATATATATATATATATGTATATGTATATAGATATGTATATATTTTCAGAAAAAATATGTATGTAAAAAGCGGACATTTAAAAAATAAACAAAAGTTGTAGAGCTGAAATCTGTAGTAAAACTGTCAACTGTAAGAATAAAAAGGTTATTATCAATATTTGTATTTAATTATTCTGTAAAAACTTAAATGAACTTTTGTATTTCATAAAAAAAATCCTGGGAAAAAGTATAACAAGTTACTTAGTTTTCACTTCTATTGGCAGTCACAACGACTGCCCTACACTTTTTTTTTTATTTTCAAACCGTGTTAAATAAAAACCGTGTACAGAAAGACCGTGTAAAAACAGAATTGGGTGTATTGTGAATTTAAAACGCTACTCTGACTATTTTTCGCTAACATTTTAAATGTTTTACAATCATAAAACATGCTCGTGTTTCTGTTATTTCCTTGTTTCTAAAAAATATAGAATTTTTTAAAATCAAAATTTATACTCTTTGCGGAAATGTTTATACATAAAGTTTTCATTCACAATAAGTTCATACACTTTTTTTACATTCTACTACTGTTTTCAAAATAAAATAAAACTTAAATATTTTATACTATCATCCAGACATGTTTAACTGTTTATTTTTTCTGCATTCTACTGCTACTTTAATTTTTGCAACTTTTTTATATCATCAGCTGTTTTGAAGTTTATATCCAAACATATGTTGGACGTAAAACCAGCAGTAATTTCGGTTAAAAGGAAAACACAATGTTTATTTTAATATTCACTCTTTTATTTCTATTCCTTTCATAGCAGAATAGGCAAATAGTAAACTTTACAAGTCATAAAAAGAAACAAATGGATTAAAATGACAAGGAATGAAGAACAAGACCTAAAGGGATTATATTTAAGCTAAAATTTTTTATATACATATTTTTAGTGTCTAAAGCCTGGTACTCTGTTCAGTTTTTCATGCGGAATGCTGTCAAATTACATACATAAAAAATTTCTATGAAAAAGTCATGAAAAAATGTTGCAGAAGTAGTACTCTGTTCTTGCTGTGGAAAAACATTGAAATGTTTCTGGCAACATTTTATCAAAGCTGTGAAATAAAACAAAGGGGCATTATTTCACGTGGAATTTTTCAAACAACAGCTGATCGCTTGGCTTTTGTTAACATTTCTAAAACAATGTGGTATACTTAAAAACAATAAAATCGTAAAATTTTTTCAAATCGCGAGATAGACACCACATTTTAAATGTCAAATTTTCCCTGTGAAATAATAAATGTTGCTCAACATTTTTCACAAATTCGAACAGAGTACTAGGCTTTACCTCAAACTATAAAATACATAGAGACCCAACTGCATGCAAAAAAGAGCAATATTTTGTGGATAAATTATATGGTTATAGACAAACCACACTATATTAAACATTATGATATTATGGTTTTTGAAAACGATTATAGTATGGTTAAAAGCTATGAAATGTCATATGGGAAAATATTTTATATTGAAATTTTTTTATTTATTATTGTTATCAACGATTTCAGTTTAGCTAATATGAAAACGTCATGTAGATTTCATTGATACATAAATTAATAAAACATAGCGCTTACTTTATATTGTAAATAATAATTAAATATGCATATAATTTTGTCAAAAAAAAAAATTATTTACACATTGCTTTTAATATTTTAATTATTATTAAAAAAAAAATTGTTAAACCCAATGAATAAAAACTAACATTATTTGGTTATATGTATATGAATAAAATTAACATATTTTGTTTAATAATAATATTGTTCACCGTAGCTCCGGCCCTGCATAAATACATAATTTTGTTTGTCTTGTTATTAAATTCTTTTTGTTCTACCTACTTATTTTGTATATGAATAATTTGTATTGCAATTAATGTATGTATGTACATAGATACATACATATTATCTCTCTTTAAAAATTTAACTGTAATAAATTCTTTAGATTTTTGTATTTTGCTTTATTAACTAAATAACTTTAATTTTGTTAGTTGATACATGTACTGCAAATAAAGAAGTCGCTTTGCTTTGAAAAATATTTAATTCGAATTTTATTTTGCACTAATCTGTAAAAAACATTACAGATTCTATACATTGGTGACCCCGACGTGATCGGTTTTGATTTGTAGTGCATCGTATCAATAAATCGTTTTTGAACTTTTATATAAAATATTTTATTATTTTATATAAAATATTGTAGCTTTTTGTTTACCATAGTAAAGCTTAAAATGAGTAACAATGATGAAACTGCTGCTGAAAGCAATACAGAATTATTGCTGTACCAAAATAAGGTCATTGCTATTACCAAACAGCTAGTTAATCTGAACATGGCACTTAACGTAGTGCAATTGAGGGAGTACGATGCTGCCGAGCTTTTGGTTCGTCTTGAATTCGTCGAGAGTCTTAACAATAGCTTTGATCAGGCTCAAAGTATGTTGGAAGAATTGGACAACAGCATTTTGGAGAGTAATACTCGATTCAGTTTTGTAGCTATTTATTTTGAGGTAAAAGCCAAGCTTACACGCCAATTAAATTATACTAAGGAAGGGCAACCACAACAACAACATTCTTCAACACTTCATCAATTATCTTTAGATGAAGCTCAATCGTATTCTGTGTCTAATCGTAGATCACGTTTGCCAGAGTTAAAAATGCCAACATTCGCCGGATCATACCTCGATTGGCCGGACTTTTTGCTATGTTTTGCACTGTTGTTGACAAAGACGACATATCTAAAATTGAAAAATTTCAACATCTACGTGCTTGTTTACAGGATGCCGCCTTGGACACCATTTCGTCGTTGGAGCCCACTGAAGCCAATTATGACAAAGCTATCGAGTTATTAAAAAGGCGTTTCGATAACAAATTAGTAACTTTTCAAGCACACGTAAAGGAGATTTTTGACTTAAAGAGCGCTGAAAATGGGTCCGCTGTAAGTTTGCGTCAACTTAGTGACAAACTTAATGCTCATATGCGTGCTTTACAAACTATGACCACCAAGGAACAAATAGCTGATGGATTTCTTGTACACGTAGTGACTTCCAAACTCGATGTAAAGTCTAAAGCAAAATGGGAAGAAAACTTGCCTACTGATACTTTTCCTACTTGGCTGTCCCTAGAATCCTTTTTAGACAAGAGGTGCCGTTTTTTGGAGAAAATCGAGAATTCCATGCCAATAAAATTTACAAACCAAAATATTAAGAAATCCGTACATGGTCGAAATGTACTAGTATCCTCAGCATCGACAATGGCTTTATGCACTTTTTGTAACTCTAGAGAACATTTTATAACAAAATGCTCTCGTTTTGAAAACCTTTCTCCAAATTTTCGCTTTAAAGAAGCAAAGAGGTTGCAGCTATGTTTGAATTGCCTAAGAAAGGGGCATAGATTAAAAAATTGTAACTCTGGACATTGTCGTCATTGCACAGCAAAACATCATTCGTTATTGCATATTGATAATACTCCTTGTATTGAAAAAACATCTGTTTCTTTGGCAGTAGAACCTTCGACGTCATCAGCAGCGCAGTCTGCACTTGTATCATCTTCGGATTTGCATAGTCCCCCTAAGTCGCATATGCCCTCTACGAATTTCAACGTATTGTTGGCAACGGCTATTGTGTTAGTAAAAAATAGTTCTGGTTCGTTCATTCCTTGTCGTGCTATTTTGGATTCAGCATCCCAACTGAATTTTATAACAAATCGTCTTGCAAATCAACTTCAGCTACAAACAAACAAATCGTGCATAACCATTTCTGGTATAGGTGATGGTACATTCGTTGCTAATAAAACAGTCGATATTTTTGTAAAATCTCAAACTGAAAATTTCTCAACATCATTTTCCGCTGTTATAGTACCGTCCATAACAGACTACAAGCCTAATGTCAGTGTTAATCTCACCGGTTGGAATTTTCCACAAAACATACAATTAGCAGATCCTCTTTTTTATAAACATGGCCGCATAGATATTTTGATTGGTGCTAAATTATTCTTCGAGCTAATGTGTGTTGGGCAGATTCGTTTAAATAAAAATTTACCTATTTTGCAAAAAACTTTATTTGGATGGGTAGTATCTGGTGGTGGACCTAGTAAATCAAATTCCCTGTCGTTGGCCACAACCTGCAAAAACGTTGATGATGAAAGAGAACATAATATCGATATTCTCATTAAGAGCTTTTGGGAAGTAGAAAATAATTTCGATGGTATTTATACTCAAAAAAGTGATGATATTTTTTGTGAAGCTTTCTTTAAACAAACAACAATTCGTCTTAGTTCTGGAGAATATTCGGTAAGTTTACCAAAAACAAAACCTAGTAATGTGCTTGGTGATTCATTTGAGCGAGCTTTACATCGTTTTAAAAGCTTAGAAAAAAAACTAAATAAATCTCCAGAAACAAAACAACAGTACACAGCTTTTATGAAAGAGTATGAAAGTTTAAATCATATGTCGCTACTTTCTACACCGCCTATTGAAAAAACATATTATCTACCTCATCATTGTGTAAAAAAGGAAGATAGTACTTCAACAAAATTGAGGGTTGTTTTTGACGGTTCAGCCAAAACGTCATTGGGTTTTTCGTTAAATGATATACTTCATATTGGACCTACAATTCAGCCAAAGCTTTTTAATACACTTTTGCGTTTTCGTTTCTTTAAGGTTGCCCTAAGTGGAGATATTTGCAAAATGTACAGGTGCGTAAAAGTATCTCACCCAGATGATTACCTACAGTGTATATTATGGAGGGAAACCCCAAATGAGGACATCAACGTTTACAAACTAAACACAGTCACATATGGCACTAGACCTGCTGCGTTTTTAGCAATTCGTGCTATGCAACAGCTCGCATTCGATGAAGAAAACAATTTTCCATTGGGCGCAAAAATTGTAAAGCGGGATTTTTACGTTGATGACCTGATTTCTGGAGGAGACTCTATTGATGATGTAAAAGAAATTAGAAAGCAAGTTGCAGACTTGCTCAAAAAAGGCAATTTTGTAATTCGAAAGTGGTGCTCAAATGAACCTGCAATTTTACGTGATGTTTCGCCAGGTGATTGTGAGCAGTTTTTGAAATTTCATGATGGAACAGATATAACGAAGACTTTAGGACTAGTTTGGTGCCCAAAGGCAGACAGCTTTATTTTTTCATTTTCACCTGTAACAAACGATGGGATTATTTCGAAGCGTACTATATTGTCTACAATTGCCCGCATCTACGATCCCTTGGGTCTAATTGGTCCAATTATTACGAAGGCGAAGGTATTTATGCAGATGTTGTGGAAGAATAAATTGCATTGGGATGAAAGTTTGCCGCAATCGCTACATTCAGCATGGTGTAACTATATTTCGAATTTTTCCATCGTACACAGTTTAGTGTTTCCTCGTTTAATTTTGATACCAAACGCACTTGTGCAAATTCATGCATTTTGCGATGCAAGTTTATCAGCGTATGGCGCCTGTGTGTATGTGCGATCTGAACTTAATGGAGTTGTTAAAACAAACTTGTTATGCTCAAAGTCAAGAGTATCGCCTTTAAAAACTATTACAATACCGAAATTAGAATTATCAGCAGCTTTGTTATTAGCAGAGCTCGTAAATGTCGTAATAAGTTCGTTTCCTACGAAATATAAAGTACATTGCTGGTCTGACTCTATGATTGTACTCTCGTGGTTACGTGAAGAGTCATCAAACTTTAACGTTTTTGTGTCCAACAGAGTAAGTCGCATTCAATCGCTTACAAATCAAATGACATGGCATCATATTCCAACTGATTCGAATCCAGCGGATATCTTATCCAGAGGTGCTTTACCTGAAGAGCTTTTGTTATCGAAACTTTGGCAAAATGGCCCAGACTTTTTAAACAATGGCGGCGAAACCTGGCCAAAACTTTTAAATTTTTTGTCTGACTTGCCAGAAAGAAAACGAGCCGTGTTAATTGTAACCCCTTTAACTGATTGGGCCGTAACGTGTAAACATCATAATTCGTTTCTCCAGATGCAACGTATATTTGGCTACGTTTACAAATTTGTTATTTTGAAATTCGCAATAAATAAAGAAATAAAAATAGGCCCATTAACCCCTTTAGATTTAAAGATGGGTACGTTCCTGTTAATACGTAATATACAACAACTTCATTTTGCAGCTGAGTATAATGCTTTAAAAACAAAGAAATCAATATCAGCATCAAGTAAGCTTTACTCATTGGCTCCTTTTATGGATTCAACGAATTTAATTAGAGTAGGAGGAAGACTTGAAAACTCAACTTTAAATTTTGAAGCGATGCATCCCATTATATTACCAAAGTCTCACCCTTTTACTCGAGCTTTAGTAATGAGCTTTCATTAGAGGCTTATGCATGCTGGGCCGCAGTGTCTACTTGCTACAATTCGGTTGCAGTACTGGCCGCTTGGTGGACGTAAAGCTGTAAGTACGATTATTTCAAAATGTATCCAATGCTTTCGTCTGAAACCAAAATATGCACAGCATATTATGGGCAATCTTCCTCGTGATCGCGTACAACAGTGCAGAGCATTTTTTACTACTGGTATTGATTTTTGTGGTCCTTTCTTTTACAAATCTGGTGTAAGGAAGCGGCCACCTATAAAATGCTACATTTGTATTTTTATTTGCTTCGCTACGAAAGCGACGCACTTAGAACTTGTTTCGGAATTGTCAACACCATCATTTTTATCAGCATTAAAAAGATTCATTGTTATGAGAGGAAAGCCGCACACAATTTGGTCGGACAATGCCACTAACTTTGTTGGTGCCAAAAACGAGCTTGCAGAATTAAAACAACTGTTTCTGAGTCAACAACATTTAGAAATGGTGCATCATGAGTGTCTTAATGACGGAATTTCCTGGAAATTTATTCCTCCTAGATCTCCTCATTTTGGAGGCCTTTGGGAGGCAGCAGTTAAGGCTGCTAAATATCATTTTTATCGTGTTGTAGGCCTTTCAACACTCACTTTTGAAGAATTACGAACTTTGGTATATCAAATTTCTGCTATATTAAATTCTCGGCCTTTGTGCCCAATTTCGGATAATCCAAATGATCTCGAGGTTCTTACACCAGGTCATTTCTTAGTGGGAGCCCCATTAACTTCGTTCGTAGAACCCGAAATTACTAATGTTAATATATCTCGCTTAAATATGTGGCAAAAAATTTCATTTATGCAACAAACATTCTGGAAGAAATGGAGCACAACATACCTCACACTCTTGCAAGAACGTTCAAAGTGGCGTTCTTCCACTGCAAACATTGCTAAAGGCGATATGGTTTTGTTAAAAGATGAGAACCTTCCTCCTCTTAAATGGCAAATGGGACGAGTTATTGAAACTATATGTGGTGAAGATGGAGTTGCACGAGTCGCGGTGGTTCGTACCAGCAATAGAACGTTGAAACGAGCAGTCGCAAAAATGGCTGTGTTGCCAATAGAGAATGCTTTAGTTGAAAGCTGCTGGCTTCCAACGGGGGGAGAATGTTCACCGTAGCTCCGGCCCTGCATAAATACATAATTTTGTTTGTCTTGTTATTAAATTCTTTTTGTTCTACCTACTTATTTTGTATATGAATAATTTGTATTGCAATTAATGTATGTATGTACATAGATACATACATATTATCTCTCTTTAAAAATTTAACTGTAATAAATTCTTTAGATTTTTGTATTTTGCTTTATTAACTAAATAACTTTAATTTTGTTAGTTGATACATGTACTGCAAATAAAGAAGTCGCTTTGCTTTGAAAAATATTTAATTCGAATTTTATTTTGCACTAATCTGTAGAAAACATTACAGATTCTATACAAATATATTATGGTTAAAAATAATATACTATTTTTGAAAGCTTATAAAACTTTGATTATTTTGTATAGTTAATATATCTTGCATAGTTAAAATTTACCATCTGATGATATGTTAGCCACAACTTATTTATCGTGACCAAAGTAATGTTACAAATAACTAAAATTTGTTCATCACTACCATACATTACTAAGAGCATAATGTTGTTCCTGTGACCATATCATAACCATGTTTTTTCTATGCTTGTGAACCTAAGGCTTTATGTTAACTTACTCTGAACTTATTCCCGAATTAAATGTCTGCTCTCGGATTAATAAAATTGTTTGCTTAGAGTGTATTTTTCATATCTGACATGTACTGATTCAGTAATATTTTGGCGAAGGAGTTAATAAGGATTCTAATAGAAAACTTTTATAAAATTGGCTATCCTCTATCTATGTTCAGAAATTGTTTCAAGTCTAATTCTAATTCATTGCGACTTTTAGAGTTTTAAGGATAAAAAACCTTTGAAAACTACAGCAGGAATACAATTTTTGACGAAACAATAATCTAGAAGTCATAAGGGTATAATACCAACTACTTTATAGAATCATAAATATGAAATTACGTCACGTATGGGGTCACCCTTTAATTTTTAATTATATTTTTTTATTACTTATTGTAATTGGGAGCTCTTGTGATACGCACTAATAGGTGAGGTCATTTGATATATATGGCTCTATATTTTTAAAGCTTATTGACAAACACTTAACAATTAGATAGAATGTCCATTACTATGTCTGTTATAATAAGTATAAATATTTAAAATTAAAGGGTGTCGCAATCGATTATGTAATTTGATTTATATGGCCAAACTTTTAAACCGACAGACAGTTAAAATTTACAAATAAACTATATTGCTACGTACACTATAACAACAAGTATAAAATTTGAATTCGGAACAGGTTGTCCTAGTAGTTAGTGTAATTTTATGTATATAGCCAAACTTTTGAACCGCTAACCCAGAACCCCCGAGATCTTGTGCCCCTTTATACTCCAAAAGCTGCTCCCCCGGTAGAAAAACTATTGATATTTCCTTTAGATTATTGAATTCCAAAATTGTGCTACGAAATTTAAAAAATCCCGCTACAGTCTTCCTCGAATATAATAAAATCATTGTGATTTTAAGTTTGTATGTTTAGCAACCGAATCCACACATCAACTTTTGTTGATGACACAGCTTTTTTAAGTATTCATGAAAGCGCCCAAGTAGCATCACAACATTTAAAAGACCATATACTGAAATTGGAAAATGGTTAGAAAAATTAAGAATAAAAGTGAATGAACAAAAATTTACTCATATAACTTTAACACTGCGTAAGGAATCGTGCCCTCCTATTCGCATAAATAACCAAATGATACCGCAGTTTTCAGACGTTAAATACCTGGGTATACATCTTGACCGTCGCCTTACTTGGAAAAGTCACATATATTTCAAGTTAACACAAATGAAATTAAAAGCAGTACAACTAAATTGGCTTATTGGCAGAAACTCCACCCTGAGCTTACATTGTAAACTGATACTGTACAAGTCGATCTTCAAACCAATTTGTTTTTATGACATTTAATTATGGGGAACTGCCTCAGCTAGCAATGTGGAAAAAATTCAAAGGCGCCCAAGAAAGATAATACGTATGATTACAGTTGCTCCCTGGTATATAAAAAATTCGAACATCCACAAAGACCTAAACATGCCATCAGTAAAAGCAGAAATAACGAAACATGCAGTAACGTATCAAAAGAAGCTTGAATCCCATCCAAACCCCTTGGAGCGTAACATTCTAAGTGAACCAGGTTACATTCGCCTCAAAAGAAGAGATACTGCTTATAATGGCCGTACATCAGAGCGATAACCCGCAAATGATTGCAGCAACCGTGAAATAAACATTATTTTTGTCTAGCACTGGCTGGCCTTAAAAAGTACATTTTTACATTGAGAGACCTATAAAGTTAATATTACAAGTAGAAAACATATATGTTGTATGGGGACACCCTTTAATGTTTAGAATTTTAAACTACTTTTAAAATGGGACCAATCTGTGAGGTTAACCTTTCCAATAAAGAAAAAAATTTTAAAATCGTTTCAGAAGTGACCGAGTTCTGAAGGCACAAATTTACAAAAAACAAGCAACACACAGACGAATTGATAATCCACTTCTTTTTTTGCAGTCGGTTAGGAAATATAAAATGAAAATTTCGTGTTAAAAATGGTCCAATTTAAGGAAAAAATAAAAAAAAATTTGTTGAAAATCGTTCTCAATATTTTGACAAAACTGGACCAAGGTATTGAAAACTCAAAAAAATTTTTTTTTTAATTGCTTACAACTCGCTCAAGATTATTAAAGATATGCCAAGCTCTAAAAATAAATAAAATGTAAACAGTAGTTAAGAACTCTCTCATTTTTTTTTCACAATAATTGATTTTCAACTACCTTGCGGTGTATGTTAAGTACCCTTAATTTAGTACACCTTATGTTTTTGATTGTGGTGTGAAAATTGATAATTACTTATTGCAATTACTTATTCCTGCGGAATGTTCAGTAGTTAACAACCACTCCATTTGTTGGCTGTAGGGATGATGTTGTAGATATCAATGATGAGTTCAAGTTGTTTTCTTTAACAATGATGATGATGGTTTTGACTTTGATTGTACTGCAAATAATCGTGTCGTTTACATATTATTAATTAATGTTTTTGATAAGTGGTTGGTTTTCTGCTTCGGTAACTTGTGTAACTTGCTATTTCATTATTTTATTTTTAAATGATCTGTTAGATAAGGTTGTACTGAGACTTCTTTAAAAGTTAACCTTTGTTGGCAGATTTACAGCTGGTTAGTAGCATAACTTTGCGATAAAAAATATATAACTTCCTTTTTTGTATTGTAACAAAAAAGAATAAAATTATTTTGGACAATTATTTTAATTTGAATAATTTTATCTAAACAGAAGAAAAATATCTCAAAACTTTGTTATGGCACATAGTAGTTTAAAAACGGTAGCTCGTGGATTACTAAATAAAGGGCTAAATAAAGGTTGGTTAAATTTGTAAGGGCTGATGTTGATTTTGAATAAAACACAAATTATTTAGAAAATTATTGTCATTTGTTTTTATTTTGACAATATTAACACACCTCCATCCGATGATCCAAATTTTCGATGACGCTGAGGCATAATTGAAGTTCTATGCCGATAATTTGCCGAATTATATCATCCTTTAGCTCTTGAATTGTTGCTGGCTTATCGACGTACAACTTTTCTTTCAAATAACCCCAAAGATAGAAGTCAAACGGTGTCAAATCAAATGATCTCGGCAGCCAATTGATATTGACACCATCCCAGATAACACGGCCATTGAATTTGTCGCGCAAAAGAGCCATTGTTTCGTTAGCTGTGGCACCTTCCTATTGAAACTACTATCGTCCACATCCATATCTTCTAATTCGGGCCATAAAAAGTTCGTTATCATCCCACGATAGCGAGCACCATTCACAGTAACTGCCTGATCGGCCTCATTTTGGAAAAAATACTATGGTCCGATGATGCCGCCAGCCCATAAATCGCACCAAGCAGTCACTCTTTGTGGGTGCAATGGTTTTTCGACAATCACTCGTGGATTATATTCGCCCAAATGCGGCAATTCTGCTTAGTGACGAATCCTCTGCGGTGAAAATGAGTCTCATCACTGAAGATGATTTTCTTCGAAAACTGATCATCGGCCTCTTGCCACCATTCTGGCCATTGTTCGATTGTGTATCTTTCCATGGAGTTAGTCTAAAATTGAGAAATTTCAAATTTAATGCAGAAAAAAACTTGACGTTTCGGTGTGGTTCACATTCAACATCGGCCCTTAAAATTTAACCACCCGATATATCTTTTGCGAAAATACTATAGTGAATCTGAATAAACTTTATTATCGTAAAATGTTTAATAAACAGTGAAAATCAACGTATCAATACTACTCATATAAGTCCGATTGACATAAAATTGTACATATTTGTATTCCCCTGGGAATTCGCAATGTAGTTGCTAATAGAGCCTACTTTGACGATTTGTGTGGTTGCAGCCTGACAATATCTCACTGATTCACATCCTCTGTTATTGTGTATTTGAAACAGAGTTTTTTTGTCATCTAAGAATACTGTATACTGTGTCTAAAAGGGACCGATTATTTCGTTTTGAGTCACACGTCTTATTAGATTAGAAGTACTCCTCAGGCAGCATTGGGCGTCATTTAGCGCCGACCATACAACCATTAACGGCTTTGTTGTCCGAATGGCCACTAGAAGTTTGGTAAGGTTTTACGGATGAGGGTTAGTGAAGTTGAAAATATAGGACATACAAAAATCCTGTAAGGCTTAAAGGTTGATTACATTAATCAGTGGGCTAACGGACTTTATGGTCATTGAGCTTAATTACGGTAGGGTTAGTAATTCCGAACAGGTATGCTTGGTTGAATTCTGTAAAAGGGTGATGCAATTTTCACGGACGGTTAAAAAATTAATATAGGCACTGGTACGGGCGTTCTAGGTACTAGTATAGACAGGCCCCAAGATAAATTCAGTGTGTTCCAGGCAGAGTTACTGGCGGTTAGAAGGTACGCGCCAGAAGGGGAGGTGGTCACTCTGTACAACCAAGCGGGGCTTATAGCTATGAGTGCACAGACCGTCAAAAATAAAGGCGTTAAAAAAGGCTTTCCATGTACTGACGGACAAGTGTAGAGTTAGATTATGTCAGGCTACGGGTCATTGCAGTGTTAACAGCAACTTAATTGCCGACGAACTTCCAAGACTGCCCTGGGAGTAGATTAATTCAGCAGAAGTAGAAACGATGAAGCCAGCGATTAGGCTTCTATATAACTGGGTAGTAGGATTCTTCCTAATAATGAGTTCTGGAGAGCCAAGGGAGATTGAAGATTCTCAGGCGCCATTTGGTCAAGAAAATTCGAAGAATCGTTGTAGGTGTAATGACTGACAATTGAGACATTAGGGCAAGATACAGATGATGGGTTAACAAGACATCGAATTTAGTAGAATGTGCGAGGATGAAGAGGAGTTAGAAACTGTCGAGTCAAATTGTTTGACATTGATCGGCATTAGATGTGGCTTGTTGAAGGATTTAACGACTGGACAAACGACACAGTTGTCACCTGATTCATCAGGTGACAACTGAAAGGCTATGGTCACATTGGTCCCATTTTAAAAATAGTTCATTATTTGAAAAATTAAAGGGTGTCCCCATGCAACATACATGTTTTTTACGAATATTAAGAAACGTAATGGGCACCAATTTAAAGTTTTAAAAATTGCCTATCACTATAACACCCAACAACAAAAATTAATTAAAAAATAAATTTAAAGGGTGTCCCCATAGATAACGTAATTTGACTTATACAGGCCTATCTTTTGAACTGTTATAGTTAAAAATTTTGAAAATTTTACAGAATAAAGATTACTATGACCGTTGTAATAAAAAGTATAAATATTCACAATTATAAATTAAAGAGTGCTCCATTAAAGGGTAGGACATACTTTTGAACAGTTGTACACAGACCGCTGAAATTTACAAAGAACCTTTATTACTAAGACCGCTATAACAAAAAGTATAAATTTTGAATTTAGAAATAAAAGGGTGTCCCAACAGTTAATGTAATGTTATGTATGTGATCAAACTTTTGAACCGATATAGAGAGGCAGCAAAAATTTACATTGGTAAGTCCGATATAACAAGTATATAATTTGAATTTAGAATTTAAAGGGTGTCCCCATAATTGATGTAATTTGACCTATATGGCCCTATCTGTTGAACTGTTATAGACATACACTTGAAAATTTGGCAGAATGTCCAGAATACCACTGTCTGGTATAATAACAAATATTTACAATTATAAATTAAAGGGTGTCCCAATAGTTTATGTAATTTTATGTATATGGCCAAATTTTTGAACCGACAGAGAAATTTGGCCAAGTCTTCTATAACAACAGGTTTTTAATTTAAATTTGCAAATTAGAGGGTGTCCCAATACGTGATGTTATTTGGTCTATGTGGCCCTAAATTTGAAATCGTTATAGACAGAGACGGTTGAAATTTACACAGAGTCTGTAATACAATATCCGCGATAAAAAAAAATTGAAAGTTAAATTGAAAATAACATAGTATGTCCATGAAATTAAATGGTGTCCCCATAAAAAACGGATGTTGGTGAAAATAGCTCGACTTTTGAACAGTAAAAGGAAGATGCTTGAAATTCCTAGCCTTTACTTATTTTCCCTCTAATTTTAGCGCATTTTGTGTATATTTTGTTTGGTTTTAATACTAGTTCTTACAGATTACTTTTTACATTTTTAGGTTAGAATTGGTGCCCATCTATCTGTTTTGAAGACGGTTTCTTTTGCAAGAATTATTTTGTTTATCTATCTAAAAGGTACCACAATAAGGTGCAATTTCTTTGGCAGAATTCTTCTGTTCGCGAAACATGCATATCTCCTTGCTGTTCTATAGATATTTGCGATAAGAAAGTTGGTCTAATCTTTCTGTGTGCAAATTTGCTTGAAGTATATTTGCGGGATCCTTTGTTTGTTTCGCGTTGCTTTCTGAGTCTGGTAAGTAGTTAGGCAAGACAGATGCAAGTGTTTCTGCATTTTTTGAGTTTGTGACCGTCGTCTCTCCATATATAATGTGTAGCCCCTTTGCTTTCCTATCAGTACTTTTGCTCCAATTACATATTGCCTGCTCCATAAAACTATACAATATTCTAGGTTACTGGTAGATTAGTTAATTTTGATTTTAAGTATGCACTAGCATCCACTTAAAATACTAAACATATTTTTGGTTTATTTTTTACTCTGTGGAAAAATTTAATTTAATTCAATGTATAAAAACCACTTTCACCCACAACAAGAATTTTGTATAAAAAAAAATTTAATATCTTGCTGGCCTTTTGGTTTCCTTTTTTATGTTAAGCAAACAACAAACTGTGTTGTATTGTTATTTTTCTTATGTTTCACTCTTTATCTGACATTAAGCACGTCTTAATTTTTGACAAAGATGTTACAAAAATAAACCCTTTTTTTATTTACCCTCAAAAACAGCCATCTGTTTATTATTCGTTGTCTTTTCCTTAACAATTGTAATATTAAATCCTTTGGATGTTACTTAATTCTGTAGGATTTTCTTTTTGTTAGTCTAAAGTTATATTGTACCAATATTAAGAACAACTGTTTATGCTTCTTTTAAGGATTGCGAAAGTATGTCTCTTTTAAAACTTTTGCTGTTGCTTTTATTCCATTTTTATTAATACAACAATTGTGTTAATGCTGGTTGGTTGAATCTTTGTTTGTTATAAAATGTTTACCTTTTGGCAAAAGACCTAATTATTTTAAGCTTCTAAACTTATTTCTTGTTGTGAGTTGATTTTAATTTGTCAAAAAATGTATGATTTAACTGGAATTTTTATAAATGCAAACGAAAAACTATTTGGCTTAAAGAGAAACTTATAAAAAAGAAATTGTGCCCAATGCAATTTTTGGACTACACTATACATTTTCTTTCAAAATAGTTGAAATATAACTTAATTTTAATATAATTTCAGTAACAAGAAATAAAGGATTAGTTAAGAAAGGGCGATAGCCAGAATAAGAACTAACTTGCTTGAATCTATTGATCTATGCGAGCTAATTCAATGTCAATTGTAGCTTGTAATTATGCACAGACTAATATCCATATTCATATTATTATTCACTACCTGTGCCCGCCACGTCGTAGGCGCCCTGATAATATTTTGTTCCATTTTGCTTTGAAAGTAATTCATACCAAATTTTGAGACTTATGCAAAAGTTATAGTGCTTCAGTTATGGTTTATGTTTTTTCTTTATATAGAGGTACCCATCCCTGGATAAAATTCTAAAATTTAAAAAGAAATCTAAAATTATTGTCGAGTTCTATAAATAGTTTTTAAAATATCCCGATGATAAAAATAAAAGGTGCTGCCAAGTTTGGAGTACCTTTAAATCGGTACTTTCACTACTTTTTCTGTATTTTCTCTTGGAAATGTGAAATTTTTGCGGAAAAAAGTATCCTATATTTTAATTAAGATACTAAAGTAACTTCGCACAAAATTCTAATAAACGAAGATGACGAAGTACTAGTAGCCTTTGATGTGGTTTCATTGTTCCCTAGTATTCCTGTTAATTTAGCAATTAACACTATTGAGAGTAAAACATACAATTCTGTATTAAAGATTGCAGATATTTCAAATACAACGATATAATTTATGAACAATAAAAGGGTATGCCAATGGGATCTCCAATATCCCCAGTTATTGCTGATATTATAATGGAAGAATTAGTAGACACAGTTTTAGGGAAAATGATCATTAATCCGTGGATTATGACGAAATATGAAGACGACCTATTTGGGATAATAAAAATTGACAAAATTGAAGAAACGTTGAAGAATTTAAACGCATTTAACGGACAGATTCAATTTACAATAAAAAAAGAAACGAAACATACATTACCCTATCTTGACGCATTAATAATCAGAGACAAAAATACAATCGTAATTGACGGGCATCAAAAATCTATGGCATCTGCAAGGCTCATAAATTTCTACTCCAAACATCCCAGAAATATAATTATTAACACGGCAACGAATTTTATAACGAGGTTACTAGATACCAGCAATTAAAAATTTCATACGAAAAATAAGGAGAAAATTAAAAATATACTGCTAAGTAATGATTACCCACCACAAACAATTAATAAATTAATCGACTATATAACAAAAAAGAAAAATATATCAACTCAAAACCAAAAAGAAGGAAAAACAACAAAAACCTATAAGCCAATAGATTATATCCCAGGTTTATCGGAAAAACTAAAACAATCGGACATTTATGACCATGAAAAATACACCGTAGCGATGAAAACAATCAACACGACGAGTAAACTTTTTACTAATATGAAATCTAAATTAGACAAAATGGACAAATCTAATTTAGTATATGAGATTAAATGTAACGGGGACGACATTGACATATGCCAAAAAGTATATGTTGGTACAACCAAAACTAAATTAAAAACAAGACTTTCATCGCACAAATCAGACTTAAAAATCAACAAACAAATGAGTCAAAAAAACAGCCCTTGCAGCCCACTGTGCACCAACTGGATACCGACCAAATTTTGAGAAAGTGAGAGCAGAAATGAGAATTAATTACAAAACAGATACAGACAATTGCGCTCACATATATCGATACACGATCAACAAACACAAAAATGAAAAACAAAAGAACAGTCAGTGACAAAGCTTAAAAGCATCAACAACGGACGACACTGCAATATAATTCATGTAATTTTCATTTGTTTGTTAATGTTTTTAAATTGTTTTCTTTTAAATGTGTATATACTGTTTTTAGTCAAATTTCCATGAAGATGACCAACAAAGTTGGTCGAAATATCGGAATAATATTAGTTAAAAAACAATACCAGAGTTTTTTTAATTTATTTAATACTAGGACCAAAAAAGCCGAACATACTTTAACAATTATTTAATTATAATAAACTTCATCCAGTAGTTTTTACGTGATGCAAATACAGACAGATGGACAGGCATGCAAACAAACAGACAAAAATTCCAAAAATTGCTGTTTTGTATTCCATTTCAATTACTAACTGTACCAGCAACAAAATTTTCAAAAAATATTTCACGTACAGAAATGGTCCTGTTACAGTTTTATTATATGTATAGATAAATAAGTGGTATTCAGTGTTAGATGCAAATGGCCTTGAGATAATGCAAATGTTATATCATTGAAATTTACCAAAACCAATAAGAATGTTGTTGTTGGGTTTCACAAAAAAGCTATGATATTTTGCCGCTGCACTTTTGCAAGACCATTTGCATAGAAAACTGAACTACGCTATTATATTGTAAATAAATTATCTGTATATGTACTGTCAAAAGACAGATAAAAATAAGTTTCAATTTCCAATTTTTCGGAGGGATGAAAATAAAATAGTTTTTTACAAAACCAATATTCCATTAAAAGTTTAAAGTATTTTGTTTATTACTACCCGTCTATTTGTTGAACAAACAATTATACTTTGCAACTATAAAAAAACAATGTAAAATAAAATATGAAAAATAGAAAACTCGTTAACTCTGATGCAGGTTGTAATAAAATCAGCAAGTAGATATGCATAAGTTTTTATTTGCAAAAGATTGCATTGCACTTTTTTATTAGTATGTTGCTACCGTGATAAAAGCACCAACAGTCGTAGCGGCACAAAAATAAAAAATAAACCTCAAAACAGCAGATTCATTGAAGAGAGCAAAGTAAAAAAAAAAAAAAAATAGTTACAACTAAAACAAATTGCAAAGAACGTTGGAGCAATTCGGTAAACCTTGAAACTGCAATACATATGTGACCCGGTCTATAAAAAGGTGGCTTATGACTCAAAAACAAAATTTCAAAAAATTAGCTGTGAAAGATAAACAATGAATTTCGTCAGTTTCTTAGTAGTTTTTCTTTTGCATTATGAACAGTCATGCCCAAAAGGCAACCAAAAAATGCAAAAAATGCAAAAAAGCATAAATGAGATAAGTTCGTGTGTGTATATAAAGAGCGATGTTTTTTTCAATGCAAAGCACAAACCAGTTTCTGACCCAGCGTTGTCAGGTTTTTGGGGATTTTATCCCCAAAAAAATTCCCAAATCGACTTTGACTTACCATAACTTCTGTTCTAGTTAAGACTTTCTAGTTTTCACCACGTCAAAGAGCGTCTCAAAAACTATCGAAAAAAAGTGGAAAAATTTTTTTTGAGACATAAGCCACCTTTACATAGGCCGGGTCACATATAATGATGTACGATTGATATTTTTTTCATCATTTCTTAGATAGTATTTTGTTGTCGAAACAATCAGAAGATTCTTGAAGAAAAGCTTCAATAAACGAACATTATGCTGATAATGTTTTGCCACTCGGCGTTCTAAAAATTACACGGTATAAGGTGACTCAAGATTTTGTGCAGCACATTGGGTTGAACGATAGCCAAAACAGCACTTATGTCATAAAAGATTAATGCTCTTATACGAAAGAAATAAAGTCAACTTGAATACACTTGAAGTAGACTTTATAATTTTTGAATAAAGCTATTAATCTTCGAATAATATTGTATGCAGAAAGAATTAAGTAACTAATTCATCATAAAAAATTATACGATAAAATCAAAATCTAAAATCTATATTTAACTTGTTTTTAAATATATAAAAAATATATAAGGGTGGGTATGGGGATGTGGGATACCAAGCAACGGTCTGATCGACTTCAACTTGGTGAAGTCCAGTACCTATCTTGGCCCTCCTTCATCTCAAGTGGACACACACCTCCTCGCGGTTCCACCTGGGGTAGCTGCTTCAAACACCCGTCTTGAAGTAGTGAGCTAATTTGTGCCACGAACTGTTCACCATAAGAACTTAAAAAAAATGGTTGGGGCGTTGGACTTGTAATCCACCCTCTCAAAAACACACTACAATGAAAGGAAAAAAGAATAAGAAACGGCCCCCTATAAAAGTTGACGACCACCGCAAACGAATAAAGGATCATGATTTACGGATATGTACGTGGAACGTTCGTACTTTGTACAGAGCAGGTGCAATGACCCAATTGGCGGAAGTACTGAATAAGTACCGATCCGATGTTGCTGCCATCCAGGAAATAAGATGGAATGGACATGGTGTCACCAGAACACCACACGGTGACGACTTATACTATAGCTGCCATGATACTAGACACGAATTTGGATGTGGCTTCGTAGTCAGTAGGAGAATTAAACATCTTATCTCCAGGTTCACTCCAGTTGACGAACGGATAGCTACGAAACGCATCAAGGCGAAGTTTTTTTATATAAGCCTTATTTGTGCCCATGCCCCGACGGAGGATAAGGACGATCAGGTCAAAGACACATTTTATGAGCGCCTAGAAGAAACATATGACCGTTGCCCCAATCACGATGTTAAAATTGTTCTGGGTGATTTTAACGCGAAAATCGGAAGGGAAGACATATACGGTCCATCAATCGGCAGATTTAGTCTGCACGAAGACACCAGTGATAACGGCTTGAGACTGATATCCTTCGCCGCGGCACGAAACATGGTAGTGAGTAGCACTAGGTTTAAGCATCTCGATATTCACAAGGCAACGTGGGTATCCCCTGATCAATCAACGAAGAACCAAATTGATCACTTTGTTGTGGACGGAAGGCATAGTTCCAGTGTGCTAGATGTGCGTTCGATTCGAGGTGCCAACATTGATTCGGATCATTACCTTGTTGCAGCTAAGGTTCGCACCCGTCTTAATCTAGCGAGAAACACACGAACGATCCAACAAAGGAAGCTGGACGTCAAAAAGCTGCACACACAACAAACTGCTACCGCCTACTCCACTCAACTAACCCAAATGCTACAAGAGAGCACTCCTTATCCCGACGATATCTGCGCAGAATGGCAACGTATTGCAAACTCCATGGCAACTGCCGCCAAATCCGTACTTGGGTTTCAAAAGCCTCCCCCCAAAAATCCATGGTACGACCAGGAGTGTCGCAATGCAACTGCAGAGAAAAACGCTGCATACTTGGCAACACTGCAGTCCGTGGCAACGCGAGGAGTATGGGAGAGGTTCCGGGAGAAAAGGAGAGAGGAGAAACGTCTGTTCCGCCGCAAGAAAAGAGAAATGGAAAGACGCGAGTGTGAGGAGATCGAGATGTACAGGAGTAACAACGAAGTCCGAAAATTTTACCAAAAAATAAAACACCAAACGGAGGGTTTTGGTACTGGTAGTTCCTCCTGTAAAGATAAAGACGGAAACCTAGTCACAGATACTGAAAGTGTACTGAGGATGTGGAAACAACATTTTTCCACGATGTTGGTATCAGATGATAGTAGCGACGAAGATACCCCTGAACCAATCATTGACGATGGTGTTGAATGCACACCACCTGGCCAAGATGAGATCGACAAAGCAATATCCCGGCTGAAGTACAACAAAGTTGCAGGTGCCGATGGTCTGCCCGCAGAACTGTTTAAAGCCGGAGGCGCCGAGTTGGTAAGGAGTATGCACCGACTTGTTAGAACCATTTGGCTAGAAGAACGCATGCCCGATGACTGGAACCTCAGTGTGCTGTGTCCTGTGCATAAGAAAGGAGACAAAACCGTATGCGCAAACTATAGAGGTATAAGTCTCCTTCCTATTGCATACAAAATTCTATCGAGCGTACTATGTGAACGATTAAAACCTAAAGTCAGCGAAATAGTAGGAACCTACCAATGTGGCTTTAGGCCTGGTAAATCGACCACCGACCAAATATTTACATTACGACAGATCCTGGAAAAGACTCAAGAAAGGCAGATCAACACCTATCACCTTTTCGTTGACTACAAAGCTGCCTTTGACAGCCCGATACGAGCAAAGGTATTTAAAGCCATGTCTGAGTTTGGTATACCTGCAAAGCTAATACGCTTATGCAGAATGACGCTAACTAATACAAGATCATCGGTTAAAATTGGAAAAGACCTCTCCGAGACGTTTAATACCAAACGAGGTTTTAGACAAGGTGATAGTTTATCCTGTGACCTATTCAACATTTTGTTGGAAAAAATATTGCGTGATGCCGCAGTTAACAGAGCAGGCACAATTTACAACAAAAAGCATATGCTACTCGCTTATGCCGATGATATTGATATCATAGGGCGGACTGTGCGAGAGGTAACTGCAACATTCTCCTGTATCGAAAATGAGTCGAGGAAAATGGGTCTGGTAGTAAACGAAGATAAGACAAAGTTTATGGTATCAACGAACAACGAAACAACAAGACTGGGTCAATATGTGAACGTTGGTGACTATAACTTCGAGGTAGTGAACAACTTTATCTACCTCGGTACCGCCATAAACCAAACAAATAACATCAGTTTGGAAATAAAAAGAAGAACTGTTCTTGCTAATAGATGCTATTTCGGGCTAAGCAAGCAATTTAGAAACAAAGCCCTCTCTCGACGAACTAAAATTACACTCTATAGAACACTTATATTACCCGTGCTACTATATGGCGCTGAAGCGTGGGTTCTTACGCAAGCAGATGAGGCTGTTCTAGGGGTGTTTGAGAGAAAGATTCTTCGCAAAATATATGGACCTACTTGCGTCGACGGAGAGTATCGCCATCGAATGAATCACGAGCTGTATGAGTTGTACGAAGATATAAACATAGTTAAGCGCATCAAAGTACAACGGTTGCGCTGGCTGGGGCATGTTATACGTATGGATGAGAATGCTCCAGCAAGAAAATCATTCGAATTTGATCCAGAAGGGGAAGACCCAAACTCCGGTGGAAGGATCAAGCTGAGGATGGTCTCGCAAAACTTGGTGCTAGAAACTGGAGGCGAAGCGCATTAGATCGACGCGCATGGAAAGCTATTCTTAATCAGGCTACTGACCAAAACGGTTGTTTATAGCCATCTAAGTAAGTAAGTAAGTAAGTAAGTAAAAAATATATAAAATATATATGAAATTTGCAGTCAAGCTTAAACTCATTTTTATTCTCTCTAAGAAAGAATTATTTAAATTTCAAATTAGGTTATAATATTAAAGAAAAATTGGGAAAATTTAATTTTCAGACACCAGCAGAGCGGAATGCACATTTTCTAGACAGCTAAGTCCGCCATCAGTACTCTGCGTTTCTATCTACTTTTGGTAGTCTTTAGTTGTAAGCATCATCTATTTAACCAACCAATCTCAGATAAAAGAATACGAGAAAACTGTATTCAATCATCAATCGTCAGCGTCCTGACAATATTTTGTTCGATTTTGCTTTAAAAGTAATCCAAACCAAACTTTAAGATTCTTACGTATTTACTTTATATAAAGGTACCCATCACTAGACAAAATTTTAAAATTTATATAAATTTCTTAAATTCTAAAAATTATTGAGAAGTTTTGTGAAAGACAAACAGGGCCATCTATTTTGTAACATTGCCTAAAATACTGCTTTAAAAAATAAAAGACGCCTTAAGGTATGCAGTAGTTTTTACGTGATGCGAACAGAAAAAAAAGAAAGGAAGTCAGAAATTCAGATAGGAAATGAGTTACTATTTTATTATAGGTATAGATTTATTTTTAGTAGGGACATTCTAACAGCATTGAATCGATCAGCTATAGCAAAGTGCTATTATTGAAATATAATTAATTTTTTTGTTTAAATTTGTTTAAGAATATTTTTTTATTTGTTGCATATCGTTGGGATAGAAATAAATGGCTCGAGGTAGTTACAGCAATATTTCACAAACTCGTAGTTCCATCTAAATATATTAACCACCATCGTGTGGTGTGAAGAAAAAAGGAAGAAGAAAACAAACAATGAAAACTTTTTTACATTTTTCCAAATTCGTATGCTGTAGTTTTTCATTATTTGGTGTAACTGTGCATCATTTGGTTTTCGCTTTTCTTTTGTTACTAATTCAATTTCGTTATTATTTGTTTTATTTGCAAAAGAGGGAACAAGGACTGAAGGATACATTTGTTGAATTGGTTAGAAGAGAAACTATCAAACAAATTGCTTCATTTATACAATTTATTTATTTTTTCCTTGGTCGCTGCAGCACACAATTTGACTTTTTTTGTAAATTTCATTCAACAACATTGAAGAAGCCACTGCCATCCCGATTTGGTAAATATTGTTGATGTTGTAATTCTTATAATAGTTTCTGAGTTATTCTAGTTATTTTGGTGTTTCGTTGATTGTTTAATTGTTGGAAAGGTGGATGGACGTGTGCTGGTGTTGGTGCTGGTTTTAGTTCATGGTTATTTTAATATGGTATTTTTGGCAAAAATATTTTTGTTGCATTAATTTAAAATGCTTTAAGCTATTACAAAATATATAACTAAAGACATGTAGATTTTGCATTTGATTTTAGATTTTTGGACATTTCTCCAATATCGATTGTTTTATCTAAAATTATAATAAAATAGTAAGTAAAAATTTTAGGGTACTGCATACTTTAAGACATCTTTTAATTTTGAAATCGGGATATTTTTTTTTAACACGGTTGCGCAACAGAATGCGCTGTTTTAAAATAATCACAAAATATGAATAACTTACTGCCAATTGAATAAAATTTGAATTTGATTTCTATTTTTACTCTGTGGAATTACATTGTTATTAAAATATTTTAAACACCTTTACAATATATTTTAGAATTTTAGAATTTTATCCAGGGATGGGTATCTTTATATAAAGTAAATAGTTAAGAGTCTAAAATTTGGTGTGTATTAATTTCAAAGCAAAATTGAACAACATATTTTTCAGGACGCTCACAACTTGTGTGGGAACAGCTAGTAAAAGAATAAAACCGGAAATAAACCTTCTTTGGAAACTCAATAGGCCATAGTCCATGCGGTTGCGTATAACGACGATCTGGCACAAGGATGTATGAGACAGGCTCTCAGGACAACCCAGGCATGGTGCAATGAACAACTACTAACCATAATGCTAGCAAATCCGACGCTATGCTCTTCTATCGAAGGTGAAAGGGTATAGAGGTTGGGTTTTTCATGTTTTTCGGATCGGAAATCAGTGTCTCAAGGAAAGTGAATTATCTAGGCGTTATTCTGAATAAGGAACTTACCTGGAATGAAAACAAAGAAACGATGATACGGAAAGCAAAATGGATCTTAAACCAGCGTAAGCGAGTGTGCAGCCGTTATATATCAACGGCTACAGTGTCAGTTTTGCGTATAAAGTGCGATGCAATTTGGCATAGAAGGTTACAGAAGTTCAAATCCCGATGAAACGCATGAGTAGAAGAAAGATAGTTAAAATACTGCATTAGACACGCATTGCGAAAGGCCTTATACACAATGACTGTATGGAGAATGACATTAGCTTTTTTAATTGATGGTTCTCTTATGAGGGGGGGATAAGCAGCAAGTATATATTTAGCTGACTTGAACCTGTCCTGTAGTCTGTGGTTGGGGGCAGTACGTCTCCGTTTACCAGGCAGAATAGCTTGGGCTGCTGTATGCGATGGATCACCCACCGGCTGTAAAGTCGGGTGCATGGAAGAAAAGTTCTCTCTCGTTTATAAAACGCTTCAGGCAGGCGAATGTGTACTTAAAACTAATGCTGAAAAGTGTTTTTAAACTTAACGGTGCTGCGGTAAGTGAGGTAACATTGTTGTGGGCTAAGGAACACATAGGCACAGAATCAAGAACCACACCAACTAGCAAAAAGGCTGTGAATCTGCTGTGAATTTCTGTGGACCAGAACCCAGAGTGGCGTTGGTTAATGGCATAATGCAAGCTAAGGTCCTACAATGGGGAATCTCATTAGACCTGAAAAGGTGGAGGGATGTCACTACCTGTAGGCAGGCTCGAATAGTGCTTAAAGAGCTCTTGAGCAGGAATGCCAGAAAGGTGCTCAGATATGTATATTAGATGTATCTTAAGCTGGATAAGTGCACTAATTTTAGGTCACGGAAACTTCAAGTATCATCTAGTCAAGATAAAAATCGAAGAAGACGATACTTGCAGACTATGCCTGGAAGAGGCTTAGAGGGCAGTGCACATTGTGTGTGAACGTCCAGCACTAGCAAACATAAGACTTAGGATTACTGGAAGAAGTTTGTTACATGTGGATGCCATGGGGGCCTGAGTCTTAAACATATGCTAGCAATTACTAGAGACTAGGTGATCAACAGTCTGAAACCACTAAAGTCAAGAATAAAGGCTGGTGGAAGCATGTACTCAATAAAAATAAGGTTGTCATCATTACAGTTTTGTTGCCCATAATCATTGAGGGCGAAAGGAGGTCGAAAAGGGTTCCGTTAAGGAAGCGGTCTGCTTCGATGCTCCCCCTATAATAATTATTACCAACAACAGGAAATCTCAGTAATTACATTAAGAATAATTACTAATTTTCAGTGTAAATATAGGTTTGACGCATTTCTTTTGAAAAAATCTTAAATTATATGTTTCTTTAAAATAAAGCATATAAATGAAACCAATCCACTTCAGTTCAATAACCTTTTGAAAAGCAGCATTAAAACAAGCAGCATTAAAACAAAAGTGCTATATTCGGCCGTGCCGAATCTTCTATACCCTTCACCACGGTGATTTTATTTATACAGACATGTACAGCATTATCCATATTGTTGACTCTTTACTTAAATAAAGTCGTATGAGAAAAAATCATTATTCATGAGTTAAAGAAATAGAAGACAAATTCCGTTTGCTACAATTGTCGCCGTGTTGTCAGCTACTTAATGATATTGAAGCCGACAGCTACATCGTAAACTCTGACATTGTTGTAGAAATACTTATTTTGCTTTTATAAAATAAAATAACTTTTTCAAAAAATTATAAATATTTCCTCCAATACTCTTTGTTTGAATATGAATTTGTAATTTACAATTTTGTGACATTTTCTTCTGTTGAATAAAATAGAAATTAGTTTAAGTTGACGACAGCGGTGGCCGTGTAGCCATGTAGCTTTGCTGACTTCAAAATAATCGTTTTATTTTTGACAGTTTGTAGTCGGTATCCTGATGATGTCTATGTGTTTAATGCACCTAGGTTTTAAAACAGAGATATCATCTATTTAAAAATCAAACGCATTTAAAAAAATCAAACGCATTTAAAAAAATATGTTACTCTATATACACACATACATACATACATATGTATATTCTTATATATTATGTTACAGTCATGATTTTCATTTTCAAAGAAATACTAAAATTTTTGTTTTAATTTTTCGAAAATTGCGTGTAAAAATTTTTTGTAAAAATATTTTTTTAAAAATTTTTTGTAAAATTTTATTCGAAAATTTTTTGTAAAATTTTTTAAAAAAATTTTTTTCGAATATTATTCTGTAAAATATATGTTTTTGAAAATGCTTTGTAAATATTTTTGAAAAAAATTAAAAATTTTTTTTTTTAAATTTTTTTTAAAAATTTGATTGATATTTTTTTGTTAATTTTTAGACCTTTCTCCAATCTATATTGAGTTAGAATGGTCAGACTAAAGCAAAAAGAAATCCTTACAAAAAAAAAAATTCATCATATTGACACATGGGGGGTCCTTTTAACTGCTCCTATTTGTCAGTGGGTACCCTGTGGGTCCATTGGCTATTTCTATGCGTATTGCTTTCCATTAAGGTCTCTAATACAAATCAAAGCAGAAAAACCCTACCAAACTAAAAACAAACAAAAATCGCCCCTCGCAGGGGGTTATTGATCCCCCGAGATCTGTATGCACTCCTTGCGATCTACCTGTCACACTCTAATATTTATTTGACAAAAAAAGGCAAAACAGAATCATTAAAGCCGAAAAAAATTAAAAAAAAAAACGTAAAAAAAATATAGGTGGGCGTGGTTTTTGGCCCGTAGCCTCCAAAGGAATGATCCGATGTTGCTGAATTGCAATACCAAAATTTTCGAAACTATGCCTGACAGATTCGTGTGCTTAAATTTTTTGTATCTCTTCTGGTGCCTTGGCAAATGACATTACCACACTAACACGGACAGACGGACAGACGGATAGACGGACAGACGGACATCGCTTAATCAACTTCTCTATGTATAAGGATCCAGAATATATATACTTTATGGGGTCGGAAATGAATATTGTAGAAATTACACACGGAATGACACTTATATATATATATCCTTTCCACCTGTGGTGAAGGGTATAAAAAGAGAGCAGCGAAAAAAAATCTGAACATTGAAGAGTAAAAGAGTTTTTGCATTTATTTTTATTTTCTGGTTGATGACTTTATTTATTGGTTGCACGTGCTACGTTCTCATTATTATGCGTTGTTATTCATTAACATTTTGCCTTCCTCCTTTTTGTTTTTTTTTTGCTTTCTTACTTAATTTTTTTTGTACAGAAAGGAAATAGAAAGGAAAAATTAAAAATGTTTAAAAAATGAAGTACAAGATTTTTCAACAATTTTGTGCGACTATAAGGCGTGCCGCGGCGGTCCAAATATAAGCATCATTTTAAGCCATATGTTTTTTTTGATACTGATTAGGGCCAAAATGAGTTTCTTATCGATTCGTTACGGCTTCTCATATTGGACCCTACAATGCACATTGGGGCGCAGAAGTCAAAAATTTTGAAAATAATTTAGCCATTTATAAAGAGCTAGTCCAATTGATCTAAAATTTGACATGGGTATAGCAGAGGAGTATCTCAGCTTAAGATTTGACACTGGGCATCATCTATTTTCCACAAAATACCTAAAAAATTTTGGTTTTATCTGTAAATTATGTTTCAAAATGAGCGAGTTCTAACCATTTTAAAATTAAATTATTAAGTTTTTCGATGCTCTATTCCAATTCAAGTTTAAACACACTTTTCGGCTCTTGTAAGTACAATCGACATTTTTGTATTCTTCTTTTGGCAACTATTAATGTGTTGATAAGATCTTTAGAAAAATAAGAGCCATTTTCCTTAATTTTTGTTTAATCAAGTCATTTAAAGTTTCAACTGCTTTGAGTTTGGCAACAATAGAGTCAATTTAAAATTTCCAAATGTCTGCTCTATAAATCTGAATAATACAATCAACATGTGCAGATGTAGACAGGTGAGTTTAACTTTAGGAAATTTTCTTTACTTTTCAAAAACTTTTTTGATATGAAATGTCTGCTTTAAACAGAAAAGAAACACAGAAACATTTGTTGTAAGCCGATAACATAAACAAATATGGGCATTTTGAAAAGCAGTATGAAACACAAAAGTAATTAAACCATTTGTTAGCAACTGCATGCGAGTAGAAAACAAAGTTTATTAGTCGTATATGTTTTTGTAAGATGAACCACAATACTTTAACCAAAGTTCAAATAATGCATGTAAATATCAACACTAGGTCGCACAAAGGAACCAAAATTAAAGTTTCCAATTAGCATATTCTTGTTTAGAAGAATTGTTGATGTTACATTTCCGTTCCAACATCAAACAGCGAAAATGTTAGTTTCGAAATATTTCTTTTTAATAATTATTTTTATACGCAATCTGTCTACTTTACGGCAATAATAACAGGAGCTAAGAAGATCTAGTAAACTACATAACTCTATGCAACACACTTATAATAAAATAGCTGTACCCACACACGTTGTGTGGTCCTGACAACACTGATAGTTTACAATATAATTGACTAGCTTCTGAAAAGCCAGTCTAATATACATATGTATACGCACCTTTAAGTATTTATTAATTTATTGTCTTACTGAGGACATATTGTGATCTCTGTCTTCTAAGATGTCTAGAGTGCAGTTGTTGGAGACAAACCATAGTCCTGCAGTGATTATTCCTCAATTTTTACACTGATATCTTTCAAAAATATCAGGTTATTGCACTAATGCAGTGAATCGAGGCAACGTTGGGATTGCTATCGTTGGACTTATTCATTAGGGCAACGCATAGTGTAGTAAATCACAAATCTAGCTGGAAAACATAAAACATAATGTCTGGCAACATTCCTTGTGATGGTTTAATGAGCTTCTGAACACAATAGGTAACTGCAATTCATGTTTTGTTTTTAGCTCTTATTAGGAAAAAGTGTTGTCCATAAGTGCATTCGATTTCATGAATTTCGTTTATGCTTAAAAAGGCTATGGTGATTTTATATATAATTTTTTTATTATAACCAGGAAATATATTACAACTAGCAAGCAGTAGTTTTTACATGATGCGAAAACAAAGAGAAAGATAATCACACAAGAAATGAGTTACTATTTTATTATATGTATAGATTTTCATTTAATTATTTCCATTGTAAGTAAAAAATATTGTGAATAAACGATCTGTAACCTTTGGAAAGTCTATGCTACACTCATGGAACCGTTTTATGGATTGTTTATTGCACATAAAAAATAAAATTCCTATAAGCTCGAGGACCGGAAAATGAAGAAAAAATGGTTGGAAAAAAAATATTCAACAGAGATTTCGAAATGAGTTGGGTTTGCTTGTACGATTGACGGTAATACTGCTAGACGGTTCTTTAGAGAAGCAGAATCGAATTCAGTTATTACTGGTGTCAATAGGAATTAATTGAATGGTTTCATATTATTTTGGAAACTTTAGGTAGTAGTTATCAAGAGTGTGAGGATAAATTCGTCAGTTTAATACGTCCCTCTGTTAACTGCGTTCCACAAACTGTTAAAAAAGTTGATTTTCAAAAATTTAATTTTTTTAGTCTAAAACACTAAATTATTAACAATTTTTGATAAATTATTGATAAAAGCTGTTCATTTTTATACTTTTATCAAAAAAATTATACTTCTAAATGTCCCAAATAACTTATTCAATTTTCTATGTTCCACCCTATATTCCACCCCCTCTAGATTTTTCCATGAGAAACAACTGAATGTATTGTTTCCAGTTTTGAGTTTTCCTACCTTAGAGCTTTCACAGAATATATCGGAACCCCATTCAGGTCTCTTCGAAATGACCCAAATAACCAATTTTTATATTTCTATAGTTATTTCCATTTTCTACCGTCCACCCTATATTCCACCCCCTATAGATTTTTCCCTGAGAAACAACTGAATGTATTGTTTCCAGTTTTGAATTCTACTCCTTTATAGCTTTGACAGGATGTATCGGCAACCCCATTTAGGTCTCTTCTAAAGGGCCCCAATAGGTCTCCAAACATAGATGTATAAAAATGTACTCTATATTGTACCTGTTCTAGGGCATTTCCTGAGAAAGGTATAAATATAGTGTTGATAGTTTTGGAATCTACTCCCTTCAAGCTTTCACCTGTATATCACAGCCCCATTCAGGTCGGTTCAAAGTGCCCCATATCCTACCCTGAAATCGCCTATTTGTAGGATAGTATAATTCTTAACCCGATTGAAATATATGATTGTTTTTAGAAAAAGTATAAATTAAACAGTTTTTATCAATAATTTATCAAAAAATGTTAATAATTTAGTGTTTTAAACTAAAAGAACTTTTTTAACAGTTTGTGGAACGCAGTTAACAGAGATGTGGGACGTATATAACTGACGAATTTATCTTTACACCCTTGTAGTTATCCTATTGACAAACATGCTTTTAAAGGTTTTTTTTTTTTTCATATGGTCTTGCATTCTTCCTTTAAGACAGCTATCAGAAGCCATGAAAGTAAGAAATAAAGACACGAGAAAGTTTAGACAGCTGTTTACGAGAGAAACATTGAGAGCAGACACAAATACAGATCTTTTAAATCGACTCCTAATTTCTTCAGGTCTTTTTATAACTGACTCCCTTTTGAGTTCGAGGTTTGATAACAAGAGAAGTTCTTTTATTATTATCTGTTGATGCTTTGTGGAGGAAGAATCTTTTAACGATGCAAATGAAAGTGAATAAATTAAAATCATTTTTGCCTCATTTTATTACAAAAAATCTTCTTTAAAAAAATTGATTCTTATTATCATTTTTATATTTATACTCATTTATTATTTAATTCATAAGTGAAAAGTGAACCCAATGCGTTTTTTTCTAAATTTTTTCCAGTTAGATTTGCGATTTACCACACTGTGCAACAGCCTCAATGTCAGTTTTGCGCATGAAAAGCGATACCGATATAAAGACAATTGCTGACCTAGTTAGTAAGTGGCGAGGGAGACTCAGATACCGATGGAACGCATGAGTAGAACGAAATTTGTCGAAATACTGCACAGAACGCTGATTGCGGAAGGCGTTATACACCATGACTGTATGTTGTTAAATGTTAAAATTTTTACTGATGGTTCTCGTACTCTCACTCGTCCAGCAGTCTGCTCCTGGGATACTACAATACCGTTTAACAGGTAAAATTGTTTGCGTTCCTGCATGCGTTTTATGAGTTGTTGGCAAGCAGGGTGCAGCGAATAAAGGTTCTTATGGAACTCTATAACTAGTGAAGAAGAATTCGGGGCACTGCGTTTCGAGTCACTCATAAAAACTCAGACTTCTACAGATAACAACTTGGTAAATGTTAAGTCGTAAATTGGGCCTGCATCCGTACAAAATTCAACTGACCCAAGGGGTGAAAAAATTATTGGATAACTGTGGTTTTTAGTGCTGGCTACAGTTTTTTATTTTTACGATTTTTAGAAAAGAGCAGCTAATTTTAAATCGCCATCACAATAGAGAGGAGTGGCTTAGGATGCTATACGTTTACGTATACGTGTTACGACGAAAACGGTTTAAAATTACTAGAGTAACTTAAAATACTGTGTTAAAATCAGCTTTACCTAAGACAAGTGATATTTTTGGGTTGATTTCAGGGATTCTTCAACTAGATAATGCTGTTCTACATAGAAAACTATTTAAATATTTTCTGTTTCAATAGAATGATTCGCTCTACTATGTGGTCTAACGAATTTTATAATGGCTATGGGGCAATTGTTCCTTAGGTAAGTACCCCCACTCTACTTGTTATATTGTGCCTCAGTTTCTGATATGTTTTCTTGTAATATTCTTGTCTTACACTTTTATGTTAATATAGTAACACATTCAGGTACATATGTTCTGGATTCTACTTTAAAGTAAAACGTAATTTGTATTAACTTCAATTTGACTCTTTGATGTTCTGCATTCTACTTTTTACGTTATATATCTGTTTTGTTTTCGAACATTAATTCGTAGTGCTAGAAACTAGAAAATATTATTCTTACAAAATGTAGAAGATATTTTCATATAAAAAAACAAATATACATATTTGTAGGAGAAAACAAAATGAACATATTGAAAGAGCAAAATTGCAGTAGTTCTCAGTGACCTGTTGGCTAAAAATATTACTTCCACTATCAAAGCTGCAACACCGACTCGAAAACATCAGAGAGACAAAAAAACTGAACCACGTCTTTCATTAAATTTGTGTTGATGTGTATCAACTTGAGGATCCCTATTGCTTTTGTACGAAAAATCATTGGATACAAATATTTTAAATATGAGCTATTAATTCGAGTTATTCGCGTAATGTAAAAACCTTAATCGATTAATCGGGGAAAAATATAATTGAAAAATCGATTTATTCTTTGCTCGAATAAAATCAAAACTCAATTAAATGGATACTCTAATCACTTCCTGATATCCAATAATGTTTCGCCTTTTTTTTATTATAATCTGGTAGATATAAATGTGTTATATATCTATCTATATATATAAAGCACAAAATGGGTTTGTTTGTTTGTTTGTCGGAAAGCTATAGCTGCCTACACCAGTGAACCGATCTTTCTGAAATTTTCACAGTTTGTTATTGGATATACGGATGGTGAAATAGGGTACTTATTTTTTTGATATTTGACGTGGGCGTGGCACCTCCCATACAAAGTAAATATTTATCATCGTATATCTTGGTAACAGTAATAGGCAGCGTCCTGAATTTTCGCACCCGTAACTTCTATACATATTAATGTTAATAGTTTAGCGAAACCTAGACTGAATTGGAATAGTGGGCGTAGTACCTCCCATACAAAGTAAATATTTATCATCGCTTATCTTGGTAAGAGTAATAGGTAGCGCCATGAAATTTTGCGACAGGTACCTCTATATGAACATACATAGTTTAGAGAAAGATAGACTGTATTGAAATAGTGGGCGTGGTACCTCCCATACAAAGCTAAAAATTATTATCGTTCATCTAGAGAACTACAATAGCTAGCACCATGCAGTTTCGCACCGGTAACCCCAATAATAACGTACATAGTCAAGCTAAACACGGACTGAATTGGAATAATGGGCGTGGTAACTCCTATACAAAGTGAAAAATTATTATCGTGTTCCTGGCGAACTACAATAGACAGAGCCTTGAGTCTTTGCGCAAGTACCCCTATGCTAATGTGCATAGTTTACATAAATACATAATTAATTGGGAGAGTGGGCGAGGTACCTCCCATATAAAGCTAAAAATTATTATCCTGTATCTAGAGAACTGCCATAGGTAGCGCCTTAAAATTTCGTACAAGTAACATCATATTATGTCTGTGTTTTACTATGTACAACACAGACTGAATTAGAATAGTGGACGTGGTACCTTCCATACAAAGTGAAAACTATTATCGTGTTCCTGGCGAACTACAATAGATAGCACTTTGAAACTTTGCATGAGTAACCCCTGTGCAAATGCGTATAATCTACCAAAATACAGAATGAATTGGGACAGTTGGCGTGGTACCTCCTATGCAAAATGAAAAACTATTATCGTTTACATAGAGTACTATAATAAGTACAGTCTTGAAAGTAGGTAAAAGTAACTCTCATGCCCATGCAAATACTCTAGAAAAACATAGGCTGGATTGGGAAAGTGATCAAGGTACCCCCTATACAAAGTAAAAAATTATTAACCTGTATCTATAGAACTGCAATAGGTAGCATCTGGGAATTTTGCATTATACGAAGATACATTGTTTAGAGAAACACAGACTGAATTGGAATGGAAGGTGCGTTACCTCATACACATAGTGAGAAATTATTATCGTGTACCTAGAAAACTGAAATAGATAGAGCAATAGACAATAGATGGAGCCTTGAAACTTTGCACAAGTAACCCTCAGAGTAATGTGCATAGTGTAGCAACATACTGACTGGATTAGGATAGTGGTACCTCCCATAAAAGTTAAAAATTATTATCGTGTTAATATGTATAGTCAAGCAAAAAATAGATTTGTTGGGAACAGTAGGCGTCGTACCTTGCATATAAACTATAACATGTTTAATGTGAGAATAGCGTGCGTTTTCGAGTTAGAAGTTGGCCATACTTTTCTTCCAAGTGTTTATTGGGATTTTGTGGGTGTAGCGAAGCGCACCGGGGATAGCTAGTTCTGTATAAAAATCAAAACTCCGTTCCCAATTTTTGTTTAGAAAAATATCTTTTATAATTTTTTTTAGTTTGGCAACAGTATAGTTAATTTACAATTGCAAATAGCTGCTTTATAAACCTGAATAAAGACAGCAACATGTGAATTTGTAAATGAATTTAACTTACAAAATTTTTCTTGCAAAATTTTCTGACTAAACTTTCTTTATTTTTACTAGAAGAGAAATCAAACAAGTTTTTTTTTTTTGTATTAGCACAAAACTGAACAAGTATGAATGTAAAAAACCAATAAAAACAAAAGTTTATAAGCTATTTGTTTGCAACAGCAAAGCAAAGTTACATTGAAGTAAAAAAAAATTTCAAAGCCGTAAATACTCTTACATGTTTTTGTAAGATAAGCCACAATACTTTCACCAACGTTCAAACAACACATGTCAATATAAACACCAGTACGCACAAAGAAGCCCAAATTTAGGTTTCGAATTAGCATACGAATATTCTCGTCTAGAGGAATTGTTGCTACTAAGGTTGCAGTACAAAATGAAAGAGCAAAAATAGGAATATTGGTTTTTTAAATTTAATTTACAAATTAGTTCTCCGTTCCTTTATTTCTCTCTACCTACTCCAAAGGGTTGAAAACATATTTTTGCAAATTAGGTGAATAGTTTTAGAAACAAATGGGAAAAAGTGGATAATAACATCGTTCTCCAGCATTCTTCGTATCTATCAACTTTGGGTAGCGATTAGTTGCCTCCACTGCACAGTGGGGCATTGACAAAATATTTTAGAAATAACTCAGCCATTTCTAAAGGGCTTGGCCGAATGATCCACAGTTTTGCATGGATATAATAGAGGAGTATCTTAGCTTAAGTTTTAACGCTTCCAGGTCTCATATTGTGTACCTCTGAACTGCAAATTTTTTAAGAGTTTGGTATTTCTTCAATTTTTTTATTAAAATTGATTCAAAATACATGGTCTTAAATACCTGTAAAACGATGGTTTAGTCTGTTAGTTATGTTTTAAAAAGAGCGAGTTATATTCATTTTTGATTTTTTGATGGTAAAGTCTTTTTAAAATATTTTAAACCATTTTTTAAGATTTTTTTTTTTAATTTTTTTTCATATTTTAATTTTGTGGAAATTTTTTAAGATTATATCCTTTCTGAGTTAAAAACTAGACGATTTTCAATTCAAAAATTCCAAATTTTAGCCTTAAAATATCCGTCAATCTTATATTTTAAGGGCCAAATTCATAAAAAATATTTTCGTTTTATAAAAGGTTTATGAAACAAATTTTCATACAAAATTTGTTCAATAAACGTTTCATAAACCAAAAATATTTTTTATGAATATGGCCCTAAAAATTTAGTGCAAGCTAACAAAATGTACGTTGGAACCAAATTTCATGTAAAATTGATCAAACTTATAGAAGTTGGACGTACTTAAATTTGATCTATTTTATAATGAAATTTTGAGTTTAGCCTAGTTGTTCTGAAATCCCAAAGCTGGGATCGGAAAAAATACTGCCGTAATCAAGCTATATATACTCCTAGCTATTGATGAAAGTATTTAATGACCCCTTGTCCATATGTGGGCTTTATGGGCAAAAGACTAAAAAAAATCTGATTTTAAGTTTTCTAGCATTTATTTTTGAAATCTTGGGATTTTCTTTACCTTAATGTTGCAGATGTATTTATCATTTGATGTTCGTTGACAAATTACTTATTAACGAAAAAATTTCATTCAAATCGTTTAAAAATAGTGTTATTTCCTAAATATTTTGATTCTGTCCTACTGTGCACTGCTAACCAAAGGTTGGCTGCAGCAGCAAAGAATATAAGGAGGGAAATATGGCAGATTTCGTTCTCAGCAAGTGACGATAAATGATTAGAATACAATTTCTCATGTTCTATTATCTGAGTCTAGTTGGTTAAATAAATGATGTTTAAAATTATACTCTACACAAGGTAGTTAGATGAAGGAAAATACCACTACATACAGAAAATGCAGTACATTCCTCTTGTATCTATACATATAATAAAACAGTAACTCATTTCCTGTCTGTCTATCTTTCTCTCTGTGTTTGCATCATGTAAAAAGTATGCGATGGATTTTAAAAAAATTTTGTGATAAAGTACCTTAGTATCCTATTTCCCATAAATTTTTTCTGCAAAAATATCTTATTACCAAGAGAAAGTGGAGAAGAGCGGTGTAAATACACCGATTTCTTTTACCGATTTAAAGGTACCGCATACTTTAAGGCATCTTTTATTTTAGAAAGCGGGATATTTTAAATACATTGTTTTATAATAATCCCAAAATCTCAATTGTGAGCGGGATATTTTAATCACGGTTGTGCAACAGATGGCGCTGTATTAAAATTCACTTACCAAATTGCCAAATAGCCAACTGAATAAAATTTGAATTTGATTTGAATTTTTACTTTGTGAAATTACATTATTATTAAAATATTTTAATACAATAATTTTTAGAATTTTAGAATTTTATCCAGAGATGGGTACGTTAATATAAATTATATATGTATACGTGAAGCACTATAAGAGTCTTTAAATTTGGTCCGGATTACTTTCAAATCAAAATCGAACAAAATATTATCAGGACGCCCATGACGTGGCGGGCGCAGCTAATAAATAATAAATTAAAAGGTAATCCGATAGTGACGTGATATTAACATATACTACCTTATTTTTTGAACCGTAATAGGCCGACACTTGAAATTTTCACAGAGTAGTCAGAACTATGTTCGCTATGTTAGGGAGTATACAAAATAAAATTAAGAATTAAAGGTTCATCCTATAGAGATGTGATTTTCAAGGCCTTTTTTTGCACCGTAAATTATAGAGAGTATGCACCATTCTATCGGCTATAAAAGAAAATATATTAAATCAGAAAATTAAACGGTATGTACATATATATTTGACACTTTAAATTTACCCAGAGATTGTTTTATGTTGCCTACTATTACGAAAAGTATCAAATAAAAATTAATAAAAATGGAAGGGTATTCCCTAGAAGTCGCTATTTTGATGAATTTGCCCTTACATATATTGTAAACGTTGCAAGAGGACACTTGAAAGTTTGACAGAGTATATAGTACTCCGCCCTCTTTAAAAAAAAAATATAAAAAATAATTAAAAGTTAAAGGGTATTCCTATAGATGGCTTGATTGTGACGCATTAATATGTGCATATTTTCTGAACCGTAACAGACAGATACAATTAAAGCAAAGCATAACATAAAATTATTAAAAATAAAAAATGTATTTTTAAGATTGTATATTGAATGAAGTGCGGAAACTTTCCTTCTTTCACTAGGCTGATTTATTTTTTTTTTATTATTTTGTGTTAGAAATTATTTTAAATGTTTTATGAAAATTTATCATTTGAGGAAATTATGATTGATTGTGCAGTGAAATTTGTTGTTTTTTTAAATGCTAAATTAGGAGGGAGGTGTGTGTAAATTTCGATTTCTGGTAAAGTTTAAATTTTTCGGTGATTAGATATTTTGGTGAATCTTTTTTCGCTGTATTCACATTTTGGGTACAATTATAATTAATTACACTGTGCTAGTTAAAAAACATAACAAGCGGGGCACCCGGCGGCTAAAGCTAGTTCGAGTACGCTAAATCCAGTGGTGCTAACCGTTTTTTTAGGTTAGCTCTCGTTTAAAAAATAAATAAGATTGAAAATTATGGTTCCAAGTACCTAAAAAAAACAATTTTTTTTAATTTTTTTTACCATTTATTGATTTTAAATCAATATATGTGGCCCGGCCTATGAAAAGGTGGCTTATGACTAAAAAAAATGTTTCCACTTTTTGTTGTTGTTGCATTGTTTATCTTTAACACCTAATTTTTCGAAATTTTGTTTTTGAGTCATAAGCCACCTTTTCCCTTTTCATAGACCGGGTCACATATATTGTTTGAAAAATCATCTTATTGGTGAACATGCGTCCAAAAGAAATTACTTTTTTTTTGGTTTTGGGATGATTTTTTATACTTTTTTCGCAATACATCTCCACTTTTTTTTAAATTTTCGAATATTGAATCTATTCTAATTGAAAAAAATGTGTGAAAATGACAACATTTTATGAATCAATTTCCACTTCCTGATTCTTTTATATCGTCATCTTCCTCTTGCAAATTCCAACAAATGTCACCTAAAAGTGAATGTACTTTTTGCCACTATACCAATGTTCGAGCCTTGCAGTCACTTGATGAAAACGTTCGCCATGTTCATCGGATTCGGCTTTTTTGCGTATGCGCTCCAGGATTAAATATATTCCAATTCCACTTCTAAGAGCCCTAGGAAGTTGAGTGATAGCTCATTTTAAAAGGGATTTTATATTAAATTATATCAATCATGAAAAAAACTTTTTTTCAAATTAAAGAAATTTTTTTTTTTTAAATTTGTTTTTTTAATGATTGATATCAAATTAAAGCGTATAAAATTCCCTTTAAAATGAGCTATTACTCAACTTCCTAGGGCTTTTAGAACTGGAATTAGAATATATTTAATCATGAAGTGCGTGTGCAAAAAAGCGATATTTTCCCACTTTTATAACAGTATAGCTAAAAAACTATAAGAGATAAAATTTTTTTAAAATTATGTTTGGATTCAGATAGTCAAAGAATAAATATAAAAAAAAAGTTTCAATAAAATCTGAAGTAGTCATTTTGAGTGCCTTGTTGATTTGACGTGGAATTACCCATGTATATATAAAATTGTAATTTTTACTTTTATTTTTTTTTCTGCTTTAGAATTGTTATGATTTTTAATTTTTCGTAAACTTTCCATTAAAGATTCAACATTTTGTTTTCATCTTTGGTCGTATATTTTGTAAAGTTTCATTTCTTGTTCTTTGCCAAAGCTTCCCGGCTCTTGAAGAAGCGCCTATTATAGTTAAACTGATGCATGTTTTGCAGCTGAATAAATAAGAGTGAAAACTGGTTAAATCATGTTGAAAGTGTATTTACTATCATACAGAACACTTGAAAAATAAATTCAATTCTAATAAAAAAAATGTGCCTTGAATATTTTTCTCAATATAAAATAGCGGCCCTCGTTGTTAGTGAAATATAAAAAATTTTACAGAATAGAGACGAAGTTTGATTGAAAATCTAACATTTGTTTGCGACTCTTTGAATAAAAAAATCTTTGCTAAGATGTTGTTTAAAAAAAAAAAATACAAAAATAAAGCACAATATTAGAGAAGGAAAAAGAAAATAAAAATATGAAATAATAACAAAAAACTTGAATACATTACATTTCCATTTTAATCGAAACCCAATATCACACGTACATATATTTCACATTGTCGTGCATTTACATTTTTTATATTGCCAATAATATGTTTTTTTGCATTTGCAAATAAAGCAGTTAATGACAAAGATGTTTTTTACAAAATTTTTTTTGAAAAAAAAAAAACACTACCAGACAGAAGAGAATTTCATATTATTTTCTAAATAAGACAGAAAAGGAAAATAAGTTATAAAACAAGAGGAAAAATAAAACGTAGCAATTTCAAGCAATATTTCATAGAACATGTATCTATTACAGAGTAAAAAAAAATCGAGATTTGTATATAAGAGAGAAAGGCCAAAAAGTATTCCTTTCAAAGAATGACAAAGTTTTAAATGGCATGTTTCAACAAACAAAGCAAATAACTATAGCTTTCCTTAGATACCTAATTAAAACTTAACTTAAACTCTACTTATTTTTATTAATAAAAGGGTCACAACATGACCAAAAGGAACGGAGTGAGTCGGTTTCTCCTCTACACAACAACAAATTATTTAGGAAATTTTTGTCATTTCTTTTTATTTTGATGATATTAGTATGGTTCAATTATGTATGGAACAAAATAACGGCCAAATGGCACACCTCCATCCGATGATCCAAATTTTCGATGACGCTGAGGCATAATTAAGGTTCTATGCCGTTAATGTGCCGAATTATCTCATCCTTTAGTTCTTGAATTATTGCTGGCTTATCGACGTACTTTATTATATTTTCTTTAAAATAACCCCAAAGAAAGAAGTCCAACGATGTCAAATCACATGATCTTGGCTGCCAATTGACATTGCCACCAGGTGAGATAACACGGCCATTGAATTTGTCGCGGAAAAGAGCCATTGTGGCATCGCCCTGTTGAAACCACATATCGTCCACATCCATATCTTCCAATTCGGGTGATAAAAAGTTCGTTATAATCTGACGATAGCGAACATAATTCACAGTAACTGCCTGACCGGCCTCATTTTGGAGAAAATACTACTGCCCGATGATGCCACCCGCCCATAAATCGTACCAAACAGTCACTCTTTGTGGGTGCATTGGTTTTTCGACAATCACTCTTGGATTATCATTCGCCCAAATGTGGAAATTCTGCTTATTGACGAATTCACTGAGGTGAAAATGTGCCTCATCACTGAATATGATTTTCTTCGAAAATTGATCATCCAATGTGGCCATTTCTTGCCACCATTCTGACCATTGCTCGATTGTGTATGGTTCCCTGGTTCAAATTGAGATAGTGTGAAATTGAGAAATGTCAAATTAAATGCAGAAAAAAAATTGACGCTTAGGTGTGGGTCACATTCAACATTCGCCCTTAAAATTTGACCACCCGATATAAAGAAAATATGTATAGGTAAAGCACTATAAAAGTAAGAGTCTTAAGGTTTGGTGTGGATTATTGTATAATGCACACAACGTGTGTGGCCACAGCTAGTGTTATTCTATAACTATTTTGTGTTTATTATAGTAGAGATTTGTATATATTGTCAGTATAAATATTAGGGTAAAGAATTTTTATAAATTAAATCTGATTTACTTTCGGTGTAATTGAAGATAAAAGCATATGATGCGAGTACTTAAAGCAAATATTTGACTAGTAAATACTGAACACAATTTGAATTATTACAATACAATTGATGTAAATAAATATTACAAGAGAAACATTTTAATTTATTGTCCCTTTATATTATCGGTCTTAAGCAGTGTGACCACAACCGAACTTTATGTGCATAATTCGCAAATGCCTCAAACTCAATAACTGATAAGTAATCTAAGAGCAACATACTGTGATTATATTTAATGCTTTTTTTTATCAAATAATATTAATGTTATACGCCATAATCTTGTCGTTATATTAAAACTTTGTTTTGTTATAAACGCATTGTAGTAATTTAACTTAATTTTTATCAACTTTATATGTAACTCTTCTAGGTGAAGTATGAACTATGATATAAGCCGAGTTATTTAATCCTAGAGTATCCATTTAATCGGGGTTTAATTTTATTTGAACAGACAATTATTCGATTCTTCAATTTAAATTTTCGTCGATTAATCGATTAAGGTTTTTATATTACTTATAAAAAAAACTTGTATGCAATGAGAAAAGACAACCATACAAAATTGATTAATAATACATTTTATTAATGAGAACTTGTAGATGATTTCTAAAAAAAACGTTATATTAAGTTGTTTATTTCTGTTAGAAAATTATTTTTATTTATTTTCATTTCTTCTTTCAATACGCAGAAAAAATATGGAGCATAAATAACACGAAGTTATTTCATAGCTTTTCGGTAATATAAAATATGAAAGAGGCGCCCCAGTAGGATAGTGAATAGTGTGTTAGTCAATGAGTCTGAGAGTTGTGGGTTCGATTCCCAAAAAATGTTTCACTACAACGAGTGAAGGTTAGAATTCAATTTGTAACTGTATTGTGTAATTAAAACAAAAATATTAATTATTTCATAAATATTATAATTTTGTCGTTATGAGGAAAAGGTGAGGAAGACGTTGAACATAACATTTTCTATTAAGCGCAAATATTAAACCTTTTTTTGCACACACCTATGTTAATGTGTTAGATATATGGACATGTAAGGAGTCCTCGTAGTATGATGAATTCTGAAGCATTCTTTAACCGATACTTAGACACATAGCAGTTTACAGTTTATATATTAAGATAAACTATAAACGATATAAATAGTAAAATTTAAAAAATAAAGAATTCAAGAAATGTCCGACCTATTTCCGTCTATTGTAAAAGCAGTCAATGTATCAACTTTAAAACTGATGCCTTGATTGCATGTTTAGACTGCTCTTACAATAGACAGGCACAGGGCAGATATTTTTTGAATTCTCTTTTGTTCTGTCTTAAACCTTTTACAATTGGACATAAACAAGACAGACAGATTCTTGCACATTCTAATTTCGGATTTATTTGCTTTACATCTGTGTGTGTGTTTTTAAAAATCTGTGGTACATGTGCATTGTTGAGAAATTTTAAGCAAGAGAAATATAATATGAAGCAACACAGAAAAAAGCGAAAAGCAGAAAAGAGAAACGAAAAAATGTCCAGTATGATAGTCATGAAATACACACTCTACTTCTTCAACCCCTTGTCTATAAATCTCGTCTGTCTGCCCTGTTTCTGTCTATTGTGAAAGGGGACTTACTAATGCCTGTCGACGGCGTTTTGACGACAACTCAATTGCCGTTTTGGAAGTCAGCCAAAGTTCATAATACTCTACCGATATTCATAAACTGAATGAATTAAGTTTGAGAAAAAATTCATATTCGATTTATGAAAAAACTTATGGTTTGTATGTATCATTTTTTCTCTGTATGTTTACTAAACACGCCTAACTCGATGTTATTATTAAACAATTAGTAAAAAATGGAATCTTAATATAGTTTGCAATTTTTCATACTCGAAGAAATAATCGACTTAAAATTCTACGATTAATCGAGAGATGATAATAAAATAATAAAAATTTTTTTTTTATTACCAACGAGTGCAATTTTGCTATTTTATGACGACTTTATTGATACATAAATTTTTAAACCATAATTCTTACTTTATACTGTAAATAATAATTAAATTTATATATAACTAGCTGTGCCCGCCACGTCGTGGGGTCCTGACAATATTTTGCTCGATTTTGCTTTGAAAGTATTACACTTTTACATTGTAAAAGAAAAATGCAACTAAACTAATAATTCTTGCAAAAAAAAAACCGACTACAAAACAAATATATGTGCATCAATTCTAAACTAAAAATTTAAAAGGAAGTAATCTGTAAGAAATAGTACTCAAATCAAATACTTCTATACTTTTTGCTCTAACGGACAAGTAATATACGTTCTGTACATTCAAATGTCTATCCATAACGACAAATTACGTCAGATATGAGGACACCCTTTATTTTTTTTATTATTACTGACACAGTAATAAAAAGTAAAGGTTCCAAAGATATGGCCATATAGCTTAAACAATATCACCTAGGGGACATCCTTTAATGTACAATTTTAAACTAAACACTTATTTTAAAGGACAGATTCTTTGTTAATTTCAAATGTCTGTCTAAAACGGTTCAAAAGTTTGGCCATATGCATCAATTTACATCAACTTTTGAGACAGCCTTTAAAATTTTAAATATTTATAAATGTTATTATACGGGACATAGTAGTGGAGATTCTGTCTAATTTTCAAGTGTTTGTCTATAACGGTTCAAAAGATAGGGCCAGATAGGTTAAATTATATCAATTATGGGGACACCCTTTAGTTTCCAAATTTAAATTATATACTTGATGTTATAAAGGTCTTAGATATACAGGTTCTTTGTAAATTTCAACCGTCTCTCTGTTACGGTTCAAAAGGTTTGCAATATACATCAAATTACATCAACTATTGAGACACCCTTTAACTTCTAATTATAAATATTTAATTTCTGATTATAAATATTGGACATTCTGTGCAATTTTCAAGTGATTGTCTACAATGGTTCAAATGGTTCATATATTTAAATTGACGTCACATATGGGGACACCCTTTAATTTTTAAATTTATTTTTCTATTAATTTCTGTTATTGGCAGCTATAGTGATATACAGTTTTTTAAAATTTTAAAAGGGTGCCCTTTACGGTTCATAATACACGTAAAACACACATATGTTGTATGGGGACACCCTTTAATTTTCAAAATTCTGAACTTCTTTTAAAATGGGACCAATCTGTAAACATTTTCTTTCTAATAAAGAATTTAAAATCGGTTCAGAAATGACTGAGTTCTGCGGGCACAAACATAAAAAAAGCAACATTCAGACGAATTGATAACCTCCTTCTTTTTTTGAAGTCGGTTAAAAATAATAAAATTTTTTATTTATTATTTTTATCAACGATATTTTGATATTTTATGACGACTTTATTGATACATAAATTATTAAACCATAATTCTTACTTTATACTGTAAATAATAATTAAATTTATACATAACTAGCTGTGCCCGCCACGTCTTCGGGTCCTGACAATATTTTGCTCGATTCTGCTTTGAAAGTATTACACACGAATTGTAAAAGAAAAATGCAACTAAACTAATAAGAAACTAAAAATAAGAGCATTTTAAAGCCACACTCAAGCTGTACTATTCTTTCCAAATTTTAAAAATTAACACTAAATAACAAAAATAATGTAATCACATAATTAAATATGCATTTCACAAAATAACCAAATTATACAACACATACGCGATTTAAAAATAATGTTACATTTTATTTATTCACCAATTATTTTAATTTAAGAACACTTTATTCAGCTTTGTATAAATAACTATTATTGACACTGTTTAACACTTTCTAACTTATCTACAAATCACCGTTCAGGTACAGGTTTCAATAAATACTCACTCGCAACCTGTGTGCATATGGATATGAGCTACTTAAAGAAATTCTGTAACAACAACTATGGCAAACTAGGAAAGTCAAATACAAATTTTATTCAATTGACTATTTGGCAGTAAGTAATTTATATTTTGTCTGCGCTATTTTGTCAAAAAATAAAGGTGCCGTACCGTACTAAACTATCTGTGTTTTTCTCCACTTTCTCTTGGAAATAAAATATTGTTGTGGAAAAAGGTATCCTATATTGGGATCAGGATAGTTATCTACCTCCTCACAAAATTTTGTTAAATTCCATCCTGCAGTTTTTACGTGATGCGAACGCAAAAAAAGATATTGCAAAAAAAATGTTTACAGTTTTTTACTATTTTTCTAATATTTAAATAATACCCGATGAATAAAAACAAACTTTTTTGGATTACACATGAATAAAATTAACATATCTTTTGTTAATTATATATCGATACCTTCCCATAAGAACGTATTAAGCGACATTTCTAAAATTGTTCAGGAAACGAAAAAAAAACGTCTCATTTAGTTATTTATTTGTGTATTTTATTGAAAGGAAGAAGGAATACATATTATGTTCTGAAAATCGCTTGGAAAACTTGACATAATACAAATTTCAGGGAGCAACATTATTCCAGTGAGAAAACTTGGCGGTTGATACAATTGTATTTTCTCTCTAGTTTCCTTTGCATCCATGATAGGGCAGAGAAGCTCAGTCTAAAATGTGGCGCTTAACTTCTAGTATAGTTCCACATCAAAAAGTCATTTTCGAATACATTCTTACGGGAAGGTATCGATATTATGGTTAAAAATGTATAATTTTTGAATGTTTAAAATTAACCATGTAACCACATAATCATAATAACATAGCAATTCAGAGTATATGCGTCAATATAAACGGTATGGACAACTCTTTTATATTACCACTTTCCGTTTGTGGTGTGGGTGATGAGGTAATGATGGCTATCAAATGTCTTACTTTATAATATTACATTAACTAAATTATTTCCAATATATACATATGTATATACATATATAGAATGACAAGCGCTGTAAATACGTTTTATGTTTGTAACACACTCCTCGCTCTTATAAATATAGTAAGTTTCACATAATTAATAGAAACTTATTACATGTTAAACGCATTGCATCTGATGTTATAAATTCTATCAACTTCATACATTTTAGGTGTTAAAAGCAATAACAAACTGCCAAAAGATTTATCAAACATAAAACTCTTGATAAATTAATGAGGTCTGCCAGCCTGTACACATTGCCAACGTGTTTACCATTAACATCGATAAATAATCATTAGAGATCACATACAACACAACACATGAAGACCATGCAACACAATGACTAATGAAAATAGAAATAAAAATCAGCAGGCAAAGGACGCAGCGGTAAAAATTAGAAAGCGTTTACTGTTAGGCCTTCTTAAAGGCCTAATGAGATCTTTGATATAAATTTGATACTTTTTAGCTCTTCCAGAAATAGATTTTAGAAATTTCTGGATTGTCTTCAATAAAAAGCTGATACATACATACATATACTTACCGTCTGGCCCACGATGTCACCCGAATTTGTTCTCTAGCACAATTACAATTAAAACATTTACAAATTAAAAAATGTTTTGTTTTAAATTTTATTTTGTGCTTGAACGAATTGACGTAACATTGTGGGAAAGATATGTGGATGTGTATGACCCTTCCAAAGGATTATATTTCGAGTGCATAGCAACAATAGCTAAACTATTCAAACAGAAAGAAATTAAAAGAACACAAATGTAAGAAATTCTAAGAAGTATAATTACTTTAGAGGTGTGCGAAGCAGTTGGAGACCATTTAAACTTCCTTCTTCTGTTAGAGTTCAGGATTAAATCCCCCTTCTGCAAAATAGTTCCAAACCGCAGCCCACAGTTCCCCGAAGGGCTTTACTAATAAGCGGTTTCAGGGACTGGGGAAGTCTCTTTGAAGGCTACCGGTACGTCATTTGTTCACTGGTAAGATCTCGAAGGCTTTTATGTTTTAGTTTTAAGCCTTGTGCAAGCTTCAGTGTTTCTCATATACCCCGAAAGCATAAGCCACCAATTCGTTTATTGTTTATTAAAAATGCTCAAAAATAAAACAAGGAGAGCTGAATAAAGTCTTCTCTTAGGACTGCTTTATAGTGGCGTCAGTTATACAAGATTAATGAGAATTATCGAAATCAAATCTTAAACTCCAATAAAAAAAAATTATATCGGTATGTAACGGGTTTAGTATTCTTGATTCCTGCTAAATAAGGCCCTACATTTACTTTTACTGCTGGGAAGAAATAAAAAATAGAATGATTAAATAATTAGTTTTGCAAACAAATTTTTTATCTTATGAAAAATTACAAAGTACAGTGAGATAGAATCAAAATGTGTTGGCCATAATTCAGCCATTTTTGAAGGGCCAATCCAATTGACAGGGGCATAGCAAGGAAATATCTGAGTTTAAGTTTTGACACTGTGGCCTCTTTAAGAAGATACAGCAGAAATATGTTTTAATATAAAAAATAGATTTTCATATAAAAATAGAACTTTTATGAAAAATATATGTAGGTCGTCAAGAATTTTTGGCCTTTTTTCGATTAGACGCTTACTTAAGAAGATACAGCAAAAATAAGATTTAATATAAAATATAGATTTTCATATAAAAATAGATTTTCATATAAAAATAGATTTTCATATAAAAATAGATTTTTTTATGAAAAATACGAGTCGTCACGAATTTTTGGCCTTTTTTGCGATTAGAGGCTTATTTAAGAAGATACAGCAAAAATAAGATTTTCATACAAAAAACAGATTTTTTATGAAAAATATAGGTCGTCACGGATTTTTGTCCTTTTTTCGATTAGACGCTTATTTAAGAAGATACAGCAAAAATAAAATAAAAGTATAAAAAAAATAGATTTTTTATGAAATGTACAAAATGTACAAAAAATAATTTTGGAATTTTGAAATTCATAATCTTTTAGCTTCAAATTAGGAATTTAAATTTTCAAATGAGTGTTACTCATTCATTTGAAGACGTAGCTTACAAAATAATGCTTATATCATTATTTAAGACCCATAAGACCATATATTTTTTAAATCAAAAAAAAATTTTACAAATACCAAACTTTAAACAAATTTGAAGCTGCGGAGACCCCATTTTCAGACCACATAGTTCGTTCTTGGCAAGCAGAGATTGCCAAGCGTCAAAACTTAAGCTTAGATACTCGTCTGCTATGTCCATGGCAAACTTTTCATTATGCTTCACTGTAAATAGGAAATTTAAATCCTGAAAAGTTTTGTTAAGACTTTCTGATATTATAGTTTCTTTTAAATTCGTTTATCGGAAATAAGGAATTTTTGCAAAACTTAGAATTATTAACGAAATTTGGAGGCTTTGATGAATTTTCTCTTTTTAGTGAAATGTGGGTCTTGATAGGCTCATCAGTAGTGCGATGTTCTACCTGTCTGAGAGTTACGGCTTCGATTCTTTAGAAAGACTCTGGGTATTTATTGCAGATATTTTGTATTTATTGACTGTTTTGTAAAGCTAAAAGAATAAAAACTTCAAACGTAAGTAAAATAAGTCAATACAAGACATAGTGCAAAAGCACACTCGTATTAAATATGTATAGCTTTAATAAAAAACAAGAGTGCTATATTCGGCCGTGCCGGATCGTCTATACGCTTTACCACGGTGATTTTATTTATACAGACATCTACAGCATTATCCATATTGTTGACTCTTTACATATGTAAATTAAAATAAGTCGTGTAATAAAAAATTCATTATTCATTTAGCTGCGTAGCCGCTGCTAAATCAAAACAAATTCCGTCTGACATTGTTGTAAATATACTTACTTTGCATTTATAAAATTAAATAACTTTTTAAAAAAATAATAAATATTTTCTCCAAAACTTTTTGGTCGAATTTGTAATTTTGTGACATTTTTGTTTGTTGAATAAAATAAAATTGTCACATACATAATTTTTGCAGAAAAAAACCGACTTCAAAACAGATAGTTGGATACCAGTTCTAAACTAAAAAAAAAATGAAAGAAGTAATCTGTAAGAACTATATACATATAAACCAAATAAAAGATAAGCAAAATGCGCCAAAATTAGCAGGAAAAGAAGTAAAGCATCTCCCTATTACTGTTAATCTATTTTCATTAACATCCGTATTTTATGGGGACACCATTTAATTTTAAATTTTTGTAGCTGTAATAGCGACCATAGTAATACACATTATTTGTAAATTACAGTTGTCCATCTAAAACGGATAAGAGATAAAAAATAAGACATAAGTACATTAAATTTCATTAACTATAGGGACACTCTTTGATTTTAAAGTCTCTATCTATAACGGTTCAAGAGACTAGGCCATATAATTCAAATTACGTTACCTATGAGTACACCCTTTAAGTTTTTTGTACTTTTCATTGTGGACATAGTAATATCCGCTTTGTTAAAATTTCAAATATTTATCTATAAACGTTCAAAAGATAAGGTCATATAGATCAAATATCAATAACTTTAGGTACACCCTTTAATTTAAATAGTAATTGTAATATACGTCCTGTGTAAATACCAAATGCCTGTCTATAACAGTTTTAAAGATAGGGCAACATAAATCAAATAGGATTACCAAATTTAATAAAATAATTTAACATTTTAAATTAAAGACCTGTTGTTATAGATGACTTGGCCACAAAGATATTTTGCAAATTTCAACTGTCTGTCGATAACGGTTCAAAAGTTTGGCATTAAACAGCAAACTACAGAACTATTGGGGCCCCCTTGAGTTCATAATTCTTAATGTTTATACTTGCTAGTATACCAGACAAAGCAATGTAAATTCTGCCTAATTTTCAAGGGACACCCTTTTATTTCTAAATTCAAATTATATACCTGTTATAGCGGACTTAGCAATACAGGTTCCTTATATGTCGATAACGGTTCAAAAGTTTGGCTACATACATAAAATTACATTAACTATTGGGACACCCTTTTGTTTTCAAATTCGAATTTTATACTTTTTTTTATAGCGGACTTAGCAATACAGGTTCTTTGTAAATTTCAACGGTCTGTATACAACTGTTCAAAAGTATGGCCATTTACATCAATTAAATTAACTTTTGGAACAACCTTTAATTTATAAATTTTGAATTTTATAGTTTTAATTATAACTTTCAAGGTTTTGTCTTTACTCATTGTTCGGAAAACATACCGCTAAGAACAACAGAAGATGTGGACCAGAGTCTAATTTATTTTGATCACAACCTTAAATCAGCTGCCCAACATGCGACAGAAACCAGACAACCAGCTAGATACAATCAAATTTATTGTGTAGATGGCGAGCGGCTCTTGGCTGAAAAAAGGAAAATTAGAAGAGAGTGGCAAGCACACAGATCTCCTCAACTCAAATCTAGACTTAAAGATTGCACGAAACGGCTAAGACAACTGCTAGAATCTCGAAGAGTAGCATCTCTGAAAAATTACTTGGAAGACCTCGACGCAACTGCACAATCAGATTATTCATTATGGCGTGCTTGTAGGAACCTTAAAAGACCGGTCGTACGTAAGCCTCCCTTGCGAACTTCTTGTGGAAACTGGGCAAGGAATGATACCGAAAAAGGCAATTTGTTTGTTGGACATTTGAAGAAGGTTTTCACCCCAAATGTATGTACTATATAGCTGAGTTGCCATCAGTAGAGACTAGTGCCTTAGTACCCCTAAGATTTGAATTTAGCGATATTGAAAGGGCAATAGCGGATTTAAACACCAAAAAAGCCCCTGGCGTTGATAAAACAAGTAACAAGATGTTAGTTGAGTTGCCTCGTATAGGTCGCAGAATTATTCTGTTTGTTTTTAATGCCATCTTACGTCTTGAGTACTTTCCCACAGACTGGAAGGTCTCTTTGATAACTATGATTCCTAAACCAGGAAAAGACCACACAAAAGTAGAATCATACAGACCTATAAGCCTTTTATCTAACGTGTCAAAGTTATTTGAGAGAATATTAATAACTAAGCTGAATCCGATACTTAGCGCGAAAGGATGCATTCCGAACCATCAATTCGGCTTCAGAAAACAACATAGAACGATCCAACAAACACACAGATTAGTAAATGTAATTAAAACGACCTTTGAAGAAAAAAAATACTGTTCTGCGCTCTTTATCGACGTTTCTCAAGCATTCGATAAGGTTTGGCACGAACGCCTAATATTTAAGCTAAAGCTGAACTTGCCCGAAAACTTGCATGAGCTTTTAAAAGATTATTTAACGAATCGCAAGTTTTTACTAAAAGAAGGTGACTTTTTAAGCTCGCCACAGCTCATTGAAGCCGGAGTCCCCCAAGGTAGTATTTTGGGACCAATTTTATATTTACTGTACACATCGGATATGCCAATTAGCACCCTAGTCCACACATCAACTTTTGCAGATGACACAGCTTTCTTAAGTATTCATGAAAGTGCCCAAGAAGCATCACAAATTTTACAAGACCACATACTCAATTTGGAAAAATGGTTAGAAAAATGGAGAATAAAAGTGAATGAACAAAAATGTACTCACATAACTTTCACACTGCGTAGGGACTCATGCCCTCCTATTCGCATAAATAACCAAATGATACCACAGCTTTCAGACGTTAAATACCTGGGTATACATCTTGACCGTCGCCTTACTTGGAAAAGCCACATTGACTTCAAGTTAACACAAATGAAACTAAAAGTAGTACAACTAAATTGGCTTATTGGCAGAAACTCCACCCTGAGCTTAGATTGTAAACTTGTACTGTACAAGTTGGTCCTCAAACCAATTTGGTGCTATGGGATTCAGTTATGGGGCACTGCCTCAGCTAGCAATGTAGAAAAAATTCAAAGGCGCCAAAATAAGATACTACGTATGATTACATCTGCTCCCTGGTATATAAAAAATTCGAACATCCACAAAGACCTAAACATGCCATCAGTTAAAGCAGAAATAGCGAAACATGCAGTAACGTATCTAAAGAGGCTTGAATCTCATCCAAACCCTTTAGCGCGTAACATGCTGAATGAACCTGGTTACATTCGACTAAAAAGAAGAGATACTGCTTTTCTTGGCCGTACATTAGAGGGATGACCCGCAAATGATTGCAAAATCCCTGAAACAAACATTATTTTTGTCTAGCACTGGCAGGACTTAAAAAGTATATTTTTATTTTAGACTTAAGATATGAGTAATTATTGTTAGTTCAAAAATATTGAAGATACAATAAACAATTTATGAAAAAAAAAAGGTTTTGTCTTTAACGGGTTAAAAGATTAAGTTTTAAGATTAAAAGATTTAAGTTTATTTTTTATTACTTTTTTTCGGTGGGAGCTATAATGATTCGGAATTTTTTAAAAGTTTAAATTTGTGCCTTTTACGGTTCTTAATACACGAAATAACATGTATGTTGTATGGCGACACCCTTTAATTTTTAAAATAATGAACTGTTTTTAAAACGGGACCAATGTGAGGGCATAACCTTTCAAATAAAGAAAAATTAAGATCGGTTTGGAAATGGCTTAGTTCTGCGGGCGCAAACATGAAAAAGTAACATTCAGTCGAATTGGGATTTTGAAGTCGGTTAAAAACACAAAATTGTTATTGTATTGTCAATTTAAAGCGCTACTCTGACTATTATTTATTCGCTAACAATCGAAAAGTTTTACAAGCATAAGACATGCTTGTGTTTCTGCTATTTCCTTGTTTCTAAAAAATATAGAATTTATTAAAATCAAAATTTATACTCTTTGCGGAAATGTTTATTCATAAATTTTTCCTACAAAATTTCATTTAAAAATATACATATGCTAACACTTTTCTATATTCTACTACTGTTTTCGAAATAAAATAAAACTTAAATATTTTATATTATGATCCAGCCATGTTTTTGTGCATTCTACTGCTACTTCAATTTTTGCAACATTTTTATATCATCAGCTGTTTTGAAGTTTATATCTAAACATATGTTGAACGTAAAAAACAGCAGTACCAGCAGTAATTTCGGTTAAAAGGAAAATACAATGTTTATTTTAATACTCACGCAGAATAGGCAAATAGTAAATTTTACAAGTCATAAAAAACAACAAATGGATTAAAATTACAAGGAATGAAGAACAAGAGCTAAAGGGATTATATTTAAGCTAAAATTTTTTATATACATATTTTTAGTCTCTAACCTTAAACTATAAAATACATACAGACCGAACTACACCCAAAAAAGGACATGGTTGAGGTAACCATAATATAGCAACATTTTGTGCTTAAATTATATGGTATAGACAAACCATACTATATTAAACATTATAATATTATGGTTATTTAAAACGATTATAATATGGTTAAAACTATGAAATGTCATATGGGAAAATTTTTATAATGGAATTTTTTTATTTACTATTTTTATCAACGATTTCAGTTTTGCTAATATGAAAATGTCATGTAGAATTTATTGATACATAAAATAATAAAACATAGCGCTTACTTTATATTGTAAATAATAATTAAATATGCATATAATTATAAAAAAATATGCATATAAAATAAAAAAATGTTAAACCCAATAAATAAAAACAAACATTATTTGGTTATATATAAATAAAATTAACATATTTTGTTTATTAATAATATATTATGGCTAAAAATAATATACTATTTTTGAATGCTTATAAAACTTTTGTTTTAAATTGAAGTTTAAAATATATTTTGTATAGTTAAAATTAACCATCTGATGATATGTTAGACACAACTTATTTATCGTGACCAAAGTAATGTTACAAACAACTAAAATTTGTTCATCGCAACCATACATTATCACAGAGAGCATAATGTTGTTCCTGTGACCATACCATAACCATGTTTTTTTATGCTTGTGAACTAGAGGCCTTCACAAATCCATTTGAACACACAATTTAAATGGTATACTAAAGTAAAGCCGCGACCAACAAATACTGTTAAATACTGTAGAAATAAAAAACAGATACAAATAAGACGTCTTGATATTTCAAAACGTTTGAAAACATTTCTAGAGCAAATTGTAGCATTGCAACCACATGTTTATTAAACGATAGTTAAGAAACACACAAGAGCACAAACGCATAAGAAATTTGTTTTTTTTATATTGTTTGGTAGTTTTTAACCGATTTCAAAAAAGAAGGAGGTTATCTATTCGTCTGAATGTTGCTTTTTTATGTATGTAACCGCAGAACTCAGCCATTTCTGAACCGATTTTGAAATTTTTTTCTTTATTTGAAAGGTTATGCTTTCAGGTTGGTCCCATTTTAAAAACAGTTCATTATATTAAAAAACAACATACATGTTTTTTACGTGTATTAAGAACCGTAAAGGGCACCAAATTAAAATGTAAAAAAATTTCGTGTCGATATAGCTCCCAACAGCAGAAATTAATAAAAAAATAATTTTAAAATTTAAAGGGTGTCCCCATAGGTGACGTAATTTTACCTATTTGAGCCTATCATTTGAACCGTTATAGGCAAAACCTTGAAAATTTGACAGAATGTCGATTACCCTGACCGTTATAATAAAATGTATAAATATTCAAAATTTTAAAGGGTGCTCCAACAGTTCATTTAATTTGATGTATATGGCCATACTTTTGAACAGTTGTACACAGACCGCTGAAATTTACAAAGAACCTGTATTGCTAAGTCCGCTATAACAAAAAGCATAAAATTTGAATTTGGAAATAAAAGGGTGTCCCAATAGTTAATGTAATTCTATGTATGTGGCCAAAATTTTGAACTGTTATAGACAGACAGCTGAAATTTGCAAGAAACTTGTATTGCAAAGTCCACTATAGCAAGTATTCAATTTGAATTTAGAAACTAAAGGGTATCCCCATAAATTATGTAATTTGATCTATATGGCCCTATCTTTTGAACCGTTAAACACAAACACTTAAAAAGTAGGCAGAATATCTACTACTTTCTCTGGTATGATAACAAGTATAAATATTTGGAATTATAATGTAAAGGGTGTCCCAATAGTTCATGTGATTTGATATATATGATTAAACTTTTTAACCGTTATAGACAGATAGTTGAAATTTAAAAAGAATCTTTGTGGCCAAGTCCTCTATAATAACAGGTAATTGTAAATTAAAGGGTGTCCAAATAGGTGATGTTATTTGCTCCATGTGACCCTATCTTTGAAATCAGACAGAGGCTTGAATGGTGTCCTTATAAAAGACGGATGTTGGTGAAAATAGCTTAAATATAGGTAGATGCTTGACATTCACATACTCTTTACTTTTTTTTCGCTAATTTTGGCGCACCTATTATTTGGTTTAAATCTAATTCTTACAGGTTACAGGTTACATCTTACATTTTTAGTTTATAACTGGTGCCCTTCTATCTGTTTTGAAGTCGTTTTTTTTTTGCAAAAATTATGTTGAATAAAATTCCATTTAGCATTGCACTGTCACTCTACTTTTATATATTTAGCAACTTAACTGTCTATGGTAAAGAAAATTGCTTTGGTTGTAAATGCCACCAATTAATTACGTCAAAATTATTTTAAATATAATGTTTAAATTTTGATACATTTGTATTTCTTCTGTAATTTTATCTTCGGCACTTAAGTTTGATTCTCTTACGAATATTTTTATTACTTACTGCCCTATTTGAAACCACATTTTATTACACGTGAAAAGGGATAATAATTGTGGTTTTAAGAAATCTGTTTTATAAAAAGTATTTTCAGGAATGTCCAAAAAACAAGTAAAATAGTACTCATAAATAGTATTGCCATAAAATAATATGCCAAACATTTTCAATTTAACATTGAAGGGAAAATGTTTCATTAAAAGTGACTAAGAGGTAATTTCAAATTTGAAAAAGGTATACAATTTTATGGTAATTCAGGTCATTTGGATGTGAAAAACTAATGTAATTAGTAAAAATTTCCACAAATTTGGGAATTTTCCTAGATAAAAAACAGGTAAAATATGCATAAGTAGTATTGCAATAAAATAATGGATAATTGAACATTGAAAAAGAAACCGTTTTATACAAAGTGGCTAAAATGTAATTTTAAATGTGATGTAAAAAGGGTAATAGGTAAAGTTGTACAAAATCTGTTAAAATACACAAATTTGGGAATGTTAAAAAAGGTAAGAGAATACTTATAAATAGTACTGCAATAAAATAATATAATATGAACATTTAAAATGTGTTATCCAAAAACAGTAAAATATACATATGTAAATAGTTATTGAACACTAAAAAGGAAAGGAACGAGAATAATGAGAAATTGAATTTTTTTATAACGTTTAAAAAAGTGTAAAGAGATATACGTGTAAGAAGCAGTTTATTTTTTTTTTGTGAAATTTTGCTGGAAGAAAAGGTTTCTGTTAATATTTAAAAATTTAAATCTTATAATTTATAAAGTTTTGTGTTCTCATAGATTTAAGTAAATCTTCTTATATTTATGCAGTATAGTGTTTTTTTAGTGTTATACTTAAAATTATAAATAAAATTATGCTTGTTAGAAATTAAATGAAATTAAAATGATGGCTTAAGTTAATATAGTTATGGCAATGGTAGACTGGTAAGTGGTAAGAGTACGGTCGAGTGGAATTAGGGTCATGGCTATGCAACATGTTGATCCCGTGCTATGACAAGGTTGGGAGGGTATATTCAGAGACCAACATCTGTCTCTGTGTTCGTGTGTGGTATGTTGTGTTTAAAGTATAGTTTGTTTTGTCTTACCTTTGTTTTATTGTTACTGTTGCGAACCTGACGAGAGGGTTGGAACCTCCTGAGGAAAAATCAGGCTAGCCGGAAACCTCGTTAGGCGTTTCAAGGCAGACCGTAACAATATTTAATTTCTGATTAAAAATATTGGACATTCTGTCCAATTTTCAAGTGATTGTCTACAATGTTTCAAATGGTTCATATATTTAAATAAACGTCACATATGGGGACACCCTTTAATTTTTAAGTTTATTTTATTATTAATTTCGGTTATTGGCAGCTATAGTAATATGCAGTTTTTTTTAAATTTACGGTTCATACATAATACACGTATGTTGTATGGGAACACCCTTTAATTTTCAAAATACTGAACTTCTTTTAAAATGGGACCAAACTGTAAGCATTTCCTTTCTAATAAAGAAATATTTTTAAAATCGCTTCAGAAATGACAGACGAGTTGATAACCTCCGTCTTTTTTTGAAGTCGGTTAAAAATAGATTTTATTATAGGTCGTCACGGACTATTGTCCTTTTTTCGATTAGACGCTTATTTAAGAAGATACAGCAAAAATAAGATTTTTATATAAAAAACAGATTTTTTATGAAAAATATAGGTCATCACGAATTTGTGTTCTTTTTTTGATTAGAGGCTTTTTTAAAAAGATACAACAAAATAGGATTTACATATAAAAAATAGATTTTTTATGAAAAATATAGGTCGTCACGAATTTTTGGCCTTTTTGGATTAGACGCTTATTTAAGAAGATACAGCAAAATAAGATTTTTATATAAAAACAGATTTTTTATGAAAAATAGAGGTCGTCACGGACTTTTGTCCTTTTTTCGATTAGAGGCTTTTTTTAAGAAGATACAGGAAAAATAAGATTTTCATATAAAAATAGATTTTTTATGAATTTTGAAATTGAAAATCTTTTAGCATCAAATTAGGAATTTAAATTTTCAAATGCGTGTTACTCATTCATTTGAAGATATAGCTTACAAAATAATGCTTATATCAGATGAGCATTATTTAAGACCCATAAGACCATATATTTTTTAAATAAAAAAAAACTTTAGAAATACCATTTTGATTTGAAGCTGCGGAGACCCCATTTTCAGACCACATAGTTCGTTCTTGGCAAGCAGAGATTGCCAAGCGTCAAAACCTAAGCTAATATTCGTCGGCTATGTCCATAGAAAACTTTATAACAATCGGACTAGTCTAATGGCTAATTATTTCAAAAAATTTTTTCATTATGCTTCACTGTAAATAGGAAATTTAAATCCTGAAAAGTTTTGTTAAGACTTTCTGATATTATAGTTTCTTTTAAATTCGTTTATCGGAAATAAGGAATTTTTGCAAAACTTAGAATAATTAACGAAATTTGGAGGTTTTCATGAATTTTCTCTTTTTAGTGAAATGTGGGCTCATCAGTAGTGTGATATTCTATCAGTCTGAGAGTTGCCGGTTCGATTCTCTAGAAAGACTCTGCGTAGCCGCTGCTAAATCAAAACAAATTCCGCCTGACATTGTTGTAGAAATACTTATTTTGCATTTATAAAATTAAATATTTTTTTAAAAATATAATAATAAATATTTTCTCCAAAACTTTTTGGTAGCATATAAATTTGTAATTTTGTGAAATTTTCTTTTGTTGAATAAAATAAAATTGTCGCATACAAAAATAGAAATTGGCCTAAGTTGCCTACAGCCACTACGGTGGTCATGTAGCTATGCTGGCTTCAAAATAATCGTTTACCTATAAACGTGTGTATTTTATTTTTCACATTTTGTTATATTAGGTTAGATGAAGAAGGCAGCTGCAGTACCCAGCTCACTTGGGTCCACGTATTGTTCCCTTTGTATTACCTACCTGTATTACCTTACCTGAAATAAGAAATAAAAGTAAAATTGGGCGGAGGAAAAAGAAGAGAAAAAGAGAGAGATAAGTTAAGAAGATAGAAGAATCATAAGGTCGCCATAGCGTATTCATGCCTCGCCGAGTGGGAGTGGGTTGGAGAACCAACCGCAGCTCCTCAGAAAAAACTAATTATTCTTGGTTCCAGTAGTGAAACACAAGATAGGCTCCCGAAATACCTTTGTCCAAGATGTTGAAGTCGTTGGTGTTCCAGTGCAGGGCATAAGCAGAGGAGGTGTACGACCGTTTCCTCCTCTTCCTCATCTTGGCAGCTTCTACAAAAGTCATTGTAAGGGAGGCCCATTCTTCTTGCATGGGTCCGAATAGACAATACCCAGTGACGGTTGATATCAAGTCATGCAGTTGTATTTTCGGCATCCGAAGTAATGAATCCATCCTCTTCTGATCTAGTAAGGGCCAGATCGTCTTTGCCGTCAAACAAGTTGACTCATTGGACCATCTGATCTGGGCTAGGTCATAAAGAGCACGCTTTATTCGTTGCCCGCATGTAGAGAGTAGAATGCCACAATAGACGTCAATGGCGCCATTATGAAGCAGAGTCCGCTTCTTTGCTAGTTTATCAGCAACATTGTTGCCTAAGGTAGTCGCATGTCCCCGCACCCATTTAAGGGTGACTGTTGAATTTTCCGCCATCGCATTTAAGGATATCCGGCATTCCAGGACGAGATTTGATGTGCTGAACACACATTTTAAGGACATAATGGCAGCTTTACTGTCGGTACAAAACCAGATATCCCTATTCGATATTCTGTGATACCTTAGCCAGTTTGCCGCTTTTTGGTAGCAGATATTTCTGTTTGTAGAACATTACATTCACTTGGGAGTCTGAAACACATCTTGATTCCAAATTCCTCTAAATAGAACCCACCTCCAACCCCCACAGCCCTTTTGGAGCCATCCGTGAACACGCAGAGTGAGCCAGGGTGTGGTGAGTGACCCTCCGTCAGATCAAATCGAATTTTTGCATGAAGAAGGGTTTTGGGATGCAGTAGTCTATAAGTCCAGGGATAATACTGGCATGGCCCCATAGTCTATGGTTCCATGTACCTGTGACATTCAGTCTAACGGCCACGGTAGATGCTCAGCTTGATACTATCGTAACCATAGAATACCTTACCTTGCCTCTTCCGTAGTGGTGACAGGGATTCTTTATTAAGAACCACCACCGCCTTCCTAGTCAACCCTTCCGGTTCGGAAAACTTCACTACCTTCCAGTCACTGTTCGGTAGATCGGCATTTCCTCATTTCCCATATGTGGTTCCCTGGGGATGATTGGGATAGATCTCGGCCTATGTGGTATATCGTTGACCGGGACCGCATCCAATCTTGCACCAGGCCAAACTTCCCCTAAGGATGTAATTGTCAGCTTGAGCTGTAATGCTGAACTCTCTTAATGTGACCTTGAAACCAGCCAGCGTCTATGTTTTGAGGCGCTGGAATAGTTTTATCATTTAGGAAGCTTTCCAGCAATTTGAGATGGATCATCTCCCATTTCTCACGAGAGTTAGCCCCCTCACAGTTGCTATTGTGAATAATAGCCCTTATCAGTGGATCCTTAGCAACCACACTGTAAGGTCTATTTATGACCCTGGGTGATGAATTTGTTAGTGTTTTTGGACGTTTAATATCCGGTTGTAGGTTATGCTGCTGCGTCTTCTCCTCCCCCGATCGTCGCCTATTGCGCGCTGCGGTTGTAGATGGTTTTTCTACATCTGCATCAGGTTTGGAGCTTTCAGCAGCAACCAGATGGGTTTTTGCTCAAGATAGGGAGGATTTCTCCTCCGGGGTTAATTTGTCGACTCTCTTAGATGTAGTTTTGCGGTCTTTGGGGGCAATTTTTCCAGCAGTTTGGCGAGGGGACGTAGCACATCTGAGCCTGTAGGAATTTCCACAGGTGCAGATGGTGCAATTACCGCTGGGTTTTCCACGACAGTAGCCGCGGCACCCGAAGCAGGGGTTTCTGCTGGTACTGAGCCAGCACTGGCCGAAGAGGTACCAGCCGAATAGTCGAGTGGTTTTGTCCACAGCATCGACCTTAGGTTTGTTTGCTGGGACAGAATTGCAGTTGGTGGGCGGGGGTTTCCCCTGCTCGATTCCTGCTGTATTTTGTTTTGTTTTTTGTTTTGATTTTTATTAATATTTTTCATGTTGTTCCCACGAGTAAGCGCGTAAAGGATCGACGATCCATGCAGTGACGGCGTACATAGATAAAGCAACTGGCAATACAACCAACCCGTGCCTTGGCGTTGGAAGGGAGCTGTTAGGAACTAGTCTTCTTTATTCACTGACTAGCCATCCAGGTTCTCAGCACTGCTACCTTCACCTTAACCTTACACAGGATATCCGTACATACACTCGCTCCTATCCGCCACCTGGGAATGCGTCCGATGGGAGACTGACAACATGTTATGTTACACCCATAATTTTCATTTCATAGAAATATTTGAAATTTTTTTTAAGAAAGAAAGAACTTACAAACCTTAAAATAAACACAAAATCGGACCTCACAGGGGGTAACAGATCCCCCGATATCTGTATGCTTTCCTTGGGATCCACATATCGCAGTCTAATATTTATTTAACAAAAAAAAAAAAAACGGAAAAAGGGAATCATTAAAACCAAAAAAACAACGTGAAAATATAGGTGGGCTTGGTGTTTCGCTCGCAGCCTCCAATGGAATGGTCTAATGTTGCTGAATTGCAATCCTAAAATTTTCGAAACTATGCATGGCAGATTGGTGTACTTAAATTTTCTGTACCTTATCTGGTACCTTGGCAAATGACATTTCAACGTCAATGCAGACAGACGGACATCGCTTAATCCACTTCTGTATAGGGATCCAAAATATATATACACTCAATTCTGTTTTTACATGGTTTGAAAATAAAAAAAAATAATTTTTTTAAAACGACTTTATTCAACTTAGCACGATTCAAAATCATTTGGGCTTAGATTTTATTTGTAAAATTTAAGTTTTCCGAAATATTTTTATATCAAAAATTTAGAGGAATTCCCTTTTTGTGTGTTAATATTTTGTGAACCATCAATGCATCTCTACAAGAAGACGATGAAAACTACAAATAAAAAATTACAACGTTAAGTCATTTCTTTAGAAAAGAAAATTAAAATTTTAGATCGCCTTCGAAATGGAGAAGCCTCAATATTTAGTAGCAAAATGTTCGGTTTAAACGAAGCTACAGTAAGAACTATAAAAAAATTAAAATTCGTTGATTTCTGGAACAAAACTATCTGTTAAGTCTTCATCATACACTAAAGATGTAAATAAACGCTGTAAATACACATTACGTTCTTAAAAAAAATCTCGTTTTTCACTAATTTTTCACTAAGCTTAAGAGATAAGGAACCAATCACCTAATTTTGTATACGATCAGTGTCTTTTTTTACACGTTTTTTTACACGGATTTTTCTGGAACCAATCTACCGTGTAAAAACATAATTAGGGGATCGGAAAAGAATATTGTAGAAATTAAACACGGAATGGCAAACTTATATAAACCCTTTCCACCTTGTGGTGAAGGGTATAAAGAGGACGAAAACATTCATTTTCATTCATAACTGTTTAATTTTGATATGAGATTACAAACAGTACTTGCTCTGGGATTTTGAGCATGTTACAAAACCCACATGCACTAGATAAATACATAAATACAAATAAACATTTGTATATTCAATGAAACATAACATAAAGAAAAAACATGAATGCACAATTATTTTAAAAAAGACCAAATAAGCACTTGACTCCCGATGTCAGAAAGCGTATTCTACCTGGAGATATGAGTATTTGAATATGTGCATGTGCAATGATACTTTGTTAATTCAAGTGATGGTTTGATGGTTATTATAACACGTGTGTATTGCATGGTTTTTGTGGCAGGGAATCAGCTTTTAATATGCATTCACAATTCTACTGTAAACTCAACTTGAAAAGAGCTTAACAAAGCGATACAGTTTAAGAAAAAAGTCTAAATACACCCTAAAATTTTGGAAGTTTAGGTAGTTAAAAAAAAAAAAAAAACTTAAAAATGTTTATGCTTATAAATAAGACACCAATAACTTTATTTTGTTATAAAATAAAAAATTAATTCATAAGTATTGTTAACTTAATAATACCAAAAACATCAAAAAGTCCTTGGAAAAAAGTCTAATTACACCAACAAAATAAAACAAATTATCAACGTTTTTTGATTTCAAAAACAAAGTGAAATTGCTTTCAGTACTTCGTTGGTCCGCCATGGGCATCAATTACTGCTTGAAGACGACGGGGCATTGAATTTACTTAATTCTCTGTTATGTCGGGTGTTATTTCGGCTCATGCATTAACAAGAGCAGTTTTAAGGGTTTCACGACTGCTTATGTCATATTTTCGGACCTTTTTTTCTAAAACTTCTAAAACTTAAATAAGTATTTATAAACTAATTTTAAAATATATTTTAATAAATATAAAAATATTGAATCTGTTTCTGCACAATTTTGCTTAGTCAGCTGTGAGGGGTTTATTTATCTAGTTTGAGTAGTCATCGTTGATTACTTTTTACAGCATAGTTGATTAGTAAAAAGCAGTAGAGTGAGCAGTACAGAGATATGCTCATTAGTCCAAAGAGTTAATAAGTTCGAGAGAGATGCAAAATCACACGTACACAAATGTTTGCCTTTTGTACCATGGCCTTAATAACGTGATGGTAGCTCTGTTCTACGCAATGAGAAAAATTCTCTCATCAGTGACACTCAAATGATTGCTCAATTGACGGTCACTGTTCTTGTAGGGATATAAACTAAATTGCATCTTTCCCTCTTGTTACCATCGCATTTTATTTTATTTATTTATTTATTTATTGTAGTCAATGGATGTTATCCTTACAGACTATTACATAAGAACTTAAATAAGTAGAGATTTTATTATATTAGACAGTATTTAAAATTACAATTAAATTTCTTTTAATTATATTTAAATTTAAAGAGAAATCAATATTTTTATAAAAATTATTGAATTGATTGCATAATCGCACAAGAGGATCAGCCATAGCGTAATTCGTACTACAATTTTGAACAAAAAGAGGCATAAAGTTACGCATATTACGACATGGAACATTAAATTTAATATTGGCTAACAGAAATTCACAACAAGTATTACCATTGATAGTACTTAACATAAAAGAAACATTTAACATAATACGACGACTTTTTAGAGTAGGAAGTTTAATTAAAGCAAGCCTACTAGTATATGAAGGAAACCTCACATCGTCACGCCAATTTAAACCACGTAAGCAGAACAGCAAAAATTGTTTTTGAACAGATTCAAGAAGTTGGCAATGTACGTTATAATAAGGATCCCATATTACAGACCCATATTCCAGGATAGGTCTAACCAGAGCCACAAATAACTGTTTAGTGATGTAAGGGTCGGAAAATTCTTTTGACCAGCGCTTAATAAATGCAAGAACACCTCGAGCCTTGTTGACAGTCATTGTAATATGAGATATAAAATTAAGTTTAGGATCCAGCAAAATTCCAAGGTCCAAAAATGAATCAACTACCTCCAACTCATGTTCTCCTAAGAAGTAGTTAACAGTGATAAAATCACTCCTTGAAAATCTCATGCATTTACATTTTTTAATATTTAAAACCATCATGTTGTGTCTACACCATAAAACAAGATTGTTGAGGTCACTCTGCAAATTTATATGATCTGCATAATTCTTGAAGCTATAAAAGATTTTGACATCATCAGCATACATTAATACATGTGAGGAGTTTATAACACTGGGAAGATCATTAATAAAAATGGAAAAAAGAATAGGTCCCAGGTGACTTCCCTGGGGAACACCGGACAAAACAGCAATACATTTTGATGAACGATTATTAAAACGAACAGTTTGACTACGACATGTTAAATACGACTGCAACCAATTAAGGCTAATGCGGGTAACACCAAGCATGTTTAGTTTCATCAGAAGAAGCTTGTGATTGACCTTATCAAATGCTTTGCTAAAATCTGTATATACAGCATCAGTTTGTTTCTTTTCAATAAAAGCAGAGTTAATTAAGGAGGTTAATTGAAGAACATTTGTAGTAGTTGAACAACCCTTTCTGAAGCCGTGTTGATTGGATGATAAAATAGAAGAAAATTGATGACAGAAGTAATCAGCAACAATTTTTTCAAACAATTTTGGAATGGCACTTAGTTTAGCTATTCCCCTGTAGTTCGTTATTTCAGACTTATTACCAGATTTGTATAATGGTATAATAAAAGATTCTCTCCAAAACTTAGGAAAATAACCATTTATAATAGAAATATTGAATAAAAATGTTAACGGAGAAGCTATTAACTCTGCGCAACGGTTTAAAATACAGCTTGGTACACCATCAGGGCCATGGTTAAATGACATCTTCAATTTCTTCAAGTTATATACAACTTCAGTCAAATTTAATGTTGGAAGACAAATGTTGTTGTTAGAATGGCTAATGTATGGATATTCATTTTTATCATTAAATTGATCGTTGGAGTAAGTACTGGCAAAAAAGTCAGCAAACATGTTGGAAATAATACTTTCATCACTAGATTCACATCCACAAAACTTCATTACAGAGGGATAGCCGCTAGATTTTCTTTTCGAATTTACAAAAGTATAAAATGATTTCGGATCACGAGTAAATTTATTTTTCATGCCATTGATATAATTGTTATATAGCCAACGATTAAAAGAGTTATATTCAGCACGGCAAACTGCATTTTATACACAACGTTGTCTGTTTTTAATATGTCGTGTTTTGTTTTGTTGTTTGTACACTGAACCAAATTTCGTAGGTAATATTAACGAAAATAAAAAATAATTGATCCTTAACCACAAAAATATTTAAAACAATTTAATTTTTTTCAAATCTATACACAATTTATTCATATAAACTAATTTTATTCAAATTAACAGAATTTCTTTAGTTAAAAACATGTTTCAATAAAACTTGGAAAAAAACATATACATTCCAGGAAAAACAACCCATAAAATTAGTTAAATTTACATCCCTAAAAGAAGTTAATGTTACTAATTCATCCATAGATTTAACAAAAATTTTCGTTTATTCTATTAAGATTTTTATTTTTTTTTGAAGAAAATTCAATATATAAAAATGAAAAAAGAGCTGTAAAATTGAAGAAATTTCGTTAAATTTAATTTCAGAAAATTGTTTGAGTTGCCATATAAAATATAAATTTTTTTCAATTTACAGTGATGTTCCATAAAATAGAGCCAGTTTTACTTTCTACATTTTACTGTGCTCAATTCTCTTGAAGGAACTTTGTGGTCTGAGGAATCAAAACTAATTTTATTTAACTCTGACAAGCAGGCATTGTGTACGAAGGCCACCAAACACCAAACGTCTTCCTCAATACATCATAAAGACCATTAAACACGGTGGCGGAAATATTATGGTGTAGGGGTATTTTCATATATTGGAACTGAGTCTACCGTACGAGTGGAAGAAAGAATGTATGCTATTTTTTACACAAATCTGCTTAACAGATATGTGATGGCTTACGCAGAATAAGAAATGCTGCTTCGATTTGTGTTTCAGCAAGACAATGACCAAAACACAAATCGAAGTGGGCAAAAGATTGGTTTAAAAAATATGGGGTATTTGTTTTATGGAGGCCTGCTCCGTTACTAGTCTTAAAACCATTAAGAACTTGCGGCGAATAGTTAAATCAGCTCTTAAGGGAAAACATGCAACAAGTAAAGATCACTTGTGGGCATTAGTTAAAGGAGCATGGCGTAATATTCCAATTGAGACATACCAAAAACTCGTTGAACCTATGCCAAAACGGTGCTTACCCGTTATCAAAAATAAATTATATTCCACTTAGTACTAAGGTAATAAAGATAATTAAAGTATATTATTCTATTCATCTCTTGGAATTTTGTTTTTTAGATAATTGAAGTGGATGGCTGTATTTTTTCGCACACCTAAAATCTTGAATTTTGAATGTTTCTACGTATATATTTCATTTTAAGTTTTTTATCAAAACCGGTCTATAGTAATTTAGTTGGGCAGTTGTTCGGTTTCACAAAAATAAAAACCTTAAAATTTTTTATGAAGATTTAGTGTTTTTTTCTTTTTCGAAATATGTAGTAAAATGTGTCTCTATTTTATGGAACACCACTGTATATTTATTTTAAAACATTTCTGACAATAAATAAATTATGTTTGCAGTCAATTTCGGTGTGTTGTGAAAATTTAATTTAAGTGAATAACTTATTCGAATAGATTTTACATCGATTTGGAAGTGATATAGATCCGTGGAAAAAATAAGAAAAACATTAAAACAATATCGAATGACCGCAACAGGAACTCAAAGCCTTATTCGTTTATTCCTCTTAAAACAGGAATAAAGGTAATGAGGCATTAATTTTATGCAGTTTTATTTTTAGATTATGATGCAGATTGTTATCTTTTAAAGATAAAAATTTAATTAAAACTTAACTAATAATTTTAGTTAATTTAACTTAATTTTCGTCAAATCTACACCCTATAAAATAACAAAAAATATAGTCATATTGAAGAAATTTCTTCAATAGAACAAATTTAATAAAATAATTTTTTTTACTAAAATTGACTGTAGATGTGAATAAAAAGTTTGTTAGTTGTATAATAACCTACTTTTCTTCAATTAATTCTACACCCCATTTTACAGTATTTAGGTAAATTTTTGGTTCATTGTAAAAATATGTCTCGGTGATTTATTTGATTTGTTGTTTTTCCTTTGATCATGTTACTGAATGTTTTGGCTCCAGTTAGTTTTGGTATAAAAGGTACACTGTAGAAAGATTTTGCATTTTCAGATGGCTCTTTGTTGTAGTTTCTGTCTCTTAAGGATTTGTTTATCAGATTGTTTATTACGTATGTTGGATAATTGTTCATTATGAGTATTTTTCTTATTTTTGCAATGTTCTTTTTCTCATATATTCTCTCACTTATTTGTAAAACTGTTTTAACTAGATTTGTCGCAGTGTTTAGTTTCATGTTCATTGGCTGTGTGGAGTTGAAATTTATCATCCTGCCCGAAGACGTTGGTTTTGTGTACCAATTTGTTTTTATTTTTCCTTTGTCATTATTTATAGGTTTGTATATCTAAATATGGCATTTCATTGGTTTTTTATACCCAATAGTAAATTGTATTTTGTTGTGGTATGAATTGAATGTTTCTAATATTATTTTCTCGTCCGATTTTTTAATTATTGCAAACAGTTCGTCTACATATTTATTTCGTCATAAATCTATTTTCAATTACATCGTCTAATAGTGTCTCTAATATAATATGTGCAATTGTTGGTGATAGGGGGTTCCCCATGGGCATACCATGCAATTGATGATAAATTTTGCCGTCATATGTAAAATAATTGTTTTCTCGTAGACCGAATTGAAGAATCTTCAAAAACTTTGGTTTAGATATTGTTGTATAGGTTTTTAGTGTTTCCCATTTTTCTATTATATTTTTTATGGCTAAGTAGATCGGTAAATTGGTAAATAGTGATACCACGTCGAAAGAAACCATAATATCATCTTCTCCTATTTTGACGTCATCTGATCTATGTTTTATGTCCAAAGAGTTGTAATTTGTTGATGTTATGTTTTTTTAAATTATTGTTGAGTTCTGCAAGTAGTGCTTAAAATATCCCGCTTTTAAAAATAAAAGGTGCTGTCAAGTTTGCAGTACATCAGTAAAATTGCCTATTTTCACTACCGCTTCTCTGTTTAGTCATGTAAATTAAATATTTTTCCGGTAAAGAGTATTCTATATTTGGGCCAAGATACTAGGGTACCTACTCACAAAATATTATTAAAAGTCAAACAGTAGTTTTTACGTGATGCGAACACAGACAGACAAAGAAAATTTGTAAAAATTGTTGTTTCCCCTTTCGGTTACTAACTGCACCAGCAACAACATTTTCAAAAAATATTTCATGTACATAAATGATCCTGTTACTGTTTTATTATATGTAAATACAATGATATATGTAAATTATGAAAACAATTTTTAAAATTGCCGCTATTATTTTTTATACTTTATGTTGTTGTTTTTCAGCCCATTTATTTTTAGTATTTTTAAAAATTAATTGCTTGGTATTAATTGAAGCAATTAGTTTATAAAACTTTATTTGTGGAAACTCAATTTAAAACATTGAATTAAAAACAATTGTATTGGTTTTAATGCTTTAATTATTTTTAAAATTTAGGTGATGAAAATTATCGATAGAGTTGTCGGACATTTTTTATGGAGCTAGCAGCAGCATCTGTACTATGCATGAAAAAATTGTTCAATTAAAACGCATGTATGTATTTCCAATTCACTTAGGAGACATACAAATGTTGCTTACTTTTTATTTAATTGAATTGTTTAATAGTTAAATGCATTATCTGACAGTAGTGTGAGTAGGTGATTATTTTATTAAAAAAATAATATTGAATTGTGATACATTTTTTACTATATTAATGAAAAATTATTAAATTTAATATAAAAACAACTAATTGTTAATAAGAAAAACACTTTAAAAAGTGAGGGCAGTTTCCTTGCAAAAACTGTCCTGGGGGAAAATAACGGCATTCGATATCGATTGAAATTGCAGCCACTACTACCAATTTTGAGAAAAGCCCTGAATTATTTCTAGTTTTAAATGACCGATTGACTAAACACTTGCCTACTAAAAAAGAGTAGAATGCTATCAGCAAACATTTCTATTTGAAAAACAAAACACCTAAGCAACTCAAGCATAAGTTAGACAAGAAACGAGGATCTACAGGGTGGAGTTATAGTATGGCTTGTTAACGCGTATAACGGCATAATCAATTTAGAATATTAAAGAGCAATTAGCTTTCCATAAAGTATATAATCTTTTTGAAGTGATTCAATAAATTCGGCAACAAGATAATACTTCTACACATAATGCCACAGTTATAAAAATAATTATTTAAAAAATCGGTAACGACCAACACACAAAGAAAAAACATGCTTATTGTATGGTCACCGGAACCACAATATGTTATCTGTAATAATGTATAGTTGCGATGACCAAATTTTAGTTGTTTGCAACATAATTTTGATCACGATAAACAAGTTTTAGTTAATATTTCGTGATTAAATGGTTACTATACCCAAATAGTTTTATAAATATTTACAAATAATAAAATATTTTTATTATAATATAATTACAATAAACAAAGTATGTTAATTGTATTCATTATAATCAATTTCTCTATGTATAAGGATCCATAGAACTACACACGGAATGAGTAACTTATATATACTCTTTGCGCCTGTGGTGAAGGGTATACAAATAGTAAAAAATGTATAAACAATTTTTTTAATATCGTCCCCTTATTAAGACAATGGTGTATAATTTTTTCGACATTTGGAGATAATGGAGTTTCAAGTTTTTGTTTTATTAGACATCGGGGAAAACAGTAATATTTCAGAAAATAATCGATGGTTTTAAGTTGTGGTCATTTAAATATTCGGTGGAACAATCAGGCTACTAGTAGATGATATTTGATTAATATACAAGTGCTTTATTTGCAAATAAATGAGATTCAAAGCACTGATGTCACTTACACTATTTTATGTAGATTCTTATTATGCAATAAAAAAATAATGATGTATATGTGTATACACTATTATTATACCCTTCACCACAGGTGGAAAGGGTATATATAAGTTTGTCATTCCGTGTGTAATTTCTACAATAATCAATTCCGACCCCATAAAGTATATGTATTCTGGATCCTTATACATAGAGAAGTTGATTAAGCGATGTCCGTCTGTTCCTTTGGAGGCTGCGGGCCAAAAACCACGCCCACCTATATTTTTTTTACGTTTTTTTTTAATTTTTTTCGGCTTTAATGATTCTGTTTTGCCTTTTTTTGTCAAATAAATATTAGACTGCGATAGGTAGATCGCAAGGAGTGCATACAGATCTCGGGGGATCATAACCCCCTTCGCGGGGCGATTTTTGTTTGCTTTGATTTTTATTAGAGACCTTAATAGAAACCAATACACATAGAGGTAGCCAATGGACCCACAGAGTACCCATTGATAAATAGGAGCAGTTAAATGGACCCCCCATGTGTCAATATGAGGAAATTTTTTTTGTGAGGATTTCTTTTTGCTTTAATCTGACCATTCTAACTCAATATAGATTGCAGAAAGGTCCTAAATTTAACAAAAAATTTTAAAATTATTTTTAAAAGTATTTACAAAAAAATTTACAAAGCATTTTCAAAACGATATTTTACAGAAAAATATTCGAAAAAAAATTTTTTTAAAAATTTTCCAAAAAATTTTCAAATAAAATTTTACAAAAAATTTTTAAAAAAATATTTTTACAAAAAATTTTTACACACAATTTTCGAAAAATTGAAACAAATTTTTCAATATTTCTTTGAAAATGAAAATCATGACTGTAACATAACATATATTTAATATTAAGAATATACATATGTATGTATGTGTGTATATAGAGTAACATATTTGTTTAAATGCGTTTGATTTTTAAATAGATGATATCTCTCTTTTAAAAACTAGGTGCATTAAACACATAGACATCATCAGGATACCGACTACGAACTGTCAAAAATAAAACCATTATTTTGAAGTCAGCAAAGCTACATGGGTACACGGCCACCGTTGTGGCTGTCGTCAACTTATGCTAATTTCTATTTTATTCAACAAAAGAAAATGTCACAAAATTGTAAATTACAAATTCATATACAAACAAAAAGTTTTGGAGGAAATATTTATAAGTTTTTGAAAAAGTTATTTAATTTTATAAAAGCAAAATAAGTATTTCTACAACAATGTCGTCTTCAATATCATTAAGTAGCTGACAACACGGCGACAATTGTAGCAAACGGAATTTGTTTTCATTTGTCTTCTATTTTTTAACCGACTTCAAAAAAGAAGGAGGTTATCTATTCTTCTGAATAGATATAGCAAGTATACAATTTGAATTTAGAAATTAAAGGGTGTCCCCATAAATTATTTAATTTGATCTATATGGCCCTATCGGTTGAACCGTTAAACACAAACACTTGAAAATTAGGCAGGATGTCCACTACTATCTCTGGTATAATAACAAGTATAAATATTTGGAATTATAATGTAAAGGGTGTCCCAATAGTTCATGTAGTTTGATATATATGGTTAAACATTTTAACCGTTATAGAAAGATAGTTGAAATTTACAAAGAATATTTGTGGGCAAGTCCCGTATAACAACAAGTCTTTAATTTAACATTGTAAATTAAAGGGTGTCCGAATATGTGATGTGCCCCTATAAAAGACGGATGCTGATGAAAAGAGGAGAGGCTTGACATTCAAATAGTCTTCATTTTTTCCCTCTAAGTTTGACGCATCCTTTATTTTATTCAAATCTAATTCTTACAGATTACTTCTTACATTTTTAGTTTAGAATTTGTGCCCTTCTATCTTTTTTGAAGTCGGTTTTTTTTGCAAGAATTATTTAACTCACGAATAATGATTTTTTCTCATACGACTTTATTTAAGTAAAGAGTCAACAATATGGATAATGCTGTACATGTCTGTATAAATAAAATCACCGTGGTGAAGGGTATAGAAGATTCGGCACGGCCGAATATGGCACTTTTACTTGTTTTATTAAGGGGACGTTACAATTTATTCATAATGCGTTGCTCTTGGCGTGTAATTGGAAGTATTTGAGGTTGGCTTTGGCCAACGGGAATGGGAAAGGAATTTCGACGTAAAGGAATCAGGCAACCCCCTAAGGACATTGAGAAATCCAGGAATGATATTATTTGGAGTCACTATATGATTCATATCAGAAGTCGTTTTAAACAAGGTTTAACCACCCACTATTGAAATGCCTCATTATTATTACTAAATTGTAAAATAATGCATTTTTAACTAAATTATTAAAATGGTTCTAATTATATGAACAAAATAATGTAAATGTTTAGTCTTTGTGGAAAAGAAATGCTGTTGCAAAAACTGGTTGTTGATATTTTTGTAATCTCCAGAACGTGCTCATTCTGATAGTAATAAAATTTTAGTTGTCGACAGTAAATTACAAATTATATGATCCACAAAAGACAACAAATATTCCAACACAGAGCTACCATTCTAAAAGATTGGAGAGCTTCTCATGAAAGCTTATGCTGCGGCCCTTTAATTTTATATTACTCTTTGAGAAATTATTTATTAATCTTAAAAATATCAAAATCCTAGTCCAATGAACAACGTTAAAAAAAATTAAATAAATATAATAAACAAAATAGTAATAACAAACAGCCATGTGTAAGGTATATGCAAACAAAACTACATACAAATATATAATATCTTGAGTTATTTATTTACAAATACTATTTTATGTTTCTGGCATTTTTAAATAAAAAAAATTTAAAAATATTGCACAAAAACTACTATTATTTGCAATAATTATGCTTACTTGCTTACTTACTTACTTACTTACTTACTTACTTACTTACTTAATTACAAGAAAAACATGTACAAAAGAAAAACTAATCTATACATATAATAAAATAGTAGCTCATTTATTCTCTGTCTGTCTGTTTGTCTGTCTTTCTTCTTTTGTGTTCGCATCACGTGAAAGCTACTGGAAGGATTTAAACAAAATTTTCTGAGGAGGTACCTTGGTATCCTGATCCCAATAAAATATAATATAACATATTTCCAAGAGAAAAAGCAGTAAAAGTGCCGATTTACCGATTACCTATTTAAAGGTACTGCATACTTTAAGACATCTTTTGTTTTTGAAAGCGGTATATTTTAAACAGCGTTGCGCAACAGATTACGCTGGATTGATTACGGTTGGGCAAAAGATGGCGCTGTTTTAAAAAAATCACAAAATATGATTTACTTACAGACAAATAGCCAACTGAACAAAATTTGTAATTGATTTGTATTTTTACTTTGTGGCATTAAATTGTTATTAAAATATTTAAAACACCTTTTACAGAGCTTTACAATAATTTTTAGAATTTTATATAAATATTAGGATTTTATCTAGGGATGAGTAACATTATATAAAGAAAATACATAAGAGTCTTAAAATTTGGTGTTGATATATTTCAAAGCAAAATCGAACAAAATATTGTCAAGACTTACACAACGTGTGTGGGTAGAGCTATTTATAAATATATATATAAATCAAATGCAGGAACAAAATGAAAAAAAGAATAAAAAATATTTTTTATTTGTAATTGGATATTTAATTGTAAAATAATAAGATAAAGAGAAATGCTATTTTAAATATTTTTAGAAATTTTTCAAAATAAGAAGATACATTCTATAATTGAAGTAATTAAGGAATAAAATAATTCATATAGTTTTAATTTTAAAATAATGAAAAATGTAAATAAATCTTGAAAGTCATATTCTTAAAAAAAGATTTTTGGTTTGTAAAAGATTTATAGAACAAATTTTGTGTGATCGTTTATTTTATAAAACTTTATTTTATTATTTACTATCTATCCCCGGTGCGCTTCGCTATACCCGTACACAAAAAATACAATAAAAACAATTGGAAGAAAAGTATGACCAACCTTTAACGCGAAAACGCACTCTATTCTCAAGTCAAAAATGTTCCCATCCAACCTGTTTTTTGCTAGACTATACGTATTAACACGATAACAATTTTTCACTTTGCATAGGAGGTATCACGCGCTCCATTCAAATTCAGTTTGTGTTTTTTCTAGACAATGTATCTTATTAAGGGGGTTACTGATGCAAAATTCCAACGCGCTTCCTATTGCAGTTCTCTAGATACAGGATAATAAATGTTTGCTTTGTATGGGGGTACCACACTCACTGTCCCAATTCAGCCTATGTTTTACGTGGGCGTGGCACTTCCCATCGTCTATCTTGGTAACAGTAATAGGCAGCGTCTTGAATTTTACCCGTAACCTCTATATTAATGTCAATAGTTTAGCGAAACCTAGACTGAATTGAAATAATGGGCGTGGTACCTCCCATACAAAGTAAATATTTATCATCGCTTATCTTGGTAAGCTAGCGCCATGAAATTTTCAACAGGAACCTTTATATTAACATACAAAGTTTACAGAAAGATAGACTGGATTGGAATAGTGGGCGTGGTACCTCCCACACAAAGCTAAAAATTATTATCGTGTATCTAGAGAACTGCAATTGCTAGCACCTTGCAATTTCGCACCGGTAACCCCAATATTAACGTACATAGTCAAGCTAAACACAGACTGAATTGGAATAGTAGGCGTGTTAACTCCCATACAAAATGAAAAATTATTATCGTGTTCCTGACGAACTACAATAGATAGCACCTTGAAACTTTGCACTAGTAACCCCTGTACAAATGCGTATAATCTACCAAAATACAGAATGAATGGACAGTTGGCGTGGTACCTCCTATACAAAATGAAAAACTATTATCGTTTACATAGAGTACTAAATGGTAGAGTACTAAGGGTGTTTTTTATAGAGGTATAGAATTTTAAGTTGGCATTACTTTTCAAGATGGCGACCGATATAACAGCTGTCAAGTGACTTATTCTCAGTTTGGTTTGGCAACTCATCATGAATAGACTCACGCCTGAACAACGCTTGCAAATAGTGTAATTTTATTTCGAAAATTGTGGTTCTGTGCGGAAAACGTATCGCGCACTACGTCCATTTTATCGTCGACAAAATCGTCCATCAGAGCAGTTAATTCGATTAACCATGGAACGTTTTCGCACCACATTTACTTTTATTGATAACTCGCATCCCCAGCGACTACGTACGGTGCGTACAGAAGAAGATATTGCTGCTGTAGAGCGTAGCATTGAGGAAGACCCGAATGAGTCCATCCGCCATCGAGCACAGGAATTGGATCTGTGTCCATCCACTTTATGGAAGATTTTGCGGAAGGATCTTGGTTTACGTGCTCTATCTGTCTGGGGCTTTTGGACTCAATACCGACCCAAGACTCTGGGTGTTTTTCCCAGAACTTATACAATTAGACATGACAATCTATTTGCGATAGTAGGTCATAAACCAATGCAATTCGTATGAATTTAAGTATAACATACATTTGCTCACTGGGGGGACAACTAAATAAAGCGTTCACTTTTTTGATTTATTTTAAAACTCAACTAACTGTAGTCACAAAAAAAGTTTTGAATAAGTTTCTAAATACGAAAATGACATTTTCGAGTCAAGGGCAGTAGGCAATACATGGCATTCGATCTCGATTATAGTTTCAATTTCAATTCGAAAGGCAATGTTGATCGCGTTGTTTAATTTTCTCTTTGTTTTGAGGAGATAATGTATCAGTAAATTAAAAAAAATTAATATTTTTTTCTAACGATCATAAATTTTTATATAGTGAGAATTCCACATCAAGGAAGTAGCGAAAATATTATTGCTCATCGGTCTATTTTCATACACAAACAAAAGCTATATAAAAAAACAAGACAAATTAACTTTATTTTAACTATTTTGTTTGTCACTGTATTAAATAAAAATAATGGCTGACTCTAAAATATTGAATAATGAATGTTCTTATTAGATATATATTTAGTATACACTTAGTTAGGACGTTTACAATTGTACATAAATTCTAATCAATTTCTATTTCAATTTGTTATATAAATAAAAAATTTTTTCTAGAAGATTTCTCTAATGAAATCAAGCAGCCACAAGGAATCAATGCTTCATAATCCTTTGTATTCGATCTTATGAATAATGTTAAGTTGAATAATATGTATTTCTAAACTGCTATTGAAATATGAGAAATTGCATATTTGTAGATTTACATTACATTTACATATAAAAAAATTAATTAAAAATTAAGGTGTTTCAAAAACAAGTAAAAGTGCTATATTCGGCCGTGCCGAATCTTCTATACCCTTCACCACGGTGATTTTATTTATACAGACATGTACAGCATTATCCATATTGTTGACTCTTTACTTAAATAAAGTCGTATGAGAAAAAATTATTATTCATGAGTTAATGAAATAGAAGACAAATGAAAACAAATTCAGTTTGCTACAATTGTTGCCGTGTTGTCAGCTACTTAATGATATTGAAGCCAACAGCTACATCATAAACTCTGACATTGTTGTAGAAATACTTATTTTGCTTTTATAAAATTAAATAAATTTTTCATAAAATAATTTTTTAAAAATCTTATTCGAAATTTTTTTGGAAAATTTTTTAAAACAATTTTTTTTCGAACATTTTTCTGTAAAATATCTTTTTGAAAATGTTTTGTAAATTTGTTTGGAAAATTTTTTTTTTAAATTTTATTGAAATTTTTTGTTAAATTTAGGAATTTTCTGCAATCTATATTGAGTTAGAATGGTCAGACTAAAGCAAAAAGAAGTCTTTACAAAAAAAATTTCCTCATATTGACACATGGGGGGTCCTTTTAACTGCTCCTATTTATCAGTGGGTACCCTGTGGGTCCATTGGCTACTTATATATGTATTATTATATTATTATTATACTGATGTTATCTATGAGTTTAATGCATCAACATCATCTGCAATGGCCGTAGAAATTTTTTAAAATTTTTTTTCGAAAGAAATTAAATTTAAATTAAAAAAACAAACGCATTAAAAAAAAATATGTTACTCTATATCATACATACATATGTAATATTAAAAATATGTTATGTTACACTCATAATTTTTGAAATTTTTGTTTTAACTTTTCGAAAATTGAGTATAAAAATTTTTTGTAAAAATATTTTTTTAAAAATTTTAAAATCTTTTTTTTAAAAATTTTAAAATCTTTTTTTAAAAAATTTTTTACAAATTTTTTTTAAAAAATTTATTAAATATTTTTTTTGAATTTAGGACCTTTCTGCAATCTATATTAAGTTAGAATGGTCATACTAAAGCAAAAAATTATCCTTACAAAAAAAAAAAATTTTCCTCATATTTACACATGAGGGCTCCTTTTAACTGCTCCTATTTATCAGTGGGTACCCTGTGGGTCCATTAGCTACCTCTATGCGTATTGCTTTCTATTAAGGTCTCTAATACAAATCAAAGCAGAAAAACCCTACCAATCTAAAAACAAACAAAAATCGTTCTTCTCGTTTATCCCCCGAGATCTGTATGCACTTCTTGCGATCTACCTGTCGCAGTCTAATATTTATTTGACAAAAAAAGGCAAAACAGAATCATTAAAGCCGAAAAAAATTGAAAAAAAAACGTAAAAAAATATAGGTGGGCGTGGTTTTTGGCCCGTAGCATCCAAAGGAATGATCCGATGTTGCTGAATTGCTATACCAAAATTTTCGAAACTATGTCTGATAGATTGGTGTGCTTAAATTTTTTGTATCTCTTCTGGTGCCTTGGCAAATGACATTACAACACTAACACGGACAGACGGACAGACGGACAGACGGACATCGCTTAATCAACTTCTCTATGTATAAGTATCCAGAATATATATACTTTATGGGGTCGGAAAAGAATATTGTAGAAATTACACACGGAATGACAAACTTATATATATGTACCCTTTCCACCTGTGGTAAAGGGTATAATAAAAGCCAATGAATTCTTTTCTTCAAAATCATTTAAAGAGGATAAGGTGTAAGCTTCCGAAAACGAATTTTTATTACTGTACGATGAGGACCTTTTTCCACACCGGCAGCTATATAGAGCAATTCAGTATTTTGGATTTGTTGTCTATATGCCATTGAAATGTTCTTTGGGCAGTGATATTAAGGTTTATCGAATTAGCGGACAAGAACAACAAGACAATAATTGAAATAAAATGCGACCTGTTCAATTGAAATCAACTAATGGGTGATTTTTTTGAGGTTAGGATTTTCATGCATTAGTATTTGACAGATCACGTGAGATTTCAGACATGGTGCCAAAGAGAAAGATGCTCAGTATGCTTTGACATTTCATCATGAATAGACTTACTAACGAGCAACGCTTGCAAATCATTGAATTTTATTACCAAAATCAGTGTTCGGTTCGAAATGTTCAAATGTGACAAATTTTGTTCAGCGATGAGGCTCATTTCTGGTTGAATGGCTACGTAAATAAGCAAAATTGCCGCATTTGGAGTGAAGAGCAACCAGAAGCCGTTCAAGAACTGCCCATGCATCCCGAAAAATACACTGTTTGGTGTGGTTTGTACGCTGGTGGAATCATTGGACCGTATTTTTTCAAAGATGCTGTTGGACGCAACGTTACGGTGAATGGCGATCGCTATCGTTCGATGCTAACAAACTTTTTGTTGCCAAAAATGGAACAACTGAACTTGGTTGACATGTGGTTTCAACAAGATGGCGCTACATGCCACACAGCTCGCGATTCTATGGCCATTTTGAGGGAAAACTTCGGAGAACAATTCATCTCAAGAAATGGACCGGTAAGTTGGCCACCAAGATCATGCGATTTGACGCCTTTAGACTATTTTTTGTGGGGCTACGTCAAGTCTAAAGTCTACAGAAATAAGCCAGCAACTATTCCAGCTTTGGAAGACAACATTTCCGAAGAAATTCGGGCTATTCCGGCCGAAATGCTCGAAAAAGTTGCCCAAAATTGGACTTTCCGAATGGACCACCTAAGACGCAGCCGCGGTCAACATTTAAATGAAATTATCTTCAAAAAGTAAATGTCATGGACCAATCTAACGTTTCAAATAAAGAACCGATGAAATTTTGCAAATTTTATGCGTTTTTTTTAAAAAAAAGTTCTCAAGCTCTTAAAAAATCTCAAGCTCTTAAAAAATAACAATATTCTTTATTTTAAAATAATCTTTAACTTAAACCTAACACCAATGTATGTATGTAAATAAGAGCTATAGTGTTTGTTGTTGTTTTCTTTCTCTCTTCCAATGTACCAACTAATAATATGTATTTATTTATTTAAATGTACCAACAACAAACATTGCATTCTTGTAGACAACAACAACATAACTTACATCTTAAAACAATAACTTGAGAAACAAATAGGCAAAACTAACGGGTAAACATCAAAAATAAGTTACAGTGGTTAGCAAGTACAAAATTAATATCAAATTACAGTGGACCAAAACTGAATAAATTTAAATCAATTAAAATGAATAATTATATACAAAACAAATTAAAAAATTCAACAATATAAAAGACTAGTGTTATACGGTGACCTAACAATTACAAAAGTATAAAATACAAAATAAGTAGATGGTAGATGTGCTGATTCTCTTCGGATTATCGAAGAATAATTTTTAATTCTATTGTAACATTTAATAAATAAAAAAAGAACTTTTAAAAGTGGTAATTAAATTTTAATATTATATATTTTAACACACAAATTCCTAAAACGGAAAATATGTATTCCAAAAAATTGGGGTTCTTTTATAAAAGTGGCTTCCATGCCTTTTGTTAACCACGATGCTGTGAAATCATTTTTTGAGTGTGTAGCCAAGGGATAAAAGCCTAAAGAATTCGTTAACTTTTTATAATCGATGGTGGTTATAATTTATCATCCAATTTTTTCATTGGGCAATAAAATAAAATAGTTAAAAAATATGTTCTAGTACTAGTCTTCTACCACCTCAAAGAGGTGGTATAGCTCTTTGAGGAAAAACCCAAAGAAGTAGTTTTTACATTTTTTCAATTCAGAAGCGTGTAACTTTTGTTCTATCAGGATAGAAAATGCAATCCGATCATAAATTAGTTCATCATGTAACAAATATTAAGTTAAGGTCGGCCAGTTTTTTCCGAATCTAATAGATATAACTCTGACATATATTTACAATTTGTGAAGCTTTTCTAAATTATCGTCTAAGTTTAAAAATTCTTAGCCTTTAGATAATATATAAAATTTTGGAGTCTTAAAATAAATATATGCCTGAGGTTACCCACAAGCTTCCTTTATCCTAGGAGCCCGGCCACTCGAAACCACCAATGCTTCGCCGCCTCTCTGAAACTTCGTTAAGATACTTTTATTTGTACCAAATTATTTCCAAAATAAAAAAAGTTTTTATCCACTGTGCGTTGTTTGCTTTTTTCTTTAATGAGGGTTAATGTGGAATTATCGGAACGCTGCTGTTGTTTTACCTCAAGAATTTAAGGAAGCTGTAGTTAACTCCTAAAAAAATTGTATTGAAAATAAAAAGATTGTTTTATTCGAATCCATTAAGCGAATACGGAAATTTCAAATATATTTTGTATGATAAAAAATTCAATAAAGATGTTTTTGTTAGGGTGAAAGGCTGATAGGGCAGCGAACCCTGAGGCATGGGTAAGGGTCCACCCAATCCCATGCATGGTAAAAACTCGACGGTCTTCATGTCCGGGTTACATTGAGCCGTATTACCGAATTCATGGACAGTTGTTTGAGCATTAGGCCGTCTGTGGGCCTGCGTAACTTAGTGAAAAAACATTCGATGGCGTAGTGCGCATAGCAGCGCATAAGGAAGTATATAAGTTTCCCTAGTGCGGTCCACCAGATCAGCGCTTCATATATTAGTATGGCGTTATCAGCTCAGTTTAAAATCTAATAAAATCTGTTAAATAACCTGAGCTCCACACCACTTCAGTAGCGATAAAGTGGATTTCTTGTTCCATCAAGTAAAATAATTAATAGTTTTAACTTGACTTTTGAATTAAACATTATCTTCGATTGGTTATATTTCCTACGAATTTTATAAACGAATGCTTATCATATTAAATCTCAAATAATTGTCATTCCATTTTCGATTGTTTAAAATTTATTAAGAAAATGACACAACAAACACTTGAAGTAAACGAAAACAAATTAAGTGCCAACTTTTACAAAATGTAATTTTTCTTTTTACTTATTTCCTTTGCACTTAAAATTACACTTATAAAATGCAACGAAAAAAGTTTGTTAGAGATATTTGTCACCCTTGTTGCTTTTGCGATCAACGGCTTGAATTAAGGGGAAAAAATGAAAAGTTCAACTAAAAGTAGGAAAGGCCAATGAAGACATCATGAATAGTTTTTGTTTAACTGGCAGACTTTTTCTTTACTATTTGTATTAATATGGTATCAAAAGCTAAAATCAACATAAAAGATGAAAAAAAACGGGACCAAAAACAAATTATTTTTTTATCACTCGAATATTTATTCATGCTAGTGCTTGAATTTGATTTTTTTGCGGTAAGTAAACCTGATATATTACTGTTGGCAAAGAGAAAAATATATTTTCTTATTGCAGTATTTTTTTGTTTAAATTATTTATTGTGTTAAAATAAACTAATTTATATTAATCCTAACTTATGTTGAAGCTAAGGCAGTGCCTTCGTATATTTTGGTTTATAAATAGTTTTCAAACCCTTGATGAAAAATATTTTAATTTTTCTTTAAATTTTGTTTTAAAAGCAAATTGATAAAATGTGCTAAAAGCAGGTTTTTTATGTGTTATATCTTCAATTTAGTTAATAATAATTAATAATATTTTTTAATTTTTAATTGCAAACAAAATCTTTTAAGAAAAAAAACTTATAGTCATTTGCAAATTAATATTTTCTAAGAAATTTTTAATTTTAGCAAATTACAGAAAAAGTCCATTGTGGATCACCCTGTTCGCTGTGATATGATTGAAATAAAAAACAAATACTTCGGAATACTAACTTTCAAATGACTAATGTAGCTTTGAAATCGGTAACCATAAAAAAAATTTTTTGCCCGACTTCTCAAAAATGTGCCATAGTGCAGCGTCCTTATAGATTGTTTAATTACCTTCAAATAATAAGACTTCTTAATAACCTTCAAATATAAGACGCAATTCTCTTACCAGCCAACCATTTCTTAAAATATCGTATCAGGAAATATTTGCAAGGGTTTAAATCTAGAGAGAATACTGTATGGTTTTGCCGCTGGTACTTCAATTCATGGACATTTGCGTTAGTGACACGAGTGCACCTATACATTTTCCCGGTTGGGTGAACCAATGTATAACGTTTTCAAATTCATATATTCATGGAAAATGTGTTAAACCCGCCCATATCCTCATCCACCTCACGCACTTTAATTTTCCTGTCGTCCAATATCAATATCAATATTTAACTGGACGGTCCTAGAGGATTATACAGGAAACGATCATCAATACATTACGTACAGCATTGAAAACAACAGAAGATCTAACCAAACCCACACCATCAAATCCACGCGAAAGTGGAATGTGGCAAAACTCAACACAGATGCTCTATTAGACAGAATCTCTCAAAGTCACGAAGCAATCGAAAACACAACAGGCGCTGTAAATGTAGTTCGAAATACCATGACACTCATTAAGCAAGTATGTAACGAGGCGATGCCTATCATTGGGAGAAAACATCGTAAAGAAGCAGTATACTGGTGAACTGAGGAAATTTCCAATCTAAGACGGACGTGCCTTAGATACAGAAGGAAATACACTAGAGCCAGAAGAATACATGCCGCATCATCAGAAGCTGAGCGATATAAAAAGGCTAAAAAAGATCTGAAATATGCTATTCTTAAAACCAAAAATGGGAAGAACTACGATCTGACCTTAACAACAATCCCTGGGGCCTAGGATATAAATTAGTCATGCGAAAACTAGGAGCAGGCATTTTAGCACCAGATTTAAAGGAGGATACAATGGAAAACATCGTGAACACACTTTTCCCTAAGATAGTTCAAAATGGCGGCCCACAAAGGAACGCAGATCCCCCACCACTTTTCACTATAACAGAATTAAAAACTGCACCAAAGGCGCTAAGAAACAGAAAGACACCCGGAACGGACGGAATCCCAGCAGAAATTCTTAAATTTCTTCAAATTTCTTCAAATTTCTTAAAATTCGCCAAGGAGAAGCACAGGTGCTACTAAAAATGTACAATCGCTGTCTTCAAGAGGGAGTCTTCCCAGAAGTCTGGAAACGACAACGACTTGTGCTGATAAGTAAGGGAAAAGGGGATCCAGACTCTCCATCAGCGTATAGACCCTTGTGCATGCTAGTCACAGCAGGAAAACTTCTTGAAATGCTGCTCAAACCCCGAATACACGCGGCTTTAGAAAATACTGGAGGACTATTCAATAGACAACATGGCTTTAGACCTGGAAGATTAACAATAGGCGCTATTGAAGACGTCATAGAGGGAGTAAAAAAAGCACAAACAGGAAACCATTTTTCAAGACGCATCGTCTTAATGGCGACCCTGGATGTTAGAAATGCTTTTAACAGTGCAACTTGGGCCGACATGATTGAGGCTTTGGAGACACGATTTGGAGCACCCGCATACATCATGAGGATGCTCAGAAGTTACCTTAGTGACCGCGTACTTATATACGGAAACGCTGGTAGAAAACATGAAAGACAGATTACAGCAGGGGCAGCACAGGGTTCAATCCTAGGCCCTGAACTGTGGAACATCAGTTATGATGATATTCTCCATATCGATATGCCAAGCGATTCCTACCTAGTCGGTTACGCGGACGACATTGCTGCCGTTATTGTGGCCCGTAAAATGGAGGAAGCACAAAGCAAGCTTAACCAAGTCATGCTCAGAACAAAGTTATGGCTGGACTCACATAACCTCAAACTAGCCACAGAAAAGGCTGAACTGCTGATAATTACTAGAAAGCACATCCCACTAGAGCTAGACATGCGGGTTTTGTCTTAGACAGTAAAGACGAGGGGGAGGTGGCTCAAATATCTAGGTTTGAGGTTAGATCCTAGGCTAACTTTAAGAACCAAATTTGAGCATGCTGCGAAAAAAGCAGCTCAAATAACGGTCTTTCTTAGTAGACTGATGGCGAATATAGGAGGGCCATACTACTGCATAAAGGAAGCTAATGATGACGACGACGCAGTCGATCCTATTATACTGGGCCGATGCGCTACAAGCAAAGAATCGGAGAAAGATGTTGGCGACTGTACAACGTACTGCTGCCCTAAGAGTTGCCTCAGCATACCGTACGGTTTCGGAGCCCGCAGTCCTCGTTATAACAGGGACCTTCTAGCCGTAGAAAGAAAAACACTCTGGAGTAAACGAAGACAAATCGGAAGATTAAACAGAGAAACAGAAACTAGGGAGGCACGAGCACAGACCATGCAAAACTGGCAAGATAGGTGGAACAGCGACTCACGGTGCAGATGGACAGCAAGACTGATAACTGACCTACATAAGTGGGTAAACAGGAAATATGGCGAAATCAACTTTTTTGTAACCCAGATGCTCTTTGGACACGGATACTTCCTGTAATACCTCCATAGGATGGGAAAAGTGGACAGAGCCATCTGTACCTACGGAGACAACTGTGTGGACGATATTGAGCACACTTTTTTCAGATGCCAGAGATGGAGAATTGAACGACAGGCTGTAGAAGAAATCGTTGGAGAAATATCTCCCGAAAACATTGTGGACCTTATGCTGCAAAATGAGAACAACTGGAGACTCGTAGCGACATTTGCAGAACAAGTGTTATGCATCAAAAGGCGGGACCTAGACGTAGGAAAAACGACAGCCGTTCTATAAGAACAAAAGAGGAGCCCCACCCCGAAGCAACGCGAAAGCGGTACCGGGGTGGAGAAATGGCTCAAAAAAGAGGGTTTTTAGTGGATGCAAGCCCCACATACCAGAACTATGACGACAGTATCTGAGATGCGTTTAGGCGTTTTCCCTCCCTACCCGAAAAAAAAATCAATATCATCGATTTCATCAACCATTTTAAAACCATGATTTTGTACTTAAATATTTTAATTTTTTTTTTGAAATTAGGAGTGATGTTCAAAACATTTTTTTTAGTACCTCGATATAATGATTAGTAGTGAGTAGCTAGTCTATCAGTCTGGGAGTTGCATTTCCACCATAGACCCTGGGTTTTTTCTGCAGATAAGCATAAAGCTGCGCAGGTAATGTTGTATTAAACAAAAACGTAATTTTTATTAAATAGTAAACATCAAATTAAATATAAACATTAAATAGTAATCATTAAACAGTAAAAGAGCACTTCAATTTCCTGTTTTGGGTAATTCTTTCAATTTCGTATTTTTTTCCAAAGCGTTTTCTAATGAGCTTTAGTTGAGTACAATAACTAAAAAATATAAAACCGTGGCGATCACGACAAAGCGCTTTTAAAAATCCTAATCAGAATTCACATATTTTTTTGGGAACAAAAACGGAATAAAGTTTGATAAATAAATAAAATATTTTAAACAGTACTTTTTCTCTTATCTTTTCTTCCAATTATTTTTTCATATTGATTTTCAGTGATTTCCTATTTATCCGAGAATATATTAAGTTATTGACTTCTCAATTATTTCTTCAAATGTCTGTAACCTGTTGCTGGTGAGGACCAGCGGAGACTAACGTTGTGGCTGTAGTGTCAAGACTGGTGGACTTTATATAGACTCCAACTCCTAAGAGGGGGCAAGAGCATAGTCCTGCCATCCAGCCGTGTTCTTAATTTGCTACTTATTTTATTGCTATGCATAACAAGGTCATTGCATTGGTAGACGTATTACTTTCATCGAGTGGTAAGAGAACTATCATGTTAGGGCAACACACCAGGCACTGACGTAACTCTGTATCACACTTTACTTTTTCTATCGCTTAATAAATTCACATGTTTATATTCAAGTTAAACTATTTTCTTCTTCTTTTATTTCATTACTTCTGGCTTTTTGGCATTTAAAAAAGTTTAACTTTACGTTAAACTGTATTGGCAAGGATCCAAATAAGTACGTGACTATAAGAAAGTCTAACGACACTCACATACGCACTCAACGAGTCTCCAAAGAAACAAACTCAATGACACATCTTGGGTTTTCACTTGAACTATTTACAAGTTGCTAATATATATGTACATATATACATATATTTATACATAGAAATCTAAGCCAAATTTAAAAATGAAATGAACTCTAAAAACTCCCAAAACTTTTAAACGTCAGTTTTTTTCTCATTACGAAGCGCAATGGATAGTTTTATACAGGGTGGCCCAAAAAAGACTGAAGGATTACAAATAGTTATATATTTTTGTGTTTAATAATTTGTTTTTTGTCTTTTGCAGGTTATTTACTGGTTTTTGGAGATAAATCATGGCTATATATGATGTGCAGAAACGCGTCAAAATCATTGAATTTTTTTATTCTTCTGGAAGGTCAATTATTACAACTCAACGAAATTATCGTCGTCATTTTAATGTCCGAACAGCACCCAGTGACAACATGATTAGGAACTTAGTCTTCCGTTTTGAGGAACATGGAAGAGTGTCAGATCTTCCAGGAAGAGGAAGAGGTCGATCTGTGCGCAATGAAGCAGTTGTGGAGGCTGAACGGCAGAGTGTAAACGAAGATCCATCTGTCTCTACTCGTCGTCGTTCTGCTCAATTGGGAATCTCCAGAACATCCCTGCAAAGAATTTTGAAGCGGGATCTTAAAATGTTTCTGTATAAAATTCAAATGGTACAGCAACTGCTTCCCCAAGATCATCAGGCACGCCTGCAATATGCTATTCGTTTTAGTCAAATAGCCAGAGAAAATGATAACTTTTTAAACAATAATGAGCGATGAAGCTCATTTTCACTTAAATGGCTATGTTAACAAACAAAATTGTAGATTTTGGGGCACTCACAATCCTAGGGCATTACATCAGCGTCAATTACACCCCGCCAGATTTTTTATTTATTTATTTATTTATTGTAGTCAATGGATGTTATCCTTACAGGCTATTACATAAGAACTTAAATTAGTAGAGATTTTATTATATTAGACAGTATTTAAAATTACAATTAAATTTCTTTTAATTATATTTAAATTTAAAGAGAAATCAATATTTTTATAAAAATTATTGAATTGATTGCATAATCGCACAAGAGGATCAGCCATAGCGTAATTCGTACTACAATTTTGAACAAAAAGAGGCATAAAGTTACGCATATTACGACATGGAACATTAAATTTAATATTGGCTAACAGAAATTCACAACAAGTATTACCATTGATAGTACTTAACATAAAAGAAACATTTAACATAATACGACGACTTTTTAGAGTAGGAAGTTTAATTAAAGCAAGCCTACTAGTATATGAAGGAAACCTCACATCGTCACGCCAATTTAAACCACGTAAGCAGAACAGCAAAAATTGTTTTTGAACAGATTCAAGAAGTTGGCAATGTACGTTATAATAAGGATCCCATATTACAGACCCATATTCCAGGATAGGTCTAACCAGAGCCACAAATAACTGTTTAGTGATGTAAGGGTCGGAAAATTCTTTTGACCAGCGCTTAATAAATGCAAGAACACCTCGAGCCTTGTTGACAGTCATTGTAATATGAGATATAAAATTAAGTTTAGGATCCAGCAAAATTCCAAGGTCCAAAAATGAATCAACTACCTCCAACTCATGTTCTCCTAAGAAGTAGTTAACAGTGATAAAATCACTCCTTGAAAATCTCATGCATTTACATTTTTTAATATTTAAAACCATCATGTTGTGTCTACACCATAAAACAAGATTGTTGAGGTCACTCTGCAAATTTATATGATCTGCATAATTCTTGAAGCTATAAAAGATTTTGACATCATCAGCATACATTAATACATGTGAGGAGTTTATAACACTGGGAAGATCATTAATAAAAATGGAAAAAAGAATAGGTCCCAGGTGACTTCCCTGGGGAACACCGGACAAAACAGCGATACATTTTGATGAACGATTATTAAAACGAACAGTTTGACTACGACATGTTAAATACGACTGCAACCAATTAAGGCTAATGCGGGTAACACCAAGCATGTTTAGTTTCATCAGAAGAAGCTTGTGATTGACCTTATCAAATGCTTTGCTAAAATCTGTATATACAGCATCAGTTTGTTTCTTTTCAATAAAAGCAGAATTAATTAAGGAGGTTAGTTGAAGAACATTTGTAGTAGTTGAACAACCCTTTCTGAAGCCGTGTTGATTGGATGATAAAATAGAAGAAAATTGATGACAGAAGTAATCAGCAACAATTTTTTCAAACAATTTTGGAATGGCACTTAGTTTAGCTATTCCCCTGTAGTTCGTTATTTCAGACTTATTACCAGATTTGTATAATGGTATAATAAAAGATTCTCTCCAAAACTTAGGAAAATAACCATTTATAATAGAAATATTGAATAAAAATGTTAACGGAGAAGCTATTAACTCTGCGCAATGGTTTAAAATACAGCTTGGTACACCATCAGGGCCATGGTTAAATGACATCTTCAATTTCTTCAAGTTATATACAACTTCAGTCAAATTTAATGTTGGAAGACAAATGTTGTTGTTAGAATGGCTAATGTATGGATATTCATTATTATCATTAAATTGATCGTTGGAGTAAGTACTGGCAAAAAAGATGTACTGTTTGGTGCGGTGTTATGGCTGATAAAATTATCGGTCCATATTTTTTCGAAGATGCGGATGGTCAACCAGAAACGGTTAACGGGGCTCTGTATAGGACTATGATAGAAAATTTTTTGCGTCCACATGTTGAGAATAATCAAAACATATGGTTCCAGCAAGATGGAGCAACTGCGCATACAGCAAGAGCGACAATAGAACTTCTTCATAACATTTTTGGTGAACGAATAATTTCCAGAAATTGTGATTTTGCTTGGCCTCCACGTTCACCAGATTTGACTGCTCCAGATTTTTTTTGTGGGGCTATTTGAAAGGAGTTGTGTATATCAATAAACCCCAAACAATTCAAGAGCTTAAGAAGAACATTCAAGCAGAAATAAGGAACTTGGAACCAGAAACTCTACGGGCAGTAATGGAAAATGCGGTTAAAAGAGCCAATTTTTGTTTGCAAGAAAATGGACACCATTTGAGAGATGTTATATTTCACACTTAGATGTAAAAAATTTCCAGGAATTAAATATTTAAAAACATAAAAAAATTAATAAAAAATAAAAACCATAAAAATACAGTTATTTTTATCCTTCAGTCTTTTTTGGGCCACCCTGTATGTAAGTTATAGAGTTGGTTTTAAAATTAGTCGAATAATTCGAATTAATCGCGCATATTTTTAAAATTGTAACCAATTAGATAAGACAGCCATACAAAATTGACTAATAATACATTTTATTAATGAAATCTTGTAGATGATTTTTAAAAGTGTTTTATTGATTTGTTTATTTCACTTAGAACATTATTTTCATTAGGTGCCCCATACTACCTACTAGCCTACTAGTAGGTAATATGCTAGTCAATCTGTCTGGGGGTTACGGGTTCGATTCCCAAAAAGTATTTTACTACAACGAGTGATGATCTACGTTAGTATGCTCGATAATTAAGTTAGAATTTAATTTGTTATTTTATTTGTTACATTAAAAAAAAATAATAAAAATTATTTCATTAATAGTACGATTTTGACTTTATGCGGAACACACTTTGAATATAACATTTTTCATGTAGTGCTTACAATTATTGCTTATTTTTGCACTTCAAACGCACTTATGTAAATTTGTTAGATATGTACATGTGCATGTAAGAAATCCTCGCAGTAAGAGCAATTCTAAAACATGTTTTAAATTATACTTCGACACAGAACAGTTTGCGGTATATTTATTAAGATAATTAAATAAAGATATCAATAATAACAATTTTCAAAACACTTAAGTTTGTGAATATAGCATAAAATGTCTTCTAGGAAAAAGATGTTTGATTAAAAGGAAGCTTTCGTCTGTGGGATGGGTATTCAAATGCACGTAAACGAAATATCCCAGCGATTTCAGTAAACTTTTTAATATGGAATCAATAGTGCTTTTTATGAATACAAATGCTACAAATATTTTTTTAGATACAATGAAATTTATAATCAAGCTTAAGTTCGTTTTTATTCTCTCTAAAAAAGAATTAATTAAATTACAAATTAGGTGATAATATTAAAGAAAAATTGGGAAAATTTAATTTTTAAACACCAGCACGAGTGGAATGCACATTTTCTAGACAGCCACGTCCGTCATCAGCACTACTTGTATCTAATCTACTTAGGTTAGTTGTTTTAGTTGTAAGCATCATCTATTTAACCAACCAAACCCAGATAAAGGAATACGAGAAACTTGTATTCAATTATCAATCGTCAGTTAGTGAGAACGAAGTCTACCACTACCTTAAGCTGAATATTTTAACTTTTAATATTTACCACTTTATATGTATGTTGTTGTTACTTCAGCCAACCGTCGGTTAGCAATGAAAGTTACTTTTTTGTTTATTTATTTTACTCCCAACATTCGTTTTTAGTTAACACTAATCTAGTATCAAACCAAACTTTGTTGAGTAAACAACATTGCGCGGTGCTTTGCGATTTTTAATTTTGAAAATTTTAATTATCATTAGTCGAACTGTTTATGTATTACATACAATAAAATTTATAATCAAGCTTAAGTTCGTTTTTATTCTCTCTAAGAAAGAATTAATTAAATTACAAATTAGGTGATAAAATTACAAAATTTGTTTAACCATAATTTTTTATTTTACATTAAGAAATTTTACTATAGTGCCTCGTTTCTGTAACTGAAGTAAGAAACTTTTCACATGAAAATATAATAGTCATTCTGTTTTTCAAGGTTGTCACATAGCTAATACTAAAATTTTTAAAATAATGTAATAAAAAGGTTTGTCATTATCTGCAGCTCGCACTGTGTAAAACAAGATGACTATAATAATTTGATGTGAATAGTTTCTTACATAATTATATGAATTTTATTTGAACTATTTTTGAATTAATAAATTAATTATTTAGGCTTAAGTTCTTAATTATAAAGAGATAAAGAAAAATTAGATACCAGCAAAGCAGAATACATTTTCTAGACAGCTACCTCCGTCATCAGTACTCTTCATAAGTTACAGAAACGAGGCACAGGACTGAGAGCGAATTATCATTAAAATGTTAGAAGTTATAGACACTCTTGTGCTGTTAAGCAAATATCAACTAGAGAGAGAACTTTGAAATCGATTATTGGTCCGTTTAAATTTTCAAAAATAAATATAAAATTTCAAATTTTTTATTAGTCATACTATTTATATTACATACATACATACATACATACATACATACATACATACATACATACATACATACATACTAAACGTGAGCGCAAGATGTTAAAAAGTATACAGTATTGCATGTTTTTGAAACGCAAATATTGATTGTATATGTAGTGGAATATTACTAAACAGTAAATACAAAGAACAAGACAGCAAACAGTGCAAAAAACAGTGCACCTGATTTGGCCGGATAGTTTTATCAAGTGTGCAATAAATATGATAAGCATTTCATATTGTTTACTAGTTCATTTTACTTAAATTTTCTTGAGAGTAAAATCTTTGATTTTTGAGAGAAAAAATTAAATTAGATTTTTTTTTTCATCAATAAAAGTTAAAAAAATTCAAGCTACTACAGTTTTCTATTTTCAACCACTCAACGCTCAAATTAATATAAAATAACTAAAATACAAAGTACAAACCCTTGCTTTTAACATCATACATGTACATACATGTTGTCCGCTATAACAGTATTTCATATCAAGAGACACTATTGAAACAAAATATTCACTACTGTAATTTTATTTCAAACAACAACAAATATTGCATTGGTTGGAAGAAGAGCAAATGCTATTGTATGTTTTTATTTAAGAGCACAACAATATTTGTATACACATGAAATCAAGTGCAAGAAAAAAGAGACCAATTCATTATTGAACATTATGAAGTTAGTCTAACAAGACGTTTTATGCTCACGTTTAATACATACATATGAAATTTGTAGTAAAGAGTAATTAAATTACAAATTAGGTGATAATATTAAAGAAAAATTGGGAAAATTAAATTTTAAGACACCAGCAGAACGGAATGCACATTTTCTATACAGCTACGTCAACGATATAAAATTAAAAAAAATCATATCTTTTTTTAAAAGTTAAATAAGTTTATAAATATTTTTCTCTAAAGGTGGGTGTTATTTTTGGAATGCATTTTCTAATTTTGAACTTTAAAAAACGATCAGAATTTTTATATTATTCTAATTTTATCACTAATCCTTAAAATATTTTGTAATTGCGTAACACGTATACGCCACAGCACATTAAAGTAAGCATTCGTAACTTCAACTAGCTTCCGGTTACTTGCTTGTTCAATTCAAAAATTAACAAAAACTTTGTTTTTATAAAAAAATTCTATATTTTTAGCCAATAACAAAAACATACTCATGTTATATTTTATATTAAATCATTTGGTAGATTTATGTGAAAACACACACTTGAAACTATTTGTGCTTATTCCGAGTAGAAAATGATAAAAAGGAAATAAAAATAAAATAATTTTATATATGCAGGTTTATTGCATTTGTAGATAGTTAATAGTTTTTTTTTTTAACAAAAAATAAACATAAAAGAAGCCCTATGAAATAAAAATGAATTATGAATGTATGGGTTAATTGTAATATTTCAAATCATTGATTGTTGATAATCAACAATAAAAATACACCACGAGAGAGGTTATTAAATAGTTAGATTTTGTAAGTCTTTAAGAGATTAACAATTAAAGAAAAACCATTAATTTTTGGCTATTTGATGTTTACTCCTTTCACAGAATCTTTACAGAACACTTTCAAAGATTCTAAAGGATTAGTGGTTTGTAAACAAAAATCTTTTTATTAGACATCTACGCTGGCTTTTTACATAAACAAACTAGTCATCTGGGAAGTTGCTTTTGAAATTGTTTTTGTTTTATCGGGTTCCACAGCTCAAGTGGTTAGCACATTGGCTACTAAATCGTGTTGCCGAAAATGAAGCTTTACTATCATTCTAACCATCGGTATTATCTATTCCTATCCCTTTCAAAGAAAGTAACACAATTAATATCGGCATGTATTGCCTTAAAAAAAGTTGCAGTACCGTCTATATGACAATCAGACCATTAGTTTACAAGTTACAGTGATTAGTAAGGATAATTTCTGTTTGGATAATTATAGATAGTACAAAAATTTCTGCGAGAAATTTTGTTTCAAGTGAACCAATAATTTGAAAAAAAGTTTTACAAGATTCCGTTTAAAAAACAATTTGAGGAAGTATGCTGATTTGCCGTAGAATGAAAGACTACTACCGATGCACACGCAAATAAACTTCTTATTTTTGGACAATCCAGATAGCTATTTCGTTACTGCTCAACAAGCTCATCGGTGAATTTTCCCAATTTTTCTGAATAACAACTCAGATTCCTATGCTTAAAACTTAATAGACTAAATGAGAAGTTCAATGAGTCTAGAAAGAAAGCCAAATCTAAAATTCTAAACAAAACAAAAAACCATAGCAACCATTTCGATTTCAAAAAGTTTATTTTCATTTCTTCAACCAATATGCAGAAAAAATATTGAGCATAAATAATATGAACTGATTTCATAACTTTTCTGTAATATAATATAAATATAAATTAGGTGCTCCAGTAGGCTAGTGCGAGCCTGCGAGTTGTGGTTTCGATTTCCAAAAAGTATTTTACTACAACGAGTGAAGGTTAGGATTTAAGTTAAACAAAAATATGAATTTTTTCATAAATAGTATGATTTTTTCGGTATGCGGAAAGGTAAGGAACACGTTTTAAACATAAAATTTTAAAAAGTGCAAATAACGGGTTATCCATTTTGCGGTTTCAAAAGTAAACGTAAATGAAACACATATAAAATATAATTTTTCATGATATTTATTTTTACTTTACCATACGTAGTATAAGGTAAAGTATAGTAATCATGAAAAAATTCGAGGTCGGGATTTTGACGGATTTATACGTTTTGAGGTCTCCTGAATCTATTTTGACTATTTTCAGGTCACACCGTTTGACATATCAAAATGAAATTTAGTATGTATCTTTGGTATATGGAGATGAAGAGCTGTATAGTTTTTGGGCATATTCGGGAGAGGGAAAGGGGTGGTTTTCTAACCCCCAAATTTTGTGAACGCTCTACTGGTCATATCGTATGACATATTAAAAGAAAATTTAGTTTGTGCCTTTGGTATATGAACATGAAGAGTAGTGTAAATTTTGGGCATAATCGGGAAGGGGAAAGGGGTAGTTTACTTACTCCCAAATTTTGTAAACGCTCTATAGCTTATACCGTATGACATATCAAAATGAAATTCAGTATGTTCCTTTGGTTTATGGAGATGAAGAGCTGTATAAATTTTGGGCATAATCGGAAAGGGGCAAGGGGTAGTTTACTTAACACCCCAAACCAAAAATAATCAATTTTTCGATTCGAATATACTTTGAACTTTTATTATTTATGTAATATATCGATAAAAATATCTGTTTCCATTAGGTATGGTAAAGTTGAGTGTAGGCCACTCCAGTTTTATTTAGTATAAAAATTAAACGTTGACATTATGTGTGAAACACTACATAATTTAAATGACCACCACGCGAAGTGTTGCAAGCATTGATTCTTTTGAGGTAATTTTCAACCACTTTTTGACAGATATTGGGCGGTATCTCAGCCATAACTTGACGAATGTTGGTTTTTAAGTGCTCAAGAGTTAAAGGTTTATCTGCTTGAACACGGTCTTTCGCGTAGCCCCACAAAAAAATCTAATGGTGCCAAATCGCATGACATCGATAGGCTTTGCAAATGACAGAAAAAAAAATTTGATGTGTGTAAGAAACACACACTTTCCATTCAATATTTTCCAAGGATTTCCATTAGTTTAAAATAAAAAAAAAAAATTAAAGGAGATAGAAGCAAAGGATGTTTCTTTTAAAACCTCATATAACTTAGTACTTAGTATGCACTGAGAATTAAAATAATGTGCATAAATAATTAGAAGACTAAATTAATACGACTCATTTTCTCCTATTGATGCTGCATTATACAGGGTAACAATTTTATTTTCTTTTGTATCAAGTACTTACAAAACCATATTCTTTAAATGACCAAGTAGATGTCTTCGAAAGCGAACTGAATTACGTAAAGCAGAAAAAGATGTTTTAGCTAAAGCAATAAAATATATTTAGGACATACTGAGGTTTTTCTATACATACACATATATATTTTTATCTAATATAAATATACTATAAGCAATGCATGCTTGTGCATTATATAGAGTCACTTCTAAGCCCACAACCACCTTCACTTTAGTGTGAATAGTAAAATATGTATGTCTTTGGCTGCATCTATTTCAACTTCTTTAAGATTTTTTTCTTAGCTTGTTTTTTGTCTTCTCTTTAGTCTTTGAAACAAATAAAGCTACTGGGGAGTCATTTATGTAAAATCTCTACGGAATAATAATTACAGAAAACCATATACCCACAATTACAATCATATAAACTCTCCAAAAATGCAGAAATCTATACATACAATAAAATAGTAACTCATTTCCTGTCTGCCTGTTTCTCTGTCCGTCTGTCTTTCTTTTTTTGTGTTCTCATAAAACTACTGGATGGATTTAAAAACAAAATTGTGAGGAGGTACTTTAGTATCCTGATTCCAACATAGGATGCTTTTTTCCGCAGAAAATATCTGATTTCCTAGAGAACGTGGAAAGTAGTGAAAGTACGCCGATTTTTTTTTACCGATTTAAAGGTACTGCATACTTTAAGGCATCTTTTATTTTTGAAAGCGACATATCTTAAACACGGTTGCGCAACAGATAACGCTGCTTTAAATTAATCACAAAATGCATTGAAAGCTGTATATTTTAAACACAGTTGCGCAATAGGCGGCGCTATTTAAAAAAATTACTAAATATGAATTACTTACTGCCAAATAGGCAATTGAATAAAATTTGTATTTTTACTTTGTGAAATTACATTGCTGTTAAAATATTTTAAACACATTTTACAGATCTTTACAATAATTTTTAGAATTTTAGAATTTTATGAGTGGGCACCTTTATATAAATAATATATATAAGAGTCTTAAAATTTGGTGTGCTTTACTTTTAAGGCCAAATCGAACAGAATATTGTCAGAACGCATGCAACATATATGGCACAGCTAGTATTTATGCAAAACAACAGGTTATTTTACCCTACGTTGCAAGGATGAGATGTTTTATACTGATAAGTGTGCTAAGGCTTTATACGAGGGGCAGCTGCTCCTCGAGATAGTGAGAGCTTTTAAAAGATGATCTATTATTCACTAACCCGGTTGATAAGGCTACCGTTTTAGCTGAATTATTTGTAGGTAATTCTCTCTTCCAAACCTTTTCTGGTTTGAAAATTTTGACGTTAAATTTACAATTTTTAACCTATGCAACGGAGGCCCTAGTTTATCATGATTTAAATTTGGGTAGAAAGTTAAATGTACATATGTAGGGGTGAATGCCGAAGCAAACTACTAACTATATGGGTCTCTTTTCTAATTTCTACATAGCCGACAGTCTCGTGGTGTTGTTAGCTTTATATATCGGCGGCAGTTATTTAAGACTATCTTTTTTTATTTCATATTATTTATTGTATCTTCAAATTATATGAACTAACAATAAGTGCTCAAATTTTAGGACTAAAAGTAAAGAGAAAAAAATTAAAATCTATAGAGTGTTTTTTATAAATAATAAAACATCGATGTATTCGATTGACATGAATTTTATTTATCCGAACGATAATATTGTGGCATTACATTTTAAATATGATTTCTGGCATATGACCGCCACGGCTGGCGTGGATGTAGTCCAATCTGGACGTCCAATTTTCCATGACTTTTTCCAACATTTGTGGCCGTATATCGGCAATAACACGGCGAATGTTGTCTTCCAAATGATCAAGCGTTTGTGGCTTATCCTCATAGAATAATGACTTTACATAGCCCCACAGAAAGTGGTGTAGCGGTGTTAAATCACAAGATCTTGGAGGCCAATTCACAGGTCCAAAACGTGAAATTAGGCGGTCACCAAACGTGTCTTTCAATAAATCTATTGTGGCACGAGTTGTGTGACATGTTGCCCAATCTTGTTGAAACCACATCTCCTGGACATCATGGTTATTCAATTCAGGAATGAAAAAGTTAGTAATCATGGCTCTATACCGATCACCATTGACTGTAACGTTCTGGCCACCAATGTTTTTGAAAAAGTACGGACCAATGATTCCACCAGCCCATAAAGCGCACCAAACAGTCAGTTTTTCTGGATGTAACGAAGTTTCGACATACACTTGACGATTACCTTCACTCCAAATGCGGCAGTTTTGTTTGTTGACGTAGCCATTCAACCAGAAGTGCGCTTCATCGCTAAACAGAATTCGCTTATGAAAATCTGGAACAACGGTAATCTCGTTTTGGGCATTATTTGCAAGCGTTGTTCAGGCGTGAGTCTATTCATGATGAATTGCCAAACCAAACTGAGAATAAATCACTTGACAGCTGTTAAATCGGTCGCCATCTTAAAAACTAATGCCAACTTAAAGTTCTATACCTCTGTAAAAAAAAACCCTTTACCTACCTTAATTTACCTAATGTTAAGACATGCGCTATTCATAAGAAGAAAGCCTGTAAAGTGGCTCACACTGATTCATTGGAAAACTCCAAATTTTCTTTCAATAACAACTTCAAAGGCCGCAGTTTTCGCGTAGCCGATTTTTATTATTAATGAGCTATCAATCAGTGAGAGTAAAATGTAAACCAAATAAATTAATCAGAAAAATGGTGATTATTGTAAATAAACCGATGATTTATTGAAAAGAAATAATTCTAACTCTCTTTTTTATTTTCCCCACCTGCTTTATTATAATTTGCTCCACTCGAGCAAATTATATTTAATAATCTTTTTTTAGCTTCTCTGCAAAATCATCAAAAATAAGATTATTATTTTCACCAATTGTAATTGCTGAAACGAATTGTGTTCAGGTGTCATTTCTAATCTCTACTTACTGACAGTCTCTTGCTCTCACTAGCTTTATATATCAGCTGCATTTATTTAAGTCTATCGGCTAGAAATGGTTGACCTTCTACTGCATCAAAAAGTCCCTTGTAATTGCTAAAAATTTTCTAAGGCTAAGGTTCCCATATCATTTACATTTAATATGTTTCTGCACACAATATTCGCTACCGTCTTATTCTTTTCCAGATGTCATCAAGTCTTCTTCGGTTTTCAATTTTACCAGACAATATTTTATTTAGCTTAAGGTACCTCGATTATATTCAATCATCTTTCAGACACGTCGATCCAACTCTTCAGCTGTTAACAGTACACTCATGATAAGACGAACCTTTTCCCACATCATGCAATTTTCCAGCGCATCTCTAGTTTTTCTGGTCCACAATTTTGTCTATTGCTTCATTCCTAGCGGTGACTATATATCCCTTAATCATATAAACGTAACCTTGTTACGTTTTAAAACACATGGAATATCAGCTGGTAACTCGTTTATGGTAAAAGTGACTGGACTAAAGAAGTGGGAGTGATAGTGTCGTGTACCTAAAAAAGTGTAATAACATTTAACTAGGATAATGTTATTTTTTTTCCTTTTGAACCAGACGAACGAGTTAAATTGCTGATTTTCTTTTTTGCTAAATTTTCCGCTCATTTGCTTTAATTAATATTAACACCGTAATTATTTATGACTTAGTACCTTTTTAAACCGCCCGTAACAAATAGATATTTGTTTATTTTATTTTCCTGTAGTTTCTGTAAATATTTCAACATTAAGTCCTTTGGATGTCACTTACTCTCTAGACTTTTTTATTTAAAATATTTTTGTGCCAGAACTTAAAACAACTGCTTGCACTCTTTTCTGTAAAGGAGTGTAAAAATATGTCCTTGTGTTTATTAACAAAAACTTTTGTTGTTTCTAACTTCCGGCTATTTGTACTACTTTTTTTTGACTTTCTCTTATTACGTTTTTGTTAACACAATAGCAGTGTTGCAGTTTAAATACAGCTACAGTTTTCTAATAAAATATTCCATCTTTAACAAATGACCTGATTATCACGTACATCCAAATGACTTTTGTACTTTAAGTTCATTTATTTAAATTTCAAGTTATTTAAAATTTATGAAATTTATCAAGAGTTTGCTTTTATGCTTTATATATTTTTCTAACTTTAAACGAAACATAAATAAAATTAGAGAAAATTTTAAAATTGTAAATCAGACTCATCGAATTGATGTACAATATTTAACTTTATATTTCAAATGTTATAAACAAAGTGCTTAAATCGTCTTAAAGCACCAACAGGAAGCTGAGGTATTTAACGACAGAGAGCTATCAAAAAATAGAAAAAAACAGAACACAGAACATCAATCTGCTTTTCGAGCACTATTTATTTTATTTTTTCTTGTTGTTATTTCCGGTGTGGCTTAGTAAATAATGTCGAATATGTACTTATGTATGTATAATTTGTAATTTAATTAATTCTTTCTTAGAGAGAATAAAAACGAACTTAAGCTTGACTATAAATTTCATTGTATGTAATACATAAATAGTTCGACTAATAATAATTAAAAATTTTCAAAATTTCAAAATGAAAAATTTACTTTACTTTTCCAAAATTTGAAGTTTATTATTTAAAGTAGTAAATTTTATTTTTTTTTTTTTTTGGTTGTAATGATTCTCTTTTGAGTTTTCTTGTTAAATAAATTTTTTCTGGGGTTCCATAATCCATGAACAATTTTTAATAAAATATAAAATAAAATTTTTAAAAAATTTTTGAGAAAATGTTTACAAAAAATTTTCGATAAAATTTTTACAACAAATTTTTCTATAAAATGTTTAAAACAAATTTTTGGTAAAATTTAAAAAAAATAATTTTTATAAAATTTGTAGAAACAATTTTCTATAAAATTTAACATTACTATGATGAAGGGCATATAAGATTCTTGTTTACTTGTTTCTTTTGGAAAAGGACCTTTTAAATACTGCTGCATTAAACTTTAATTGTTTTTTTTTTTTTGTAATATAAAGAACATGCCTTTTCAGATAGTAAAAAAATAAATTTATGTTGTCCTAAAATCCGATCGAGAGTGCATTTAAATATTTAATATAAATCTGTGGCAATAATAAGGAATTAGTGTTCAAGTCCACTTAAGCCAAAATTAAGTTATGGGCACATTTGTAATCTTCGTACTCCAAAGTATCCATGTGCAAAGTTTCAATTATTTTGTACCATTTTTCGGGAAATTATAGCGAAATGGCTTTCTGCTTATCTTCTCTGAATGTCTAATCGCATTTGGAAAAATTGCTTGAGAAACCACAAGCTATTTTTCCAAATCATAAAAACTTTTTTCACAACTTATTGATGGCAATGCCTGCATAGTTTTGGTAGTTTCTCCAAAACATACGTTTGACTCCCATATGTAAAGTTTAAAGATAAGCTATTAAAAAAAAAAAATGAAATTGAAAGTTTAAAATTGCTCTTCTGCAAAACTTAAAAATCAGACTTAAGTATTTTTTCCTTATTGCCACAGAATTGAGAATTTATATAAACCTACCGTCCAATAATAACACAAAACGTTGGAGACTTAAAGCATGACATAAAAATGGTTTGTATATACAAATTTACACAGATTTTATTTTCTTAAATCACTAGAGTCATGACGCCAGAACGTGATATGAATTTAAGCTTTTAAAATTTTTTTTAAACTTAATTTTATATGTTCATTTAGCTGATTTAAGTTGCAAGATGGCATGCGAAAATTTTGCAATAATTCAGAGATAAAAAATAAAACTTAATAAAAAGGTTTGTCAAATTACGGGCAATAGAATAAAGACAAAATTTCTTCAATGTGTTAAGTGGCAGGCAGCCAAATTACCCTTTAACATATTTCCAGCTCAAAATACTTTTAACGAGAAATTTAATGAGGTTAATTTCATTCTTAATTTTCTTATTGCACTGGAAAATGAGCACAGGAAAAATATTACTAACTGGTGATGACAGCTGATGGTTATAAAGATGATGAAGATGTAGATGGCTGACTAAAACCTGGGTAAATTGTTCATTTATTCTCTCACATATTTATTCATTGTTATTAAACAAGTTATTCAATATCGATTGATATATCAGTGCACAATTTTCAATTTATTTATTAATTCCTTTTACTTGGAGTAATTGAAACTGTTATTGAGAGCTGCCTACTATTTACAACACATAAAGCAGCAAACAAACAAATATTGCCGAAATACAAGGACAAGCTCTCACAGCAAAGCCAAATATTTTTGATGGAATGATTTAAAATTGCTAACTGACAACTCTAAATGTATAAAATTATTAGATGAGTTGTAATAACTTCTATAATTTACCAACCTTTATAGATTAGGCTTTTAAAAGTCAGCTTAATTAAGATCCGGTCTTCGCGGAGCAACATGCATACCTCAGTAGGGATATATCTGAAGAGAACAGAGCGATTTTGTTACTGTGGTAACGAAATACGAGTATAGTGCTTACAGGCCACTACTGAAGTACCACTGATATCGAAACGGATAAAAGTAATTAAGTACTTGAATCGATTCAAGGACATAATGGCCTTATAAATTGGTATATTATAATTCACAAACATCTTCTTTAGTCATTACTTAAGATTACTGTGTTATTTTTTTTTTACTTTTCTTTCCATTGACGAACCGCTTTAACGGCTTTTCTGTTGGTTTTTCGCGCAATAATACTAACTATTTCAGGAGTACAATAATGACTTGGAAATAGCTCGTTGACTCGGTGATGCTCCTCGTAATAGCCCTTCACGAGTAAAGGTTGTAACATTATGACAGCGAAACATTATTACCAGCTGGTGGAGGATATGAATTCCGTCTTTTGAGCGTTACATAAGATGCTGAGTGATATTTATGCTGGATGAATAAATTGTGGTTAGAGCTTGAAGAGCAATGGCTTTTCTATTTAAACGCTCAACGTTATCATGGTTGTCATCCAGGAAGGCCTCTAACTTGATTTTCTGTTCTATGTCTAATGGTTCATTAAAATCTTTATCATATGGAAAATACTCATCATCTTCTACGTCGCCACTTATTTTGAAAGGATCGGACTCCTGTCCCATAATCTGTTCAATTTGTGCCTGAAGTCGTCTCTCATTTGCTGCACATAGCTTACGAAGCAAACGGGTCATCATATCATCTTCATCCATAGCCACTTGTTTCATTTTATTAAAAAAATACTTCCTACTAATTAATTAAAAACACGTGTTTACTTTGATTTCTAAATATAAACTGAAATAAGTGATCTCTATTACTGCCTTCGTCAGCAGTTTTATTGTTTACATCAAACGGTCCAAAAATTTACGTGCAAAATTGATATGCACAGACCCATGAGAGCTTGATTAACGAAACTATTTTGAAATAATTTTTTTCACAACAAATATACTAAAAATTTTAATTTTACTACTTCACTGCGTTTTACACACTATGTTTTAGGAAGTCATGGACTAAGAAATATTAGCTATTTAAAAAAAAAATGAACTACACTTATTTCAAGATCGAATGGATCTGGCTAGACCCATATGAACATCGGAGGGTTAAACAGGGAAGTTTAGAGAATTACAAAAGTATATCACTCTCTCTCTCTCTCTCACGAGTACATATATTCGGATAATCTTTTATACACAAGTTTACATGTTCTAGGCGATAAAAACGCGACATAAAAACGAACTCGATAGTTTTCTTATAAATAAACAAATGGAGATTATGCTGGTTCCTGAGACCCATCTTGCAACAAAAAAGCTGATACCCCACTCAAATATGATTTATATGAATATTAGCTTTACTTTCATCAAAACTTAGTTAGTCCATCAATTTATTTCTCCTAGATTTTTGATATTCGAGAGTGAGCACCAACAATTTCGCAAGTCACTAGTAGCCTGTTTGATAACAGCTGGCTGGTTGTTGGCATGGAGAAGGGTATTTGAAGAGAAAATATTAAAGTTGAAGCTTCACTAGAAGTATCTCCAAGAAATTGTATCACGTACTGGGATTCTTGCGACGACAATTTCTCAGTGTCCACTATAAATACCAGAAGATGAAGAACTTTCCCTTATTGATAAACACTCCAAACTAGCTGCCAAACATGTAACTCTCAGTTGTCAAAAAAAAAACCGATAAAATAGAATTTAACCTATAGATATAGAACGGCTATTGTCTGATCTCTTCAATTTTAGAATTATTATTAAATAAATAAAATTAAAATAAATATACTCATAAAGAACCCCTAAGCTCCTCAGAGAGCGACTAGAATCACGAAGAACAGCTTTTGACATCCTAAGTTATGGTTTTGATATCCTATATTAGAGGGGTGATCTCCAAATAATAACAGCAACCATGAAAAATACATTTCTGTGTTTCACTAGCTGAAATTAATTAAGTATATTTTTTGGACTTAAATGCGAATATTTTTTACTACCTGTGCACGTTGTGTGCGTCCTGACAATAATTTTTTTTGATTTTTCCACACAAAATTTTAAGACTCTTACATATTTACTTTATAGAAAGGTACCATCCCTGCATAAAATTCTAACAATTTAAAAATTATTGTAAAGCTCTGTAAAAGGTGTTTAAAATATTTAAAATATTTTTAAATATTTCAAAATTAAAGAGGCCTTAAAGTAGCCAGTACCTTTAAATCAGGATACTAAAATCCATCCAGTAGTTTTTACGTGATGCCAACGCAAACAAAAAGACATACACACAGGTAATGAGTTATTGTTTTATTATATGCATAGATTAATTCAGATACATTAAAGAAACAAATTTTTTTCTCCCAGTTGCCCTGTTTGTTTTTAATTAATAGTTCGCCGATTACCTACGCTGCTCTCATACATTTGCCTCATCCTGTTGGCCTGGTATCTGAGCCTCTCCCTCCCAAACAAACCCAGCACACTTTATCCTGTTAGTGACAAGTCATTTAAATCTACCAAGCTCTTTCTTCTACGCAGTTATCCACCTTTGAGTACCTCGATTACATGAGGTAACCTTGCTCGTTTTCTACTATGGAATATACTCCAGTTGATTCATTGCCAATAGTTTTTCTAGGCTTAGAGCTGTGTAAGTGAATCAACTACACAATTAAGATTATATATTAAAAAATTGAAATCTTCTTTTTATAACCTGCCTTGTTGTAAGAGTCCCTACCTAGTGTTTTAGTAGTGAGATTTTGTCTTTTATTAATGTTCTGATTTTATATTTTCCTCCATTTATAACGACAGTTAAATTTAAGTTTTGATTGAATAAAAAACTCTATATAAAATTTGCATCATTCATAATGTTATTTAAGTTGTAAATATTTGTTCTCTTGCTGCCTTAATGCTTCGATTACCGTTATTGATGTTGGTTAAAGTCACTTCAGTTATTTTCCTTAATGTCCTTCAGTTGACGTAATTTCTTGCCAATCTATTTTGCATATTTTTTTTGTGATGCTTGTCAAAGTTTTCCTGATAATAAGTTTATATTATCTTGAATACTGAAGGAAGTGCTTGTTGTCTGTTATCACAACATTTCATACCATAATCTTAGTGGATGGGTGACAGTTACAGATAACTCCTGCTTATTCTTAGCCCACTATTTTTATTTTAACTTCAACAACTGGAGCATACATTTGCAAAAAAAATATTGTCAATTTTGTTTTTCATCTAAATGTCACATTTTTCAGAGAAGATTAACATGAAGGAGTCACAAATTGCAAACTCACACTGCAAGTCAAAAATCGTTTTTAATATTTCTCACACAAGACACACAAATGCTTGTGAATACTTAACATCTGGCTTGAGATTCGGTTCAGTTTTTCGCTCAAGCAACGAGATGTACATACATATATTACGTTTTTTTTTTTTAAATTTGAATGGGCCTTAATACTTCAGAATGTATCCAAAAATTTACGTTATGCTGATTACTAAGCATCATTAAACAAAAAGAAGTTTATCTATACATATAATAATCTATACATCTATACATACATATAATAAAGTCCAGCCAGTGCTAGACAAAAATAATGTTTGTTTCACGGATTTTGCAATCATTTGCAGGTCATCCCTCTAATGTACGGCCAAGAAAAGCAGTATCTCTTCTTTTTAGTCGAATGTAACCAGGTTCATTCAGCATGTTACGCGCCAAAGGGATTGGATGAGATTCAAGCCTTTTTAGATATGTGACTGACTGCATGTTTCGCTATTTCTGCTTTAACTGATGACATGTTTAGGTCTTTGTGGATGTTAAAATTTTTTATATACCAGGGAGCAGATGTAATAATACGTAGAATCTTATTTTGGCGCCTATGAAGTTTTTCTACATTGCTAGCTGAGGCAGTGCCCCATAACTGAATCCCATAACACCAAATTGGTTTGAGGATCGACTTGTACAGTAGAAGTTTGCAATCTAAGCTCAGGGTGGAGTTTCTGCCAATAAGCCAATTTAGTTGCTATTAGTTTCATTTGTGTTAACTTCAAATCAATGTGGCTTTTCCAAGTAAGGTGACAGTCAAGATGTATACTCAGGTATTTAACGTCTGAAAGCTGTGGTATCATTTGGTTATTTATGCGAATAGGAGGGCATGAGTCCCTACGCAGTGTGAAAGTTATGTGAGTACATTTTTGTTCATTCTCCATTTTTCTAGCCATTTTTCCAAATTGAGTATGTGGTCTTGTAAAAGTTGTGATGCTTCTTGGGCACTTTCATGAATACTTAAAAAAGCTGTGTCATCTGCAAAAGTTGATGTGTGGACTAGGGTGCTAATTGGCATATCTGATGTGTACAGTAAATATAAAATTGGTCCCAAAATACTACCTTGGGGAACTCCGGCTTCAATGAGCTGTGGCGGGCTTAAAAAGTCACCTTCTTTTAATAAAAACTTGCGATTCCTTAAATAATCTTTTAAGAGCTTATACAAGTTTTCAGGCAAGTTCAGCTTTAGCTTAAATATTAGGCCTTCGTGCCAAACCTTATCGAATGCTTGAGAAATGTCGATAAAAAGCGCAGAACAGTATTTTTTTTCTTCAAAGGTCGTTTTAATTACATTTACTAATCTGTGTGTTTGTGAAGACGAATTGATGGTTCGGAATGCATCCTTTCGCGCTAAGAATTGGATTCAGCTTGGTTATTAATATTCTCTCAAATAACTTTGACACGTTTGAAAAAAGGCTTATAGGTCTGTATGATTCTACGTTTGTGTGGTCTTTTCCTGGTTTAGGAATCATAGTAATCAAAGAGACCTTCCACTCTGTAGGAAAGTACTCAAGACGTAAGATGGCATTAAAAACAAACAGAATAATTCTGCGACTTATACGGGGCAACTCAACTAACATCTTGTTATTTGTTTTATCAACGCCAGGGGCTTTTTTGGTGTTTAAATCTGCTATTGCCCTTTCAATATTGCTAAATTCAAATCTTAGGGGTACTACAGCACTAGTCTCTACTGATGGCAACTCAGCTATATCAGTACATATATTTGAGGTGAAAACCTTCTTCAAATGTCCAACAAATAAATTGCCTTTTTCGGTATCATTCCTTGCCCAGTCTCCACAAAAAGTTTGCAAGGGAGGCTTACGTACGACCGGTCTTTTAAGGTTCCTACATGCACGCCATAATGAATAATCTGATTGTGCAGTTGGGTCGAGTAATTTTTCAGAGATGCTACTCTTTGAGATTCTAGCAGCTGTCTTAGCCGTTTCGTGCAATCTCTAAGTCTAGATTTGAGTTGAGGAGATCTGTGTCCTTGCCATTCTCTTCTAATTTTTCTTTTTTCAGCCAAGAGCCGCTCGACATCTACAAAATAAATTTGATTGTATCTAGCTGGCTGTCTGGTTTCTGTCGCATGTTGGGCAGCTGATTTAAGGTTTTGATCAAAATAAATTAGACTCTGGTCCACATCTTCTGGTGTTCTTAGTAACCCATTTCCGTCTGTCTATCTGTCTGTTTTTCGTTTGTATTCGCATCACGTAAAGACTACTGGATGGATTTTAACAAAATATTGTGAGGAGGTACATAAGTATCCTGGTCCGCAAAAATATATTATTTCCAAGAGAAAGTGGTGAAAAAACAATGACAGTGCGCCTAGTACCACACCTTTATTTTCTGAAAGTGGGATATTTTAAAGACAACTGGCGCTGGTTTGTAAGGGAATGACGAGTTTTTATGGCTTACAAACCTGCTTACATATGACATGATATTCGTTCGCGATGTCCCACTTAGTAGCATTTCCTTTCAAGCGGTCTTGTCAGCGCAGTGTGGATGTAATGAAATTAATGTTGTTTAAAGGGAAAACAATCATAGCTTGTACGAATCGGAAGAAAAATTCATGATAGTCAGCGTAGTTTGTATGCATGGAAAATGACAAAAAATATGACAAAAGCGCCGAAAGGACGGGCATTTATATTCCATTTCGGTTCGTAATTAAAAACACTATTTTTTTTGTTTTTAAGTTTATTTCATTTCTTTTCGTGTTTGATATGCTTATAAGAGGATGCTTATAAGAGGTAACTATTTCATGAACTTTCAAGTAATGGTTAGTTTATATAAGTATCAATACCTACAATATGTTTTGGAAGAACTTACTTACTTACTTCATATGCTGAATGGAGAACTGACTTTGTTATTTTTGTCCTTGTAGGATATTTGTTCTCTATTTCTCCATTTCTGCTTAATTTTAGATAAACACTGTAACCTTTGCTGCTATTTCGATTATTTCTATGGCCTTATTATAACTCTTTGTTTTTTTTATTGTAGAATTTGTTTTGAGAATAATCATTTAGTAGTGCTTTGCAAAAAAAGTTTTTGGGTTTAGATTCTACAGGGTGGGCCAAAAGAAACCAAGGGCTCTCCAAAAATTTGTCTTAAAAGTGCCATTGTGTCTCGGGCAGTATGGGCAGTGGCTCCGTCCTGCTGAAACCACATCCCAGGTCTGTTTTCAAGAGCAGGACGTAAAAAATTTTCTATCATAAACCGATACCGCTCTCCATTTACGGTTACAGCACTTCCATCTTCATTCTCGAAGAAGTAGGGCCCAATGACATTTTCAGATGTTATCCCACACCATACTGTACACCTGATGGGGTGCAATTGGCGTTGATGAATGGCTCTTGGATTTTCAGAACCCCAGAACCTACAGTTCTGCTTATTAACAAAGCCATTCAAATGAAAATGAGCTTCATCACTCATAATCAAATTTTCAATAATGTCGGCGATATGCTCTTTGCGTTAAAATAATTGATCTCTGGTTCAAATAATACAATTCCAAGTGTTGTCTATATAATCTGAAAGAAAAAATAAAAAAAAGTTAATAAACAAAAAAGTTATTAAACTTTTACACCCCTTGGTTTCTTTTGGCCAACCCTGTATTAAGCAATTTTGTGATCTCATTTTTATTATAATTATTTTCGTTATTTTTATTTTTATTTTTATTTCTATTACTATTTATTTTTCTGTTATTACTTTCATTATTAATTATTTTTTTTAATTTTTATACTGTTAAATTTAGCTTTTTATTTAAATTTATTACAATATTTGTTAATTGTTAATAATATGTAAGCAGAATATTTTAACTGATTATGGCCAAGAGGATAGGTTGTTGAAAATAAATCAAAATAAATAATATAGTATCATTAACATATTTTTAAAATAAAAAAAAAATAAGATTATATTTAACAAGTAAAAGTGCTATATTCGGCCGTGCCGAATCTTCTATACCCTTCACCACGGTGATTTATACAGACATGTACAGCATTATCCATATTGAAAAGAAATAGAAGACAAATGAAAACAAATTCCGTTTGCTACAATTGTCGCCGTGTTGTCAGCTACTTAATGATATCGAAGCCGACGCTACATTGTAAACTCTGACATTGTTGTAGAAATATTTATTTTGCTTTTATATTTACAATTTTGTGACATTTTCTTCTGTTGAATAAAATAGAAATTAGCCTAAGTTGACGACAGCCACAACGGTGGTCGTGTAGCCATGTAGCTTTGCTGGCTTCAAAATAATCGTTTACCTATAAACGTGTGTATTTTATTTTTGACAGTTTGTAGTCGGTATCCTGATGATGTCTACGTGTTTAATGCATCTATGTTTTAAAACAGAGATATCATCTATTTAAAAATCAAACGCATTTAAAAAAATATGTTACGCTATACACACACATACATACATATGTATATTCTTAATATTAATTATATGTTATGTTACAGTCATGATTTTCATTTTCAAAGAAATATTGAAATTTTTGTTTTAATTTTTCGAAAATTTTGTGTAAAAATTTTTTGTAAAAATAATTTTTTTAAAATTTTTTGTAAAATTTTATTCGAAATTTTTTTGGAAAATTTTTAAAAAAATTTGTATCGAATATTTTTCTGTAAAATATCTTTTTGAAAATGTTTTGTAAATTTTTTTCTAAAGTTTTTTTTCTAAATTTTTTTTTTAAATTTTATTGAAGTTTTTTGTTAAATTTAGGACCTTTTTGCAATTTATATTGAGTTAGAATGGTCAGACTAAAGCAAAAAGAAATCCTTACAAAAAAACAAATTTTCCTCATATTGGCACATGGGGTCCTTTTAACTGCTCCTATTTATCAGTGGGTACCCTGTGGGTCCATTGGCTACCTCTATGTGTATTGCTTTCTATTAAGGTCTGTAATACAAATCAAAGCAGAAAAACCCTACCAATCTAAAAACAAACAAAAATCGTTCCTCGCAGGGGGAGATCCTTGCAATCTACCTGTCGCAGTCTAATATTTATTTGACAAAAAAGGCAAAACAGAATCATTAAAGCCGAAAAAAATTAAAAAAAAACGTGAAAAAAATATAGGTGGGAGTGGTTTTTGGCCCGCAGACTCCAAAGGGATTATCCGATGTTGCTGAATTGCAATATCAAAATTTTCGAAACTATGCCTGACAGATTGGTGTGCTTAAATTTTTTGTATCTCTTCTGGTGCCTTGGCAAATGACATTACAACACTAACACGGACAGACGGACAGACGGACAGACGGACATCGCTTAATCAACTTCTCTATGTATAAGGATCCAGAATATATATACTTTATGGGGTCGGAAATGAATATTGTAGAAATTACACACGGAATGACAAACTTATATATACCCTTTCCACCTGTGGTGAAGGGTATAAAAAATAATATGATAATTCAAAATTATAAAATAGGTTTAAATAGTTTCTTTTTGTATTTTCATAAATATGTTAATGGATACAAACATAAGTATATACATATGTTAAAACAGAAAATATTTTTAAATATACGAGAAAAAGCTTCTGAAAACTGAATTACTTATTTCACAAGTTTAATAATAAAAAATACTAAAAAAAATAAATAAATTAAATAACTCAAAAGAGGATATTCTTTAGCAGAAATATTTGAATTCATGTCAATTGCCATACAAAAATGCATTGTTGTTTTTAACGCTTCTCCCGTTTCGTTTTTCAGATTTGTTTTTATAATATAGATTTCTTTGTAATCTTATAGATTTTCCTAATTGTTCCAAAAATACATTTTTAGAAATTGATTCTTTAAAATTTATTCCACCTCTAAAAGAAATTTAAATTAATATCTTTTCAGAGCCAACAATAAAGAAGTGCTTTCTATATATAGCATCTAATAGTTTTGGATAATCCAGAAACCGTTTCTTCCTCTTCTTTCCATCGACATTAAATTGAAACAAAAGAGACACTTCAAATATTTTATTTAAGTTTTTTCAAACGCCTCCAGCTAGAATTTTGGATAAAGTAGCTATCTGAAATGTAATATTATTTTTTAAACATACATATATCTTATATTTCTGTAATTTATTACCATTGGGTAAAAACATATGAAATCAACCAATGAGTTGACCGCACCGATTTCGAATTGGATGAAATTTGGTACGAAGGGAAAGTTAACCATAATAAGAGCGTTTGCAATGTTGCGCCTTTTCTTTCTTCAGAAATTTATAATTCTACGTCATTGAGTTCTCCAACAGTACAAATCGGAAATAGATTTGAATATTTCGACGTAATAGTTTACTTCTGATAAAAGGTCAGCTACTACTTTATTTTGACAATTAATAGTTTCTAAAAGAAAAGTAAAAAATATAATTACATACACTAAAATGATGGTTCAAAATTACAACAAGCTAGGAATATACCAAGTTAACCTAATACTGCTCCATTTATGAGGATTTAGGTGATTTGTTCCTATTTTTAATAAAAAAAATAGCCTGATATAAGAAACAGTAAAAATAATAAAAATACATACCTTTTGATTTTTTGATTTCTTCCTTAACTTCTGAATGTTTCTTTGCTTCCGTTTTTAAACTTGAAATATCTGAAAATATTACTTTTACTTAAATATATTGTTTTTCAATAAAAATTATAATTTCATACCTGTTGTAATCTCTTTAAAAATTTCCTGCATTTGTTCCATTTTATTAGGGTTCCGTACACAAAGTGTAAAAACGTACCCCTATTGTTTTCGCTACAATATCTGTCCGTCCGGCATTTTGTCCGTCTGTCAGCGCCCTTTATCTCTGGAACCATAATAGGTAGACTCTTGAAATTTTCACAGATGATGTGTAGCTGTTGCCGCTATAGAAACAAATACGTAAACTTATAGGGTGTTCCGATAGAGAGGTGTTATTCACGAATATGTGCCTATTTCGTGAACTGTAGGTGGGATACACTTGAAATTTACAAACAGTAATTAAAACTTAGTACACTATATAAACAGCTATAAAAAAATAAAAATAAAAATTAAAGGGTGTTCCGATAGTGGTGTGATTTACATGTATAAGGCCTAAGTTTCAAATCTTAATAGGTAGATGCTTGAAATTTTCTCAGAAGATGTATTGCTGTAGCCGTTATAGTAGCAAATACTATATCTTATAGGGTGTTCCGATAGAGAGGTGCTATTTACGAATATGTGCTTTTTTTTCAACTGTAGGAAGAATACACTAAAAATATGCAAGCAGTAATTAAAACTTAGTACGCTATATAAACAAGTCTAAAAAAATAAACCAAAAAATTAAAGGGTGTTCCAATAGTGATGTGATTTGCATGTATAAGGCCTAAGTTTTGAACCATAATAGGTAGACTCTTGAAATTTTCACAGGAAGTGTGTAACTGTAGCCGATATATCAACAAATACTAAAACTTATAGGGTGTTCCTAAAGTGACGTGTTATTTGCCTTTATGTCTTAATTTCTTGAGCTATAGGAGGCAACCACTTAAAATTTGCAGAAAGTAATTTAATCTTTGTTCGCGTTATAAGCAAGTATACAATATTAAACCTAAAATTTAAAGGGTGTGCCGATAGTGACGTGATTTGCATGTATGTATATGGCCAAAGTTTTAAACGATAATATGTAGACTCTTGAAGTTTTTAGAGGAGGTGTATTACTATGGCCACTAAAACAAATAGTAAAAATTAAAGCGTGTACCGACAGTGACGTGATTTGCATAAACATTGACTAATTTTTTAACCATAATAGATAAACTCTTGAAATTTTCACAAATGGTGTATTACAATGACCCCTATAAAAACAAAAAAATTTTAAAGGGTTTTCCGACAGTCACGTCTTTTGCATGTATAACGACATATTTTTTGAACAGTAGCAGGTAGACTCTTCCAATTTGTATAGAATATGTGTTGGCATGGCCGTTATGACAATTACTAAAAATTAAAGGGTATTCTGACAGTGACATGTTTTTCACGTATAGTAACTTATTTTTTAATAGTAATATGTAGACTCTTGATATATTCATAGAAAGGGAATTGCCATGGCCGCTATAGCAAATAACAAAATTAAAGGGTGTTCCGACAGAGACATGATTTTTACGTAAATAGCCTTATTTTTTGAACCGTAATAGGTAGACTCTTTAAATGTTTACAGTAGATGTTGTACTTCGGGCGCTGTAACAATTACTAATATCTAAAGGGTGTTCTATCAGTGACATGTTTTTCACGTATATTGCCTTTTTTTTGAACCGGAATAGGTAGGCGCATGTATATTTTTATAGATAGTGTATTACCATGACCGCTATAACGAAAATTGCTAAAATTTAAAGGGTGTTACAACAATTATGCAATTATGACTTTAAGTTTAAAATTAAAGGGTGACTCATAAGACAAGAAAAAATTATCAACTTGAAAACAAACTTGAAGTTGTACTAAACATAGTACGGAACCCTACGTGTGTGAGTCTAACTCGCACTTGACTAATTTTTTATTTAATAAGGTGATAGATCCAGATGGCTTCAAATTGTATGATAGTTTAGACTGCGGCCTTGTTTTAAACTTTGCTAAATATTTGTAGCTGTAAATTAAACATTTTTTATTAGATACATATGTATACAACAAAAATTTTGTATTCTGTTAAAAAAAATATCAACTTATTTAACGTTAAGGATTCATCTTGGTTTAATCAAGGATTAATTAAATTTGTAGGTGGGCTTAAGCGCTTATAATGGCGAGAAGAAATATATTGTATACTATAAATTTATTCTCTTTATTTAAAGCTATGTACAAAAGGTATAAGTAGGTTTCTTGTTTACAATTGTTTAAATTTACTAAGCATATTGCGAGATCTTTTGAATGAATAATTTTCAGGAAAAAGTCCCTTGGGTTAAATAAAACGTGTGCTAAAAAAAGCCTTTTTCGCTAAAATCAATTATTTTACACGGAATGTTGCCAGTTATTAAGCAATAACTATCAGCACAGTTGGCTGAAAATTTTCCCAAATCTGAATTGTAAGATTTAATAAATCCTTTTGCCTTTCTTTTAATCCCTTTTAGCTCAGGCATCTTTATTATTAATGGCAGATCAAAGAATATATTAAAAAGTTGTTGATCAATGTGTTGAGGTTTTCGGACACCTTTTTGAAGAGATTGCATCATGTTTTCGAATGGATACGCAGTAACATACGAAAGACAACCAAATTTTTCTGATGCATCTGTCAAATGCAAGAGATTATGGACATTATGGGTGATTATAGTAATGATTGAAAATTGGCGAAACTTACTGCTTTCCATCTTCGTATTTCTTTTAAATAACGTGGTTTTCTTGCGAACTCGATTGGAATGTTTACCGATAGAGCAAGTAACAACGATGACATTGATTCCTTTGTGTTTGGGGATATACGTTCACTTGTTTTTCCTTGAGTAATCAAAGAAAGCATTTTTGTCATAACCCCTAGGTCTACCAAATGCATTATCTCCAGTGGAAACTGTGATACCATTATAATTCCTGCACTTTCCAGCGACATTTCAGTGTTGGTATATTTTTCTTTATGGAAAGATTTGTCAGCTCTATTATAAAAATCTTCGTCTGTTCTGAGCTTCGCGACGGAGGTACAAAAAGTTGTAACTCTTGACACGTTTACACCTTTTTGTTCACACTTGCTGCATCCATTTAAAGAGTTATATCCTTTAATTCCACAAACAAATGAGCGAACAGGTTTATCACACAAAAAAGCTCGAACTTCGACGTTGGTTCTTTTATTAGAAATGTTAAAACCCTCTTCTTTAAGCTTTTTAATTTCGTAGATGAAATCATGAAGATATAGGTCAACATCAGTCTGTTTCTTTTTCCCTTCCCGACATAACTTCCTATTAAAAAAAAGCTTAACTGAGGGCATATTCACAATGCGTCCCATTATTGACCAAAGACAAACTTCACTACTTTTATATAAAGGAAGTCCATCTATACCTATATCTAAAATAATTTTTTCTACGCTATTTTTTATAAGAAAATCAGCAACCTTTTTTAAATTTGTTTCTAAGCCTATATGAAGTCTTTCATCAAATAAAAAACATCAACTGAATTACGCACAATTTTTGTTTATTACATCATCAAATGTATTCTTTTATATATTATGTTCGTAAATCTTCGTAAATTTAAAAATTTGTATCTCTGCCTTACAATTATGTTTTTTTAGTATGCAATACTGAAAGGGAAAGTGTAAAAAATTCGTCGTTTTTTGGTAACTTAACATTTTATATCATACAAAGTGCATTTCTTTAGGCAATATTTATGTGCTTACTAGTTAGAGCATTTATAATGAAAAAAAAAAAAAATAATGTACTGCTTACGAAATCTCGATTATAACAATAATCTGTTATTGTTAGCTTCTTAAGGTGGGATCACACGATTGCCGCAAATGCAACAATTTGGCCCAATTTTTATTGTGCTAAATTGCCGCATAATAATAAAGTTGTTCCAATCATATTCTGTTCATTCACATGATTGCCCTATTGTGTACAAATTTGATTGCCGCAAAACGTCGAAAAACAATTGAGCAACAATAATTGCCGCAGCCCAGTCACACGGTTTTGTATTGTAATTATGAAAAGCAGCTGAGCGAACTTGAAAAATTGTGTTTTGTTAAGTGCATAAAAATTGTTTATTTTTTAAAGCGAAAAAAATTTGCATCAGCATATGTAATTCAAATATACAAAAAAATTAGAGCAACTGATGGCTCATATGAGAAGACCTTAAAAGAATTTGGAGTAATATATAGCCAGAAGTTTAAAAACTGTTAAGAATTTACAAATTTTATTTGTATGAATGTCGAAACCTTCAAAGATTTATTGGAACTGGTGTTACCATATACATATTCGTAAACAGGACACAAACATGCGCATGGCTATTCCAGCTCTTGAACGCTTAGCATAAAAGTGAGAATATAATAAAAAAAAAATTATTTATAATATGAATATTTCATAAAAAATTATGAAATAATCATTATTTCAAATTATTATTATTTGTGCTTACAAAAGAAACATGAGCATATACCAAAAACACGTTATTTAAAAAATATAAATTGCCGCGTATTGGTATCGTCTATTGCAGCACAAGAACACAATAAATATTGCCGCGTTTTTATCATTTCTATTGCCGCATGATTACCAATTTCCAAGTCACACGATTGTCGCACCAGAGTTGCATATTAATGGGCAAAACTGGCACAATATTGGCCTCGATTGCCGCATGTGTTAATTTATTGTGAAATCACACGATTGGCGTATAATATAAGGCAATATTTGGTGCATTGCGGCAATCGTGTGATCCCACCTTTATAGATATATAGAAAGTATCTCAGTACTCACTGTTCGGAAAATATACCGCTGAGAACACCAGAAGACGTGGATCAAAGTCTTATTAATTTTGATCAAATCCTTAAATCAGCTGGCCAACATGCAACAGTAACCTGACAATCAGCTAGATACAATGAAATTTACTTTGTAGATGTCGAGCGGCTCTTGGCTAAAAAAAGGAAAAGTCGAAGAGAGTGGCAGTCACACAGATCTCCTGAACTCAAATCTAAACTCTAATTGCACGAAACGGCTAAGACAGCTTCTAGAATATCGAAGAGTAGCGTCTCTGAAAAATTACTTGGAAGACCTCGACGCAACTGCACAATCAGATTATTCATTATGGCGTGCATGTAGGAACCTTAAAAGACCGGTCGTACGTAAGCCTCCCTTGCGAACTTCTTGTGGAGACTGGGCAAGAAATGAAACCGAAAAAGGTAATTTATTTTTTGATCATTTGAAACAGGTTTTCACTCCAAATATGTGTACTATAGTTGTGTAATATAGTTGAGTTGCCACCAGTAGAGACTAGTGCCATAGTTCCCTTAAGATTTGAATTTAGCGATATTGAAAAGGCAGTAGCAGATTTAAAAAATCCCCTGGCGTTGATAAAACAAGTAACAAGATGTTAGTTGAGGTGTCCCGTATAGGTCGCAGAATTATTCTTTTTGGTTTTAATGCCATCTTACGTCTTGAGTACTTTACTACAGAGTGGAAGGTCTCTTTGATAACTATGATTCCTAAACCAGGAAAAGACCACACAAAAGTAGAATCATACAGACCTATAAGCCTTTTATCAAACGTGTCAAAGTTATTTGAGAGAATATTAATAACTAAGCTGAATCCAATTCTTAGGATGTATTTCGAACCATCAATCTCATTGTGTTTGCCCTAAGGACCAGGATCCACTTTTTTGCAAAAGGGGAAATAAATAGCGTTAATTTTGCAAAAACTGAAAATTTGTCAATTATTTTCGATTTAAACGCTTTTTTTCAGATTTGGGGCCTATGCGCTACGTGTTAACGTTGTCGAATTCGACTAAAATTTTGTGGGTGGAAGTTTCTCATCAAATCTAACATTAATCCGACATGCACCCCTTGAAATTGGAAAATTTATGTTTTTCACACATTTGAAAACCCGCTATAATGCGTATATCAAGCAAAAAACTAAAATTTTGTGAAAATGAGCGAATTCACTAAAATGTGAATAAATTCAAAAAAAATCAATCGATTTTTATGGTCGATATCTCATTTTGTTGCTATTATATGTCGCTATGCGATAAAAAAATGAATCTGGAAGTTTTTTGCCGTTTTCGATTTTTTATGATTTTTTTAAAACGAAAATTTTTGCCATTTTTACGTAAAAAATATATTTTTTTCTTAAGTTTTTTATTATAACTCCGATACTATTGATCCGATTGAAACGCGATATATAGACGAATTAAAGGCTATGCAAATCTTAATTTTTCTGAATTTATTTTAATAATATCGGACTAGTAGTTTTTGAGTTATCATTAATTATTTGAAGAAACGTCTCAAAAAAATTGCAATTTTAAAAAAAATTTTTTTAAAAAAAATCTATCCATAGAATTTAAAAATTTTACCATTTTTGTACTAAGGTAGCCATGATACATCAAATGTATATAGTAGTTACTCGAGCATATTTTTGCTGTTGCCCTGTGTTATTTTTGTCTAGCACTGGCTAGACTTAAAAAGTATATTTTTATTTTAGACTTAAGATATGAGTAATTATTGTTAGTTCAAACATATTGAAGATACAATAAATAATTATTAAAAAAAAATGTTAGTTTCTTCTTATGCATTTTTCTTTTATAGGTGCTACTCTATAAAAGTAAGAGTCTTACAATTGGTGTGTAATATTTTCAAAGCAAGATCGAGAAAAATATTGTCAGGATGCTCACGACGTGGCGGGCACAGGTAGTATAAAATAAAACTTGAAACTTTACGGTAGTAAGGGTTACTTCTGTAAAGCTAACCTCAAGTGGTACCTACTATGCAAAAAAAAAACAAATATTGTATAATTAGAGAACTATTTACAAAATTTCAAGACTCTACCTGTAGTCTTGACCCTTAACTATACAATAGATATACCCGGGTAAGCATAAAACTCTTAATGAAATTTTGTATAAAAATGCAAGAAAATGTGTTCAGTTCCATGCAAAGTAATTTAAATAACATAGTTCTTATATTTTTTGGAACATATACTAAAATAGACTAGTACATATGTACGAGGTCTGTTCAAAACGAAAGGTAAATTTTGAGTTTTTGCTGTGTACATTCAATTATCGAATTTTGTTTTTGTTATGTTGGTACACATGTATTAGTCATATGTTGGCAGCCAGTTTGGATTAGTAGTTTGTTGACGACAACTGGAAAAGTTAGTCACGTTTGTGTGTATTTTTTGATTCTTAACTTCTCTCCGCTTCCATTGGGATGATTGGGCATTTGTTTCGACGTCATAACCATATATATACCCACGTTTTGTCACCAAATCCTATAATCTCGCTCCAACTCGCACTGTTAAAACTTCTTATGGACAAGTATAAGAGGCCTCCCTGGTAACAAAACGTATTCATTTTTATTTTGCCATCTTTTCTTGTTTCCAAGAAAAATCGTAGAGAATCTCAAATTTTAAAATTTCAAAAATTCCCAAAATCTCGTTCCAACTCGCACTGTTAAAGCTTTCAAGTATGGACAAGTATAAGAGGCCTCCCTGGTAACAAAACGTATTCATTTTTATTTTGCCATCTTTTCTTGTTTCCAAGAAAAATCATAGAGAATTTAAAATTTTAAAATGTCAAAAATTCACAAAATCTCGTTCCAACTCGCACTGTTAACGTCATTCAACAAGTCCTGAGCGAAAATAATGCGACGTTGCTTTTGCTCAAACAAACTTCACTGTCACACGTTTCATCCCCTAAACATTCGAGAAAACCCTAAACATTCGAGAAAACCACCTTATTTACCAGATTTGACATCCTGAGACTTTTTCCTTTTCCCAAAACTGAAGATTTTTTAAAATTGTTTTGCTAAAATTGACGAGATAAAGTCAGCATAGAACGAGCTGTTTCGAGGATTGGAAGAAGCGCTGACATAAATGCATTATATCTGAGGGGGATTACTTTGAAGACGACAAAATGAATATTGATAAATAAATAAATACTTTTCAAACAAATTAAAAGTATAACAAATGCTGCTACATCAAGAATATGGTTCTCCTTTTTGTCGTGCATTTTCTTCGACATTTCTCCTTATTATCTACTTTACCATCGAAATCATCAACACTCGCATTATTGCCGTCGCCGTATTTGATTTATTTCATTTATTGGCGGAAAAAATATGATCAATAATACTATCAGATTTTTGAAGTAAGATTTAAGTTCGTTGTATTCTCTCTAAATTGGAAGAGTAATTCTTTTTTACAAATTAGGTGATTAAGTTTAAAGAAAAATGGAAAAATTTTATTTGTAATGCATTTTCTAAAGCGCTACATCTATCAATAAATATTAATTATAATTGCACATGAGCTAATTTTTACATTCACACATTATCTTTGAATGTATTACGTGCTCGTATTTATGAAATAGTTTTAAAAAGGCTCGACTGTTTATTTAACCAACAAATTGAGTGCATATTCACAAGAACACATATCTATAGATACCCGTACATATCAGCATTTATTAACATATTTAATGGGTTATTATAATTTTAATTTTTGTTGTATTAAATTTATTGTTGTATTAAACCTGCCGAGAACTTTCAATTATTTAGGACACACACACACGAGCTCGATATTAAAGTGTGCTCTCACCTTAAATAAATATTAAATATTTTTATATTTGATATTCGTAGTTACAATAAAATTGAAATAAAATGCAAACTGAATACATAATTTAAATCCTCGTGTGAATATGAATAGATGAACATGAAACACAATATTGAGAGAAAGAGTACTAAGTTATATATTACTGAATAAAGTGTTATTGTAAACAAAAGAACAATTACAGGCAATAAATACGGGTAAGAAAGTGATTTAAAAAGATGTTTTTTGATAAACTTGGCAATAACTACGCAAACCAACGAGACCAAATTTTGGACTCCACAACAAATAATGGATCTCTGACCGCCTATTTTTCTTGGAAACAATTTTCTGTAGATCTCTGAAAATATTAGGCAGATTCACGAATTTAATCCAGCAGAACAGGGTAAACCCTTGCAGAACAGGCTAAACTCTTGTTAAGTTGTGGTATCGTAAAACTTATTTTTTTTGTAGATATAACAGCATACCACGAAAACTAAACCAATTTACCAAATCAGGGTGCACATTTTAATAAAGATCTACAAATAACCTAATAAACGATTTTAAATATCTCCAGTCAATAAGCTGACTTAAATTTTTAAACTCGGGTCATGTTTCAATTATTCTTAATAACAATGCTAAGGGTAACGAAATTATCGATGAACTTGACGCGGAGTATATTAACTCAGAAAGATTTAGTCCCTACTATGTAGTAGAAAAAACTGGTCAGCACAGGGAGACTAGGGAAGATTTCGGAGTCCCATTTGGTCCAGTATGAACGCTTTAAAAACTGAACTCCTTCTAGGCAAGAACCAGTAGATGGTTTAACGGTACACCGATATTCTGGAAGAGCGAGGACGACTGTGAGTTTGAAACTGTTAAGCACTTTATGTGCCAATGCTCGGTGTCACAAAGTCGCAGAATTAGATGGCTAAGCAAAAGATTTCATGACGAGTTATGCGATATACCTCAGTGTAATCTGGAAAATTTCATCGGCTCCATTAGGGAAATCAGGTAGCTGAGTAATAGGTAGTAGGATATTTTCGTTTACACATCTAAAGGAAATCACCTACCACCCTCTGGGTCTTCGTATGGATGTGCCATTTTAGGGGCACAACTCTTCTCAACCTGACCTTACCTAACCTTTGGAAACTGCTCAATTTGTGTATACATGTATTTATGAAGTAGTTAGTATTTTAAAATATACAGCACGTATTCCTTGGATGTGTCGTCCCTATTGCAAATGTTAGTTCTTTTAAAACTATTCAACAATGACAAGATTACAAATAATATATTGGAATTCAAACTCGACTAACCTTTTGTAAACGACTACTGTCTGCATCTAGTGTCTAGGTTTATAATAATTTCATTAAATAAACAATATTTTAAATACTTCTTTTGTATCATTGATACAATAGCTGATACAAACCAGCACGTGTGCTAAGGAGGGATCCTCTTTTTTATAAAATTTTATTGCTGCTGCAGTTGCTATTATTAGTAGGTAAACATACATACATCTATAAATAACATACATAAGTGCAATTTAGCCCTATTCTGACGTTAAGTGAAATGTGGAACAAGATTAATGTGGGCACCTGCCGGTTGGCCTAATCCCATGGTGGTCTTACCACCGAGTGAATCGATCTTAATCAGCAACCATCACGTGTACCCCCGAACAACCGGTCACAGAGAGGATAGGCTCTCTGCTACCGATTCCCGTGGTACCAGTCCTTTGGTTACTGGTCGGGCCTCGAAGAGGACCCGTGCATTAAAACAACAGACCTTTTCTTCTAGATTTAGGTTATATGAACCCTAGCGTGTGGTGCCCCTATTTTCCTCGAGTGAACCGCGTCAAAGCAATTGCCATCTCCTGCAGTGACAATTGGAATCCCTAGGGGTACGTTGAGGGAATTATTTAATACTCAGAGAGGGTGCTTTTTTCATTAAAAAAAAAAAATATTTGTGTTGTCATTTTGACTTCTGTTTTCCTCCGCAAGTTCATAACATCCAACTGAATAATGTGTGGACACGGTTTCCAGTTAGTAAGTTAACACAAACTTTTATTAAAGTCTATACATATAGTAAAATAGTAACTCATATCCTGTCTGTCTTTCTCGCATCACGTAAAAACTACTAGTATCCTTGTTCCGATATAGGATACTTTTTTCCGCAAAAATATCTTATTTCCAAGAGAAAGTGGAGAAGAAGCAGTGAAAGTACGCCGATTTTTTTTTTTACCGATTTAAAGGTATTGCATACTTTAAGGCATCTTTTATTTTTGAAAGCCGTATATTTTAAGCAACGTTGCGCAACAGATGGCGCTGTTTTAAAAAATGAATAACTCATTTCCTGAATGTCTTTTTTTATTTTATTTTTGAAAGGACAATTTTTGCTCAATTGCGCAACAGATAGCGCTGTTTTAAAAGAATGAAAAAATATGAATTACTTATCGCCATATAGCCAATTGAATAAAATGTGCATTTGATTTGTATTTTTACTTTGTGGAATTACATTGCTATTAAAAATTTTAGACTTTTACAGAGCTTAACAATCATTTTTAGAATTTTATTGAGGGGTGGGTACCTTTTTATAATGTAAATACGTAAGACTCTTAAAATTTTGTGTGGATTGCTTTCAAAGCAAAATCGAACAAAATATTGTCAGGAAGCCGACAACGTGTGTGGGTACAGCTAGTATTAAATGAAGTAAATAACGTAACCATTTAACCAAAGTAGAACAAAAAAAGATAATAAAAATCAAAAGTGCAAACTTGCAACTTTTGTCAAGTTGTTGCAATCGTCTTAAAAAGAAATTGTTAAGTTCACTATGCCCGAAAATAGTCGATTGCATTGACATTATGTTTTTAGTTTTACTGGGGAAATGAGGGCAACAACCTATTATAGACAATTATCATTCTAATTTTAAAATTAAGTCTATAAGCAACGACAAAATATAAAAATGGAGAATGAGTTTGAGTTGTAATTTGGCAAAAACAAGAAATTTTTTATTTTTTTTTATTTCCTAATTAAGGGAAATAACTAATAAGTGGTATATCCGAATAATATAACAAGTAAAAAAGGAACCCAAAAAAAAACCTGGCTGTGGCTATCTTAAATTCAAACTTTCGACTAGCCGAATTAAAATTTCTAACAACTTATACAAGTTGTTTGGCGAACAACAATACAGAGCGCAGAACAATATTTTCTTCTCCGAAATGGTGTTTTCACTAAATTTATTTATCTATGTACATATTTGATTAAAAATATGTACTGTGTTGTCTTCTGAGTCCGAGAATATATCCTATGCCAATATTTCATTGTCGAATTGACACCGGTCGTTTACAGTTTGAGCACAAACGAAGTTGATACACTTTCGACACCGAATGTGATCACTTTGTGCACGGATGGTGTCATTTTTTCTCTGGGTGCACGCTGGTGGCATTATCGGTCCTTATTTCTTTCGTATTAAGCAAGGAGCAGCCGTTACAGTTAATGGCGAGTGCCAACAAATACTCTTGACTGAATTTTTATTCTCAAACATTAATTAGCTAAACATCAACGACATTTATCTGCAACAAGATGGCGCAACTTGCAAAATACCGGGCTTAACAATCGATTTATTGCAAAATCAATTTGATGACACCTTTATTAACAGAAGTGGTAATTTTAACTGGCCCTACGTTCGTGCTATTTAGCGACTATGGATTACTTTTTATGAGGCTATGTTAAGTCATTAGTTTATGCAGACAAACCAGCAACTCTTATAGCGGAAGAAATTATTCAAGCCATTATTGACGCCATACGATCATATTTATTGGAAAAAATATACAAAATTGGACTGATCGTAGCCGCGGCATAACAAAGTAACGCATTATCTAACATTGCTATGGAGAACGATTAGCACAACTTCCGTTACAACCATACATATAATGCCTGGTAAACTTTTTAATTGTACAAAAATTAATTATATAAAGTTCACTAGTAAATAGTAAATACAGAATTGTATAAATTTCGTTAGAACGTCGAACACAGTGAATTTGAATAATGTAGATTTAGTGTAGCGGGCGAATCTTGAAATTTGATAGAAGCAACGCCCTTACTAATATTTATGGTTTCGATAAAAACTTGCTAAAGTGGAATAGTAGGCTTGGAACCTCCCATATAAGGCGAAAAATTATTTTAAAAAATTAAAAGTTATCCTGAGGAACTGTAGTGGATACAGTTTTGAAATTTTGCAAAAGTAGTCACTTTATTAATACGCGTATATGGGATTAGATTAATACCAGGTCCCTTTTACCTCCCATACAACGTAAAAAAAAATTATTTTCGTGTACTTACTGAACTATAATAGTAAGTGTATTGAATTTTTATACCAAGATCCCCCTTATTAATGTGCACTACCGCACAACAAAATTGCTGAATTGAAAAACTATGTAGATCTGGTAACTCATACAAATAAGAATTTATCATCACGTAATTTTGAAATTATAATACATGGGAAAGATTTTAGAGTTTGTAATTAATTAAAACTTTATGTGGCATCACCCAAGTCTGCTGAATTACAATAGAAGCATTTTTGAAACTTAGATTTTATTGTACCTGGACTTAATTTTTTACCTGATTTAGAGCCTTGGCAAACATGTTTTCAACCCGAACACAGAAAGACAGACATCACTAAATCGAATCACCTATCTACTAGGATCCAGTATATATACTTTATGGGATCGGAAATGAATATTGTTTAAATTACAAAAGGTTAAAAAAGAAAGTCTCCTAATCTAGCCTAAGGGCTTACTAAAAGTTTTAAATTACCTACAGCTTGATATTATCCCAATCCTTATAATATATTGATCAAACTAACCGCAGACAATCTTCATAAAGATCCCACTGTAATGCCACTGAATGCCTGTGTGTCTATTACTAAATTCTAATTGATTAAATTAAGTTGTGCAAGTTCAGCAAAAACTATAGACAACATTAAATGATTATAATAATTTTTTTTTTACTTTATTACCTAAAACTAATTATGATTTTTGCTATTTAGCGGCTGTAGCTTTTAATATAAAAATATAGGTATTTTTATAAAATAGCTTATCCAATTAAAAAATATTTAAGAAGACCCAAAAGGATTAGACGCAATTAAAATTAATAAAGATTTTTTCGGCCAAGATTAGCGCAAAAGCATAAACAAAAATGCACACAACAAACCTATACTCAAAACAAAGTTGAAAGAAAATATAAATTAGTTTTGAACAAAAAACATAAACCAGATTACAAAGCAAATTAATGAAACAACTCAAAAAACCCTACACCAACTGACGAATGAGATAAAAAAATATACTGCAACGTAGACAAAAATTATGCAAACAGTTTATAATCATGAATATTTTTATAAACTGTACAAACAAGAATACAAACAAATAAAATTTGACTTTAAAATGGATTCTGTTGTTCTGTTTAAGCAAACCAAACGGCCTGAATTAAAGAACAACAGACAATAGAGGAGAAGTTTTATATTTAAATATAAAAACAACCCACAATTTTGTAGTCAACAAAAACTAACTGGCACAACACCTCAATTGCAGCATTAGTTCAATGACAATTAACTACTCAATCACATGATAAATATATTGAAATATATAATAAACTTAATTCAGGTCTAGTCTACTGGCCAGTAAAAATGGAATTACAAAAAAAGTCAAGGAAAATGTTATTGCTTTTATGATTTTTTGTAAATTTTCTTATGGACTTTTCTTTGCAGCTAAAATTTTTCTAATAAGAGCTTAATGATAGTATGTCAAACAAGCCCTTTGCACCGTACACGATACAATCACGACTCGTTCAAACATTAAAGGCAGAGTTAGTCAAAACTTACTTTTATTTGTTTTGAACAATGTTGAAATGTAAGCGAAACAATTTAAAACAGATTGACTTACACTTTTACGTTTCAATGCACAGTGGGGCATAATCAAAATATTTTGGAAATAACTCAGCAATTTGTAAAGGACAAGGCCTAGGACTAGGTATTAATTAGACCTTTTAGACCATGTCTAATATTTAAAAATCAAAAAAAAAAAAATATTTCTTTAAAAGAATTTGCAGGGGCGAGGTAGCCAACTTTGAGATCACATAGCGTCACCCCTGGCAAGTGGATGGTGCCTAACGTCAAAACTTTAGCTGAGATACTCCTAAGCTATGCTCATGCCAAATTTTTAATCAATCGTTGTAGCCCTTTACAAATGGCTGAGTTATTTCCAAAATATTTTGATTACGCCCCACTGTGCAGTGGTAAACAAAACATACAACGAGCAGGAAAGAATCAAACAACAATTTTCATTTGTTAAACCCAAATTCAAATTTCATTTGAAAAGCAGACTGCACTTTTTCTCGCTAAATGATAGAAGAGCTAGCAGCACTTTAATACCTTCCATCCAATGTAAATGGGGTATGTATTCCTTATGTAAGTTATTCCTTATGTAAATCCTAAAATATTCCTTCTTGACATCAGAAAGTATATGGCTGGCTTCCGAAACGTAGCGACACAAAATCTGTATACAGTTGTGCTACCGTACTTAAATCATGAACATATGCAAAGTTCCGAAACAATGCATCAACTTTAAAACTGATGTCGTGTTTGCTTGTTGACTGCGTTATTAATACTTGTTGACGGCGTTTTGATTTAACGATATGTGTTGCAACACATTATAGGTTAGGTTTTATATAAATCTTAGACTTTTAAGAGATTTCGCTTTAGAATCTCTGTACTATATGTTAAACCAAATAAACAGAAATATAATTGTTTTAATTCCTCTTTAGCTAAGCCTTATTTTCGATTGTATACGCTGGTAGAAAAATAGTATGTAATTTGTTCGAAAGTTTTGTGCTAAAAATATTTTGCTGTGCCCACACACGTGTGCGTGTGTACGTCCGCACAATATTTTGTTCGATTTTACGTTGAAAGTAATTCACACCAAATTTTAAGACTGTTACGTATTTACTTTATATAAAGGTAATCACCCCTAGGAAAAATTCTATAATTTATATAAAATTCTAAAACTATAAAAGTTATTGTAAAGTTCTGTAAAAAGTGTTTAAAATATTTTAATAACAATGTAATTCCATAAAGTTAAAATGCAATTTTTGTTAAATTGGCTATTTGTCAGTAAGTAATACATATTTTGTGAATATTTTAAAACAGCACCATCTATTGCGCAACCGCTTTTAAAATATCTCGCTTTCACTTCATTCTATCATTATTTTAAAACAGCGTTATCCTTTGCCAACCGTGTTTAAAATATCCTGATTTCAAAATAAAAAAGTGCCTTAAAATATGCAGTACCTTTAAATCGGTAAAGAAATCGGCGTACTTTCAACGATTTTTCTCCACATTTTGTTAGAAATAAGATATTTTTGCGAAAATTAGTATCCCATGTTCGGACCAGAATACTTAGGTACTTCATCACAAAATGTTGTTAAAATCCATCCAGTAGTTTTTACATGATGCGTACAAAAAAAAGGAAGACAGACAGGAAATGAGTTACTATTTTATTATATATAGATAATAGAGTCTTTAAATTTTTTCAATTAAATTTTAGAGATTTCTCTTTACTTTTAAAACTTTTTGTTCTGTATGATATTTATTTCAAATGATGGTGATAATAAAAATTCTATCTATTATTTGTTATAAAGACCATGGCAATTCCCCTTCTATAAATATATCAAGAGTCTACATATTAGGATTAAAAAAATAAGTCAATATACGTGAGAAATATGTCACTGTTGGAACACCCTTTAATTTTTAGTAATTGTCACATCGGCCGTAGCAACATATCTTCTGTACAAAATTTTAAGAGTCTACCTATTACGGTTCAAGAAATAAGGCGTTATACATGAAAATCACGTCACTGCCGGAAAACCCTTTAATTTTTATTATTTTTTTATAGGGTTCATAGTAATACTCCAACCGTGAAAATTTCAAGGGTCTACCTCTTACGGTTAAAAAATTAGGCCATATTGACAAAAAGCACGTCACTTTCGGAACACCCTTTAATTTTTAGTTTTATTTTCTTACTTAGCCAAATAAGTTTTAATTACTGTTTGTAAATTTGTAGTGTATGCTTCCAACAGTTCAAGAAACACCTCTCTATCAGAACACCCTATAATGTTTAGAATTTGTGTGGCCACAGTTATACACTTTCTGTGAAAATTTTAAGAGTCTACCTATTATGGTTCAAAACTTAGGCCATATAAATGCAAATCACTTCACTATCGGAACACACTTTAATTTTTAGGTTTATTTTATATAGTAAACTAAGTTTTAATTACTGCTTGTATGATTTTAGTGTATTCCTTCTACAGTTCAAGAAATAAGCACATATTCGTCAATAACACCTCTCTATCGAAACACCCTATAAGTTTTAGTATTTGCTACTATAGCGGCCATAGTTATTCAATAAAAATTTCAAGCGTCTACCTATTATGGGTCAAAACTTAGGCCTTATACATGCAAAAAAACACGACTATCGGAAAACCCTTTAATTTTTAGGTTTATTTTTTTATACTTGTTTATATAGCGAACTAAGTTTTAATTACTATTTGTATATTTTAAGTGTATGCTTCATACAGTTCAAGAAATAAACACACATTCGTGAAGAACACCTCTCTATCGGAACACCCTATAAGAGTTAGTATTTTTTCCTATAGCGACAACAGCTATACATCATCTGTGAAAATTTCAAGAGTCTACCTATTACGCTTCCAGATATAAAAGGCGCTGACAGACGGACAGACATTGTACGGAAAACAATAGGGTTACGTTTTTACACTTTCGGTATGGAACCCTGAAAACACACTATAAACGAAAACGAAAAAATACAGTGAAGTTGCCAAAACTTAATTTTTGTACGGGCACATGCACATTTATTATTAAACGTGATTTTATCGTAATGCTTGCAGAGACTTCAAATATTATCAAAAATTATTTTATTACACCTCCCATTAATCAAAAACTAATGGATTTACTCGTAGGGACCTAAATATTAGGTTCCACAGAATGAGAATGACTATTTTCGCTATAAAATTAAATGTTATTAAAATATATTAAAATTAAATGGTGTCCCCGCAGTAGACAGTAGACTTCATTTTCATTCTAAATTTTTTATCTTTTAATTTTTTTAAAAGAAATAATTAAAAATAATATTTCAATCACAGCTTCCATTTTTGCCATTCTGGAACAGGTTATTTTTGTAGATATTTTTTATGTTTTATAACAATTATTTATAAATATTTATGGAAAGAGGAAATAAATAAAAATGAACAACAAAAATGCATATTTTATAAAAGAAGTTCTATTGAAATTAACAGAAAGCAGAAATGAACTACAAAAAATTTGGCAAAATATAAAAATATATTTTTTAAGTATCACAGCAGTAGTGTAAATGAAAGTTTTTGTTTTTTATTTATTTACTTTCTGAGCACCCCATCAAAAGCGTATCCGCTGTTGCAGAAACATACTGATACCTTTGTGCACTTAATACAAATTATTTAAAATGGTAACAGACGGAAAGCAAAAGAGATGGTGAAACAGCACAATCACACACACACACAAATACCTTTCCATACAAAAAAAAAAAAAAAAACAAATTGCATTCGTACAAATCCCCATTTTGAAATAGTTACTTTAATATCAACTGTATTAAACTCCAACTGTTGCTTACTGCTATCAAAATTTATTTCATTTTAGAAATTGTTTTGTGTCTCACGCACTCACCAACTGCTGTGCAGCCTTAAATTCATAACACAGTCATCAAATAAATACTCTCTCTGTTGTTTCTGCTTCATTAGAAATCAGATACCACAAAAAAGTTTTCAACATAAATCTAGGTCATTGATCTCAGGTGGAGAACTGAGGGGTTTTTTAGGTGTAACATATTATGTAGATTTTGAGCAATAAATATATTGCATTGCTATATTTTAAGGATATAAGGTGCCCTATTAGACTATCAAAGTGAGCAGTATGCAGCTAAAACAACTGGTAAAAGTGAAAAAATAAAAATTGCATTTTGTTGCTGGCAAATCGTTAATTTATTTCACAACAAAAATATGCAAGAATAGCAATAACCATTGTTACTGCATTAGTGTGTTCATGCGTCATTTTGGTGAGGCTGTCTAGCTTTTATTAAAAGCACTTTAAATGATAAAATTGTATAAAGAAAGTTGGTTGCATATTGTTTTATTATTGTAACCTTTGCTAAATTATGTAAAAGTTATCACATCTATGGTGATGAATTTTTACTTTTTTACTTTACCATACGTAGTATTAGGTAAAGTATAGTCATCATGAACAAATTCGAGGTCGGGATTTTGACGGATTTATGCGTTTTGAGGTGTCCTGAATCCATTTTGACTATTTTCGCGATGATGTGTATGCCACTATTTTTGTGGAGTTTGTACAGGTCATACCGTTTCACATATCAAACTGAAATTTAGTATGTGCCTTTGGTATATGGAGATGAAGAGCTGTATAAATTTTGGGCATAATCGGAAAGGGGCAAGAAGTAGTTTTCTTAACACCCCAAACCAAAAATAATCAATTTTTCGATTCGAATATACTTTGAACTTTTATTATTTATGTAATATATCCATAAAAATATCTGTTTCCATTGGGTATGGTAAAGTTAAGTGTAGGCCACTCCAGTTTTATTTGTTACAATAAAATAAAAACTTTTAATTAATTTATTTGTTTTTAGTTTTTTTTTTTTTGTTAATTTATTGCATAACTTAAGGCAGCTTTTATCTTTGAAAGAAGTATATTTTAAGCACGGTTGCGCAACAGAGCTTTATAATAATTTTTAGAATTTTAGAATTTTATATAAATTTTAGAATTTGATCCAGGGATGGGTACCTTTATATAAATTAAATACGTAAAAGTCTTAAAATATGGTGTGAATTACTTTCAAAGCAAAATCGAACAACATATTGTCAGGACGCACACAACGTGTGCGGACACAGATGGTATATACATAAATATCAACGGAAAATATTTTGTATTTGTTCATTTATGAATGAGAAGATTTATTTTTTTTCTTCTTTTGCTTTTCATGCAAGTTCTCATATATTTAAAATTTTGTTTATTTTTCATAAATGAGAAAATGTTCGCATTAAGCATTCGTAAAAATGTGTGTATATATGTGTGTATCTTCCTTACTCTTTATAACATAGGAAAAGTGGTAATTTGAAAAGAAATCCTTAAACACGAGTAACCTTGCTTATATTAAACGTTACTAAACGCAATCCCAAATACGAAAAATTAAAAGTAGAAAAAAGATAAAATGTAGAAACACTCTATTATAAAAATATAAGAAACTGATACTTAACAAGGGGACAATCGAAAGCAACAGTTTTGAGCTAAATTAAGTCTTAACTGGAACGAAATAATTTTGTAGTATACAAAAAAATCTTTTAAATAAAACTCTGTTATTAAACTAAACTTCCATCGAAGAGGGGCAAAACGTATAAACAATGAGAAATTGGGCTGTAAAATATAAAAAAAAAATAATAAAAACTTAAGACTTTAACAAAGAAGTCCTTTTTATAAGAAGATAACACAGTGCAACACGGAAAAAAATAATCATATACGAACACCACTACGTGATAAAAGACCAAAAAGAAGACCCCTGTCTCCCAGTTTTGCCCAAAGTCCTCCAGGTTTTTTTTATGGGCCCTCGATGTCATTTTTGCAAAAAAATGATCATTTACTCAAGCTCATATTTTGCAAATCGTTTGAAATTTTGATATACTCTCTGAGGCAAAAATGAAAAATTTCCCGGCTACATAAGCGCTACTTACACGGTGTTAAGAATCATTCTTAGGAAGTTCATATGTTCTAGGAAGTTGTTTATTGAGATCTTAGGTTCATTTTTGTAATTGATTGTTTCCTCGAATTTTGAACGGTTTGCTACCTATGGACCTAAACAGGGGAAAAAATGTAAAAAAATTGATTTTTTTAAAGTTTTTTGCGATTTTGACCTTGAAGATGAAGTTTTTTTGATTTTATATGTTAACAATTTTTGTTCTTTATGACAAGAGCTATAACTTTGCCTCAGAGAGTATATCAAAATTTCAAACGGTTTGCAAAATATGAGCTGGAGGACTTTGGGCAAACCTGGGAGACAGTGGTCTTTTTTTTGGTCTTTTATGACGTAGTGGTGTCCGTATATGGTTATTTTGCCATGACTTAAAAAATTACACAGTGTGTAATATTATAAGATAATAACACTACACAACCTTAAATGGTAAAAAAGCAATAAAGATAATTATATGAATCAAATATATACATGCAATGTATGTAAGAACATATATACACTTACAATTTAAAATTAAACAGAAGGGGAAAAGAATATAATGAAAAGCTTTCAAAATCAAATTCATTAAAAAGCGAAATAACTAAACATATTTAAAATTCTGGCCTTCCTTTCCTTCCCTTACCTTTGCTTATTCCTACATTGTAGTCAAACAAAAAACATAGTTGGGGTAATCGAGATAATGGTTGAATTATATGGTTTTAGTCAAAACATATTATTATTAAACATTATAATATTATGGTAAAAAAACTATAAACAACAACAATTTTAACCGACTTAAAAAAGAAGGGGGTTATCAATTCGTTTGTTACCTCTTTTATGTTTGTGCGCGCAAAACTCGGTAATTTCTGAACTGAATTAAACATTTTTTCTTTATTAGAAAGGATATGCTTACAGATTGGTTCTATTTTAAAAGAAGTTGAGAATTTTAAAAATTAAAGGGTGTCCCATGTTTTTTACGTGTGTTATGAACCGTAAAGAAAACCATTTTAAAATGAAAAAAAAAACTGCGTATCACCATAGCTGCCAATATGAAAGTAATAAAATAATAAACTTCAAAATTAAAGGGTGTCCCCATATGTGTCGTAAACTTACCTATATGGCCCTATAAATTGCAGATGACTTTTGAACTGTAACAGAGACGATACAGTTGAAATTTACATAGAACCTGTATATCTAAGTCCGCTATAACATCAAGTATAAAATTTGAATTTGGAAACTAAAGAGTTTCCCCACAATTGATGTTATTGGACCTATCTGGAACTATCTTTTGAACCGTTATGTATATTGATGCATATGGCCAAGCTTTTAAACCATTATAGACAGACAGTTTACAAAGAATCTGTTCTTTGTAATATGTCCTTTATAATAATTGTACATTAAAGGGTGTCCCAATAGGTGATATTATTTAACTTATATGGCAATTTGGAACCATCATTTTTTATTACTGTGTCAGTAGTGTGTCAAAAATAAAGGGTGTCCGCATATCTGACGTAATTTGTCGTATATGGCTTTATATCTTGAACCGTTATGGATAGACATATGAATACACAGAGCGTATAATTGCTATGTCGGGTAGAACAGCTAGTATAAAATCATTTGATATGGGTATAAGTACTTACAGATTGCTTCCTTTTAAATTTTTAGTTTAGAATTGATGCCCATATATCTGTTTTGAAGTCGGTTTTTTTGCAAGAATTATTATATTTTTATTTCTTTATTTTTTATTTTCTATTTTGAAACATTTGTAAAAAAAAATGATTTTACTATAATTTGAATAAAACACAAGCTTTTTAGGATTATGGACCTACCTTCGATTCCTTATACAAGGCCAACAACGACAACCTTAAAATGTACACCGGGAATATCACTACCGTAAAAACGACCGAAAACAGAAACTCACTCTTCATCGTTTTCTTTGATATAGTTCGAGCTATCGTACAAAAGCCGTTCTTAAACAATTGCACTTTCACGACCTTTGACCATCTTTTAAAGTACAATTCTCTTGGCATGGGAAACACCAAAAAGACGATTAGACTTCCAAATGTGCCTTTTTGTACTCTTTGTCAGCTTAACGTTGATCACGGCCGTGGTTGACGTGCTTTCTAGCAGTAATGAGATATTTTTTTTTAATTTATTATTATTATCACTGTATTAATTGACACATAAATTAGCTAAACATAACAACTTATCTTATGTTGTAACTAATAATTAAATATGTACATACGTATATAACTTTGCTTTTTGTGTTTAAGGTTTTTGCCATTTTCTTTTTTTAATATTTTTTTAAATGAACAATTTGTCAAAATAATATATTATTTTGGGTGGCTGAAACAACAAATATAAGGTGGTAAATATTAAAGTAAAAATCTTAAACAGGAGGGAAGCTTTAGGTAGTGGTAGACCTCGTACTCACCAGCTGACGATTGATGATTGAATGCAGTTTTCTCGAATTTCTTTATCTGAGTTTGGTTGGTTGCGACTAATCAATACCCAAAGTAGTTCGATACGAAGAGTGGTGATGGCGGACGCAGCTGTCTAGAAAATGTGCATTCCACTCTGCTTGTGTCTACAAAAATTAAATTTTCCCAATTTGTCTTTAATATTATCACATTAATTTACTGTTTCTTAGAGAAAATAAAACGAACTTAAGCTTGACTTCAAATTTCATCTGTATATAATATAAATAGTACGAGTAATAAAATTTCAAATATTCAATATTTTTAAATTATAATAAAACTTTGGTTGCGGCCTAAAAATTATTTAGTTCAAACCAACCATGTTACCCTTTTTGGGTGTAGTAACCATTTAATGATGAAATCTTAACTAAAACTTGTTTATCCTGACAAAGCAAATTTAGAAACAACTAAAATATGTTTATTGGAATCATACATTGTTACAGAAAACATACTGTAGTTCCTGTGACCATACAATAATCAAAATCCGGTGTTGCTTTAGACACTAACCTCTCTGCCTTTTGCGAGGATTCTTTGTCAATCGCTGTCGGATTCCCAATGTAGAAATAATTCCAACAATATTGTTATTCATACAATTACTATGATTAATGAAATGAAGAAAATATGTAGGTATATATTTCCAACACACAGTGCAATATGTGCAGTTTAGTGTTTATTTAAACTCTAGAAAGATATCCACAATTCGCATACTACGCTATGATGTATGCTCTTCCTTCCATCATGGACTAAATTTTGTCAGCCTTCTACAAGGGGTTCTACTAGCTGTCTCCACGAAGAGGTTTAATTCGAACTATTGACAGTGTATGTGGTTACTGCTTGTGCCTGTCAGTCGATGGCTAAATTGGGTAATAATAATTTGTTAGGAACTAAAGGTAATATTTCTTAAAAGCAGAATCATTTAAATAAAAATTAAGTTTTTTTTATCGTATTATTTATTAACCCTGCTAATACGTTGGGGTCTTTTGATGACCCAAATCGTATTTAACATTACCGTATTTCTAACTGGTGGAATATATTTGAAAGTTCTTACTACTCAGTGCATCAATTGTTTAAATATATTGAATTCAATTAGTTTTATCGCCATTTTAGGCTTAGAAAATTTTTTATTGCAACTGTTTACACATATCATGTTCGGGTCATTTGATGACCCTCTATAATTTTTTGCATTTACTTGGCCATAATGTCAGCATGAGTGACCTTGAAGACGATGCAAGTGATGATGGTGATATCAATTTTGTACTTAAGGAAGACGAATGTTTATCTTCAGAATAAATTCGTGATACTTTTGACGTATGCCTTACAGAAGCTAATAAAATGGATATAATTTACTACAGCAATTTGCAAGGAAGTGCTGTTTTCGAAAATTTTCAAGCTATAGATGCTATTGAGTTCGTTGCTTACCTGGGAATTCTTATACTTATTGGTATTTATTTACAATATATTTTTTCTATTATAAATGTATAACGGACATATTATTCTTTTAGGAGTCTATCGGTCATACGGTGAAAGTCTTAACTCCCCGTGAAACGACTTTTATGGACGACCTTTTTTGAGAGCAATCATGTCTTTGGAGCGATTATGCAATATTTCTCGTGTACTAGCATTTGACGATAGGCAAAGAAGAAGATCAGAATACAAAGAAGATAAACTTGCTCCTATTCGCACATTTTATGAGTAATGGACTTAAAACTTGCAACTGCTTTACGTTCCAAGTGCTAATACAACGATTGACGAACAGCTTATTCCGTTTCGAGGTAGATGTCCTTTCAAAGTATGCATTCCAAGTAAACCTGGGAAATATGGCATGAAAGCGTGGATAGCAGCGGATTCTGACACCGCGTTTTGCTTACAGTTCCAAATATACTTGGACAAAGTGGGAGACAATGCTGAAAGGAACCAAGGCGAACGGGTTGTTCTAGACTTAGTTTCTTCATACCGTCGACGAAATATAACTACCGATAATTTTTTTGCGAGTCATAATCTTGCATTAGAACTGCTAGAGCAAAAAATTACTATTGTTGGCACAGTGAGGAAAAACAAACGTTTTTTGCCGGTTCATGCAACAACACAAGAATTGCGTAAGCTTATGACACACTCAAGTAAATTTTTTTTCATGAAAAAGAAACTGTAGTTTTGTATGTGCCTAAAATATACAGAATGGATTATTTGCTTAGCACTCTTCACCATAACAGCAAGATCATCCAAAACAAATTCCGGAAATAATTGAATACTACAACTCGACAAAAGGCGGAGTCGACACATTGGACCAAATGGTTCGTACATATTCGTGCAAAAGAAAAACCAATCGGTGGCCAATTGCTCTGTTTCTAATTTATTAGATATTTCTGCTCTCAACGCTTTTATAATATGGAGCGAAATATATCCTGAATGGCAAACAAATAAACTGCACAAAAGGCGCCTATTTTAGAGCAACTCGGTGAAGTTTTAGCTTAAGAACATATCAAGAGGCGTAGTCGGCTTCCTCGCGCAGAAGCCTCTGCATCATTGGTACGCAGAATTCGAGAAGAAGACAGTGTATCATCATCTACGAATTCGCCTTCTCCAAAACGACAATGCGCTAGTGAACGGAAAAGGTGCAAACTTTGCCTGTCGAAAAAGGAAAAAATACGTTTACTGAGTACATAACTTGCAAAAAACCTGTTTGTCCGTCACACCGACACACAATCACGCTATCGACGACATATTGCATTGATCACAAGCTTTAAAAAATTTTTGAAATGTATAAATTTGAATAAAAATGTGGGGTCAAAATACGACCCGAATATAACATGTGTATTTTTTTCTAACATAGTAGCAGGGTTAATCTATTTTTGTTTTAACGTAATAAAAAAATATATTTTTACCATAAAACTAAACAAATTTTTTAAAATATATTGAAATTTATCCTTAATCATTAATATTGTTTCTAATATGCTACTTAAACTATGATGCATGCCATAAAGTTGATTTTTTTGTTTGCAGTGACAACTTTACCCATGAAAGATTTTAAAACTATGACATTTTTAAGTATCTGCTTTTCCCTTTGTCTACTGCATGCAGGTGGTATATTTTGCAATTGCATGTCACATATAAAACTGTGTTTCAAACCCTTTTTTATTTGAAAGTTCTACGAGTATTAAAGTTATATTTCCAAGTAACAAAACTGTTGACTAATAAAAAAAGCGTACACACACACACACCCAAAAAATGCATTTCATATAAAAATTATTTTTAACGCCCCAGTATATACATTAATAGGTGAGAAAAAGGATTTGTAATAGTATATAAATATGTATTTATGCATAAGTTTGTCTGGTCCAGAACAATAGAAAAATACCTGCAAATGAAGCTAAAAGGTAGAGACTCAAACATCAACACACAACCACAAATGACATGAAAGAAGAGTGAATTGAAAAAAAAATACACTTCTAAAACTAGTGTACACTCATTACGTATAATCAAAACGCATACTCGTAAACTGGCATAATGTCCTACTGGTACTTTAAAAAGGATTAATACTTATCCTTTTTAAAAGAAATTTGTGTCAGTATGAAAATTAGGTCGTGAGACAATTTGTTTAAGTTTGTGAATGGATTTTGTAATAATTTTCACACGTTGTAATTAAAGATAAACTGCACTTTCATTATTCGTTCGTTTGTTTAAATTAAAATTCTGTTGAAATGTCAGTATAAAAGCTGTAAGCATTTATGTGTGAGTTTGCATTTGTGTTAAAAATGTTGTTGAATATTTTCTACGAATAAAATGACATTTTTGGGTTATTTGGTTAGTATACCATTCATGGCTAAATACACCTACTTTTCTGGTTTTATCTCAAAAAAGATGTATTTTTTAATGAAAATATTTTTAAGAGCAAAACAATTACTAAGAAGTTTCTAAATGTAATAAGCCCTTCTAGGAATAATTAGTGTGAAACTTATTTTATCCTGTTTTTTAATCTGCCTTTTAATAGGAAATTAAAGTTATATATCTATATTATGTATGTATATATATAAAGGGTGTTTTTTATAGAGTTATAGAACTTAAAGTTGGCATTACTTTTCAAGATGGCGACCGATTTAATAGCTGTCAAGTGATTTATTCTCAGTTTGGTTTGGCAATTCATCATGAATAGACTCACGGCTGAAAAACGCTTGCAAATAGTTCAATTTGGGCCCGAAATTACCGTTGTTCCCGATTTTCATTAGCGAATTTTGTTTAGCGACAACAAACAAAACTGCCGCATTTGGAGTGAAGTTAATCGTCAAGTGTATGTCGAAACTTCGTTACATCCAGAAAAACTGACTGTTTGGTGCGCTTTATGGGCTGGTGGAATGATTGGTCCGTACTTTTTCAAAAACGATGGTGGCCAGAACGTTACAGTCAATGGTGATCGGTATAGAGCCATGATTACTAACTTTTTCATTCCTGAATTGAATAACCATGATGTCCAGGAGATGTGGTTTCAACAAGACGGCGCAATATGTCACACAGCTCGTGCCACAATAGATTTATTGAAAGACACGTTTGGTGACCGCCTAATTTCACGTTTTGGACCTGTCAATGGGCCTCCAAGATCTTGTGATTTAACACCGCTAGACTACTTTCTCTGGGGCTATATAAAGTCATTGGTCTATGCGAATAAGCCACAAACGCTTGACCATTTGGAAGACAACATTCGCCATGTTATTGGCGATATACGGCCACAAATGTTGGAAAAAGTCTTCGAAAATTGGACGTCCAGATTGGACTACATCCGCGCCAGCTGTGGCGGTCATATGCCAGACATCATATTTAAAATGTAATGCCACAAGATTATCTTTCGGGTAAATAAAATTCATGTCAATCGAATAATCTATCGTTGCGTTATTGCAACTTAAAGTTCTATACCTCTCTCTCTCTCTCTCTCTCTATATATATATATATATATATATATATATATATATATATAATCGCCGCATTCGATATCGAGTAAAATCTCTCGTAATTATTAATTTTAGTATCATGGCACTCGATATCGAATAAAAATTTTCGTAATTTCATTCGAAAGAAAATGTTTTTAAACCGTGTTTTCTTGTTTACTGATTGACTTATTATTAATCTATTACAATTTGATAAAAATAACAATTCGTTACATGTCGAAAGGCATAATTAGCTTACACGACTCGTATCGAATTTGCTATTCGATACGATAGTTTACTCGATATCAAATGTGTTGATTAGGCTCCTGAATTTACGCCATAATAAAAGTTTTACAAGTAACACAAACCCACGGAAAATTAGTCGCAATTTTTCAATTGTACTCATCCCATGACTTGTTAAATTAGAAATGGTACGAGAAGATATAAATCGTGATTGGTGAATCGCAATCAATTACACATCGAGTAATTGATTTACAAATTTTAAAAAATATACAATTTAGCTAGAGATTAGTTAATATGATTAGGTATAATACCTATCACAGTGTCAATGGCCTAAAAGGGAGTAATCCTAGGCACACTGGCCTAAAAACATTTTATATTGGAAATAGTTCATAAGCTCACTACAGATATTTTAATGAAATTTGGCAAATACAAATAAGAGCTGCATATGAACACATTTTTTCAATTTTACAAATGAAAATTATAAGGTGGCAATCTGGTTAAGCACCATAGAAATCCGTTTGGATTATTTTTTGAAGCAGTTATGCGTGTTAGAAATAAATAATATTATAAGGTGATAAATATAAAAAAATTAACAACAGGAGACAAAAAGGACGCTTTGTGGTGATGGTGATATTGATGATTGATGATTGAATACAATTTTCTCGTATTCTATTATCTGATTTTAGTTGATTGATTACATTATGATTGCAACTTTTTTCTTTTTTGATTCAAGAATAGTTCATTTCAACCATGAAATATTTTATTTATTAAAACAAAAAACAAATTACGTATAAGGTCTGTTTAGAACCTTTCTCAGTTGAAATTAGCAACGAGAGAGTAAAACAAAAATTTTCTTGGTTACTCTCCCAAATATTAAAAAGTAAATGAACGCCTTGCTAGCAAAAATTAGAAAGTAGACTATGGTGGCGTTAGGAAGGACTTAAAACTTGTAATGATTTGACCATCAAATAGTACTTTTGTAAACGTTATTGTACTTAAATGGAAAACATAAAATAGTCTACCGTTGTTAGCCAGAAAAGTTGCTTGTAAAGAAGTTCCAACTGATTATATTCTCAAGGAAACCATTGATATAAAATTTTAAGCAATCCAACAACAAAAACAAAAGTACAATAATTTAAAACAAAATTATTGTTTTGAAATATTGGGTAGTTTTTGAAAGGATTTATGATGCATTTAAGCTTCACATGCAAAGTAATTTCTGTAATAACATTGATAATATTTTAAAACACATAAATATGTGTAATATTCAAAATATATTAAAAATTGTACAATACTAATTTTTAAATCAGAATTGCACCGCAAAAAAGTAAAACAATACACCAACAAAATGTTCTTTACTTTTATGTTCTTTAACTTACTAAATACTGATATTTTCTGCAATATTGCAAAAATTCCTTTTTTCGTAAATAGTTTTATTTTTTGTTTTATTAAATTTTGACATTTTGGTGACCGATGCATTACATTAAGGACCGATGTTGATTATCACAAATTATTGGTATGGTTCAATTATGTATGGAACAAAATATCAGCCAAATGGCGCCGCGAACTCGGCGGCACAGCTTCATCCGATGCTCCAAATTTTCAATGACACTGAGGAATAATTAAGGTTCTATGCGGTTTCTCATCTTTTAGCTACTGAATTGATGCTGGCTTATCGGCATACACCTTTTCTTTCAAATAACCACAACCTTGTACACACTTATAATATATAAGAATATAAACAAAATAAGTTTGATTTTCACAAGTAATCAAGAAAAGTTTGCTGAAAATAAAATCAATTTAACAATGGATTAATTTAAAATTGTATGTCCAAATATTTACATATATATTATAATTGGACAAAAAGAACAAAACTTATACAATATATACAACGAAGTACATAATAATAATTTTTATTTGTAATTGGTCTCGGATTAGTTGAAGCCAAATCTGGTGGGAGGATTATTTGTTTGCTGATTTATATTGGGACATAATAAATTCAATTTCTGCAATGATCAAGATTTCCATTTTTTTTTTCAGGAAAAAAAGGAAAACTGTATCTTTTGCTTCAAATGAATTTCTTCCGAAAGGAAGAAGAAAGAATTTGTTACGCAAATGATACACAACCGAGAGAGTTCGATCGTGACCGTGATGTGCGATAGACGTATTACGGAGATTAGAACATTTTTTGGTGTTACACTAAAAAATCAATAACTATTTTGCATATAATTGACTCTTTTGTGCTTGTTAATTATATTATAAAAAAAAAACAAAAACAAAAAAATTTAAAAACCTGTAATGAGCGAGCTAAATGCTCTAGACTCTAATCATAAAAACAATGTTAATGCAAATAATATCAATGTAAATTTAAATTACAAGAATATGAATGTTGATAACGATAGAAAAAGAAAAAAACAAAAATATGGATAACAATGTTACAACAAAACAATTTAAAAACAACTACTACTCAGTGCTTGACTGTGAAAACGATCAAGAGTGTGATGAAGAAATTCTAAAAAAATTTGAGAAACATGTTAAAGATAAAAATAATAATAAAGAGAATCCGCAATGTTCTCAATTATCCAACACAGCTATTAACAATAAAGCATCAAAAGCAACTACTGATAACACAGTGATTAATCTAGAAAAAGCTAAAAACAAAAAAATTACCCCGATAAACATTACACAGGGCAACAGCAAAAATATGCTCGAGTAACTACTATATACATTTGATGTATCATGGCTACCTTAGTACAAAAATGGTAAAATTTTTAAATTCTATGGATAGATTTTTTTTTAAAAATTTTTTTTTATAATTGCAATTTTTTTGAGACGTTTCTTCAAATAATTAATGATAACTCAAAAACTACTAGTCCGATATTATTAAAATAAATTCAGAAAAATTAAGATTTGCATAGCCTTTAATTCGCCTATATATCGCGTTTCAATCGGATCAATAGTATCGGAGTTATAATAAAAAACTTAAGAAAAAAATATATTTTTTACGTAAAAATGGCAAAAATTTTCGTTTTAAAAAAATCATAAAAAATCGAAAACGGCAAAAAACTTCCAGATTCATTTTTTTATCGCATAGCGACATACAATAGCAACAAAATGAGATATCGACCATAAAAATCGATTGATTTTTTTCGAATTTATTCACAATTTAGTGAATTCGCTCATTTTCACAAATTTTAGTTTTTTGCTTGATATACGCATTATAGCGGGTTTTCAAATGTGTGAAAAACATAAATTTTCCAATTTCAAGGGGTGCATGTCGGATTAATGTTAGATTTGATGAGAAACTTCCACCCACAAAATTTTAGTCGAATTCGACAACGTTAACACGTAGCGCATAGGCCCCAATCTGAAAAAAAGCGTTTAAATCGAAAATAATTGACAAATTTTCAGTTTTTGCAAAATTAACGCTATTTATTTCCCCTTTTGCAAAAAAGTGGATCCTGGTCCTTAGGGCAAACACAATGAGATTTACAATAAGCTACATGTCTTTAAGTTTTCGAGTTATTACAATTTTCACTGGCCATTATATGTCCTTGAGAACTTGCCGAAGACAATTTACAAAAACATTTTACTTTTAAAATTTTTTATTTTTTCTTTTTTAACAATAAAATATAAAATTTCGCTAAAATTGACTGATATCTTCCTATTACACAACGCAACAAAATAAAAAAATTAGATGCTTTTGAAACCACTATACAATATCCCAGGTACTGCCAAAGTGTTTTGGATGAATGAGAAATGTATGGCAAAACAAGTACGCCAAATACTGTTTTTGGCAAAACACGTATTTCTGTGGGACACGTGTTACTGTAATACAGTATTGAATGTAGAAAATTGTTTGGAACAGATCTTTATGGCATTTTTATGATTTTCAGAATTAAAAAAAGTAAGCAATAAAGGAAAAGTTTTTTAATTTTTACGATTTCAGTAGAAATCTGATACACGATGAAATGCTCCTTTTCTGTTGGCTACCTGTCGCCCTTGCT